>JAIFZK010000001.1:16090000-16560000 GCA_027481765.1 Tenualosa thibaudeaui
TGTACGGCAGTATGTCCTGCTACCTGAACACTGAAAGGTCTATTATGGCATTTTTATTTATACACCGGTTAAGACACTGTGCTAATGAGCTTGAAAGCAGTGTGATCTATTTCTGGCACGTTAACTACTTCTTCTGCTCCTTTGTCTACTTCCATTGGCGTGCTTCTTTGCAACTGTCGCAAAGCGACGCTTCGTGCAAAAGTTAATTGACATTCTCCATTGCTCCACTAGAAATTCCACATGCTGCCTACCGATGCTGTCTATTGACTTATCAGTGAAGCAGAACTAATTTGAAAAGCCTTTGTGGTTAAGTGCCAACAAAAACAAAAGGCAAATTTAAGAGAGGTTCTTCTTACCTCACATCTTCCAGGAACTTATCCAGCTCCAAAGCAGGAAACTGGGAAAGCCTAGCCAAAAAACAAACAGAGGTCATGTGACTGACAGTCAAATCCAAATGTCAATAGTCAAGAGTCAATATCACCTGACATGGTAAAAAACATAACTATTAGCTTCAGATGCGTAAATACCAAATATCACTAGCCAGGCAGAGGCTGAGGCACACTCACTTTAACTGGATGGCCCTGCTCTCCACAATGACCAAGTTAGGGTCCATGTTCTTGGTCATCTCCTCTAAAGCATTCTCAGGGATCATGTCTGTGGGAGGAAAGAGAAAAGACATTTGCAGTAAACACACTGGGAAACAAGTCTCCACATGTAACAAAAATAACTAAATAAATAAATAAAAAAAAACAACCAACAGCTCGGCAGAGACTGACTGACGACTGACTGCTGTGTGTGTGTGTGTATGATATGTAAGAGCCACTTGAAGGTGATTAGAAACACTTTACTCTTTTCTTATGGCTCCTTATGTTATGTTGGACCATCTGTCTGTGATTGGCTGGGTGGAATAGTGGCGCTTGTGATTGGCTGTCAGGCTGACTCACGTTGATGACTGACGATGCAGTGAGCAGCGAGCAGCTTCAGCAGTGGCACCTCAAACAGAGCCTGGTGAAAGAGCAGCTCCCGCGCCGTAGGCCTCTTAGTGGGATCCATCTCCAGACACTTCTGGATGAACTCCTATGCACACAGTCCATCAAGACGCACACAAACACACAAGTTATTTGCCTGTTCACAATGGTAACATTATCCACAAAACAAACCACAGGGTTCATATTGTCATACACAAACACACACACGCCCCCACACCCACAGAAACAGACACAAACACACACACCCTTTGCAGTGGGTCCTCCAGGGACTGAATGGCACTGTTGATGGCCTCTTGCGAGACATAAGACGACTCCCCATTGCTTTGGATCTCCAGCACAGCCATCTGAAGAGGGCAAACCAAACAACCCACAAGGGGTCAGACTGACCCATCTGAACGACCCAATCACTGCTAACAAGGGCTGGCAATGGCCTCCACTCACCTCTAAGGCGCACATTCCAAAGGAATAGATGTCAACAGCTGTGGTGACATCAGCAACCGCTAAAGAAAGGAAACACAAAGTTAAATTAGATCAGGACTCGGCAGTATAATATTTTGAGACAGCAAATCATCATCAGAGACTTTAGGAATCTGTTCTGGGAACTGAACCAATCATCTTTGCCCCTCAGTCTTGACTTATACTTAATGAACTACACAAATGATGAATGAATTAGTTTTTCCGAGATCTATGGGTTTATGTGCACTCTACTCAAGCAATGTAAACAGAGTTGACAACACAGAGGTCCTAGACATATTGAATCATCATGGCATCCTTGCACAGTTCCACTGAGCAAGTCTTTAGTTAATGGTGCTTGCTGTGTTGCCACATCACATTGACTTTAAAGTGACAGTTTGGAGTAATTCCAATCATAGCCCTGTTGAACAAGCCTGCCAAGTGCTGTCAGTAGGAAAGAGAACGAGAGAATTTTGAACAACACAGGCCAAATAGCAAACTGTCAGCGAACACTAACTGAGTAGTACTGTTGTACTGTAGTCAACAAAAGTGAAAGTGAGATCATGAAGCAATTCAGTTAACGTAAGTTGTATATTCGCTATTCTGTCTATGGGTGTTCACAATTCTCTCGTTCTCTCTCCAACTGACAGCACTTAGCAAGCTCACATAGCAGGGCTACGATTGGAATTACTAGAACAAATTACTAGAATAACAAATTACTAGAATAAATGAATATTTATTATGGGGACATCAGACTACAGTTATTTACCTCCATATTCTGGAGCAAAGAAATGCAAGCTCTTCTGTTCCTCCCGACATGTCTTCACATGGTTGTTGATGGTGTCTGGGGCCACTACAAGACATGGGGTGGAGAAGCGTGAATAGGAGAGAGAGAGAGAAGAAAGAAAAAGAGAAAAAGGAGAGGGAGAGGACATAGTGAGCCAAGAAGAGCTCAGACCACACACACACACATTCTGGCAGTATGTGGGGCAGCAGGCTCAGGGGTACGCACCTGATCCGATCTTAATGAGCCCGTTGTGCTGGATGAAGATGGTGTCACAGGTCAGGTTGCCATGGATGATGGGTGGGTCACATGAGTGCAGATAACTGCAGAGAGACAGTGGCATTAGGAAATGCCCTCTTTGGACATCCTTCTGCAGATTCTAACTGTTATAGCATATGCTCAGTGTTTGTTCTGCTCAGTTTCTGTTTTTGACTAAGACACACAATGGCGAGAAAACAAATGTTTCATTTGTTTGAGTGAAAATCTTCCAGATTTGCACTGTTCTGTAATTCAAGAGAGGATCGAAAAAGATCTTTGCTGAGCTTACTGTAGGTGCAATCTGTGTGTGTGTGTAGACCTACCTGAGGGCAGACAGGATCTGGGTGCACCACCGCTTCCAGGCCTAATGAGCCGAGAACACAAACACACACATACACACACACATCCTCATAAGGCCAGGGAGTTCGGCAACAGAGCCACAATCTAATACATCACCCCCAACAGCACAGGCATAAACAGTTTCTATTCTCAGAAATGCCCTGAGTAGCTTATTTATATCTCCAGGGGAGGTGGAAACTACTCTTTGCAGTGAACCAGCCAAAGGAACATCAAAAAGGGCAGCGGGTCTGCAGAGTAAGACTGTGAGGAGGCAGGAGAGGGGAATTAATTTATCACAAGGGCACTCGGCCTACACGGGTGAGGGGGAGGACAGAGGACTCTCCCATTGCATCTGATTGGGTCAGACCCAGGACGTTCCCATTTTAGAGTCTGTTTTGTTTTTTGTTTTTTTAAACTAGACGTTTATGAAAGCGTGCAGTAAGAAAAGAGTAAGCGGGTTGGGGGGTGGGGTGGGGGGTCAGCCTCACCTTCTCGTTCATGGTCTTGTGATTCTTCTTGGTCTTCTTGAGGAACTGCTTAAGGCTCCCTGAGGACATGTACTCTGTAATGAAGATGACCTGCAGCCAGAGGAGAACACAGGGCCTCATTATTCCACGGATCTCAAATATTCCCATGGGTCCAACCAAACACACACACACACACACACACACACACACACAGTCATAAAACCCTCCCCAAACACACACACAATGTTTAGTCTGACTTGCTGTCTATATCTGTGTAAAGCATTTTGAACAGCCACTAAGCTACAAAAACCGCCATAAAAATAAATACTTGCTTGTGTGCTCTGTGTGTAGTAAGCGCACACACACACACACACACTACACAAACACTTTTTCCTCACACTAACATTTGATCAAAACATGTAGTGTGATATCACCCCCCCCCAGCTCTTGGACATGCTTCAGAGATGGAATCTTTTCATGGGAGCTGGCAGGCCCTCAGCTGAACCAGGGCTTGTGTGTGGTTGTGTGTGCGTGACTTACTCGGGCTCGGTTCTCCTTCACGTCGGCCCAGTATTTGTGGAACTTGACAATATTCAGGTGCTCCAGCTGGATTAGATTGTCAAACACCGCTTTCACTTTCTCCTAGACGGCAGGAGGGCAGAGAGAAAAGAGAGGGAGGACAGTAGGTAGTGAGACAGTAAAGTAAAGATGTAAAGAACATGAAAAAAAGGCCACAAAAGGAGAGAAAAAGAAGCATAGATCACAGAGAGAGATGGAGAACAAGAGGATGTGGGCTTGTAAGAGAGTGGGAAGTCAGAGGCATAGCCTGACACAGCCAGGTTCACCACGACACTGACATACAAAGAGGAACCACTGGTGCTGTTATCAGAGGCTGAGTATGCAAAATACGACAATAGATCAGATATGCAACCACTCAAGTCCATTCTGGTTAATTTAGAGAAATATATTTATATGTCTTTTCAAACACTAATTCTTAATAAAAGTCCAATAGGGCTGTTTCCATTTGACTTATGTAGACATTAAACCAGGCAAGCAGGGGAACGTGCCAGGGAGAAAAAAAATCATAAAAAAAACAAAACAAACAAAAAAAAAACAGGGTCAAAAAGAAGTGTTTGTATTTTTGCTCTCAATAATCAAATAAGCAACAGTTACACTGCCCGAAGGCAGGTGTCAGGGACCGAGAGGCTGAAGAAAAGAAACCAAATTCACACGTGCCCATGGCCTGATGTGGCGACACTCCAAAACAAATGGGGAGGGGGTGGGGGGCTGTTAAGGAAAGAACATGTGCTGTTTACAGCCCTAACAAGTATGTGTGACAGCAGCAAAAGGTCACAGAGGTTCAGGGCACATGAAAGCCTTCAGCCAAGCCCATTCATCTTCTCATAGACAGCGATGTTCTCTTCCGCTGAGGACCGACAACTACTGACAGTACTGCCTTTAAGGCATATTCCTCCATTCCATGCATTCTGAGGCACAAGGGAGGACACACTGTCACGGTTACATGGTGATGTCACAGTGGCGTCACAGTGGCGTCACCTTGGCGATTCTTTCATCTACAGAGCACTGTGCAACGGAGGTGCAGAGAGAGACCAGTGCTGTTTGGTCTCTTGTTCTCGCTAGAAAATAAAAAAAATACAGTGTGGCTCACTGCACTGTCAGTTTCACTGAGGTCGTTCACGATCAAATGTGTCACGTAGCGAGGTTGTGACACGGACATGGCACATTAAACGCATGCTTTCCAGACCGCCACCTAACAATAAACAGGAAATCCCTGTGCGCCCCGGTGTCACTCGGAGAGGAAATCAAAAGTGATAGATTTGAGGCTGGCAGACATGACCAGCGCAAGCCAATTAGAGAACTGAGAATTAGCAAGCACGAGTGCCAATGCACTTAGTAAGTGAATCCTATTCAGGAGGCAATGGTCCAGTAAGTAAAGGCCACTTAGGACTTAGAACAAATCTGGGGAAATGGTGATATTATGCAACAAAGCACAATAGTTTTTGTTGTAGCAGGAACCCTACCACTCCAAACAATACACACACACACACACACACACACACACACACACACACGCACACACCTAAGGCCTTAAGACGTAAGCAATTCTGGCTCCCTAAGGAAACCCAGCTTCCTAAAGACTTTGGCAGCAACAAGTCTCACTGTGTTTTTGGCAAAGAGATTTCCGGTCCAAGGGGAAAACCCACTAATGCGGACACGGTGAGCTGCTGATCAATGCTAAGCATCAACCAGAAAGTAAATGAGGCTTTACGTTAACACATAAGGGGGACACTGACTGGAATCAAGCTTTCAGTAAACCCTTCAGAGTTAGCCTCTGTGCTCTATGTTTAAAGGCCCATTTACATCAGTAATGCCAGAACACAAAGCATCACTCTAAAATGACAATACAAACAATACAAACCAACAAACAATACAGCAATACAAACCAACAAGAGCATTGGGGATAAACTTTCTGACCGATTTTGAAAACCACAGAAAAAGAAACCCCGGCGATTAAAATCCTACAAACTTCTGGACATCACATTCATCAACATTAAACGAGACATTCCCTGTTAATGGTCAATGTGGACACTCATGGCCTTACTTTGACAGTCATCTTAATAATAACGTACAAGTCCTGATGTGGACAGCCCTAAAGGCAAAAGCCTGTCATGAACTGAACTGGGCCATGACAAGGGCAACAGATGATGTGTCGAGAGGAACAAGACGAACACGGAGAAGGGTTTTGATACTTATATGTGAGACAATGGGGACTCCCTAAGCAGCATTTCTATGCAAGCCTAAAGTAGTGGGGCAGAACATACATCATTCATCAATGACAGGAAAACAAAACATGCCATGGACTTGAATCAACCAAGGCTTTCAGCTATGGTTGCTCAACATGTTTGCTGCTGTTGTCTTGAAGATTGTCATCAGATACCATGATTAATCACAAAGACATTTGTCAGCTTCAAGTTTGTGACTCTATTCCTTTAAGAGTGACAACAAGACCATACAGTGTAGCAACTCTGTACAACATAGGATGCTGAAGAAAAGCACCTGCCCTATTACACTTAAGATGCAGTGCAGCCAAGTTAAGACTTCATTTTCAACTCCCAATTACAAAGTCCCACAGCATCTGGGTTGTCCAGAATCAAATTTACTATATATGCGTGCATAAGGTGCACACAGAAACTGGTTATAAACAGAGTATAAACACCACTCCTGCTCTCTAATTCTTTTTTTCAGTTAGAAAAGTTGCTATCCTAATGAAATGACCCAGACATTTTAAGTGATACGGGCAATTTGCAAATATGAAATGGGAATAAGTTGAATGAACCCAGCTAATAACATCCGCTTTCCCCTACGTGTTAGTGTATTTGGATTTAATTTAAAATTGTTGTTGTCTTTTTCATCTTTCTTTTATATCTTTCATTGAGCTCATGACATTTTCCAATGAGGTGCGGTAGAAGTGAAAAGTGAAAGATGATAGGACAGACAATTCATAAGGAGTCTATGAGTGTCACTAAAAGGTGACTGTCTTAATGGGGGTGCTTTAATGTACCTCCTGTAGTTTGAAGTTCTTCCTCTCGGAAAACATGACCTCGTTCCACACCACCTCCACGCCCTCCTCTGTGTCCATGGCCAGGTAGGCATTGTCAATGCCAGGGACGTTGCGCTGATTCACCTGTTCGTAAAAAAGAGGAGCACACGTTGAGTGGGAATAGGCGTGGCAGCCGCCCTGCGTTCACCTGTGTGCCATGCGGACTCTGGTTCAAACCTGTGACTAACATGGACATGACATGCCAGGTGCCATCATATGATGCTATGATAGGTTTACAACACTTCCTTTGAATGTCTGGTCATTCTTGTACAAGTCATCATGAATTGCTCAACTGGACTACATTGAATTGTGTCCATCAAGTAAACCGCTAAGCATTCACAGCTGATGTAAACTCACATCATTATTATGCAGCTGTATTCCTCCTTAAATCTCAAAGGTTGACCAAAACCCAACATCCCCATCCACTGCATTTCTCTCTTTCTTGACCTTTTAGCAACCTTGAGCTTCTTCTAGTCTCAACTTACTCAAAATATTTCCAGCCATTTATAACTGGATTGTATGCTTGGCATGATTCTTTCCACATATTTTACAATACTAATATTGTATTTACCATGTTTACTAATTTATATGTTGGCAGTCATCTGATATCTAATAAAAATAATCATATGTTCAGATCATATGAGAACAGCTGATTCCAGTAGACATCCTACTGGACTTTCAACTAAAATTTTCTGGGTGATCTGAATTCTATTTACAATGTGACACTTCTGGTCTTACTTCTTCCCTGCGTTTCTGCCAGCGGCCACAGGGGCTTTCCTCCAGGATCTCAGACTCGTCCTCGCTCTCCTCTTCCTCGTCTTCTGTGGCTGCCGCAGGTGGGCCCTGATTTACCGTGGAGACGGGGGGCGAGACTGAAGATACCCCCTGACCAGTGCTGGGGGCAGATGCCGAGGACTCAGACTTGCTGTCCAGCACTGGTGCTGAGGCAGTAGCCAGGGCAGGTTTCCCCTCTCCTTCAGACATTGTGCTCTGGCCAAACCCCTCTCACAAATCCAAATGTCCAAGACAAGTCCTGCACACTCTCAACACAGGTGAGTGGCAGAGTACTGCAAATGAATACGAATGCCAATATACTGTTAACAACATGCTAACTACCATTTAAAGACTTATTTTTAGTCCCTCTACACAACTCATTTTAAGGGATCCTAGATAAGTGACAATGTGACTCAAGTAAATATCATACGCAGACTGTGCTACTGCAACACAGCCAGTCAGAAAACGTGTTAATGTTAAGCAGACATCATAAAGAGAAGTCATATATGAAACCAGCTGGTGAAACTGCCCAATCAAAGGCTTCATGTACGTAGGTTAACTACCAGCTGTTGGTGATAACCGACTCGACTTTCATGAAAGTATGTTTTACTCAAAAGAGCAAAACAAATCTTGCACAACGAGGTAATTTAACTGTAATCACGTTAAAATTCTAAAATGAAATTTCACCAACGTTAACTTAAAAGCTCACGTTCCCAAGCTAACACCATTGACCAACTGAAATAACACATTTGTTACACGTAGCTCAACAAACAACACTGTGTTACCTTAGTAAATTAACCACCAATGTCTGAAAACGGGTCGACACTTAAGTGTTTGTGGGCAGCCAGTGAGATATTATGTCGCTGCTACCCCGAAATCCTTCCACGGTTCCTCCCCTCACTGCACACTCATGCTAAGGCCTGTCTGCCAACTCGACTGCGTAGCAATGTAAGCGACGATTCAGAAAGTCTGTTGTTTCACCATAATCGTTATGCCACAGATAATCACCCATGGGGCAGTATTAACCTGTGGGCGTTAAAAATCCAGCTACTAAAAAGGAAACGTGTAATAACTTACCTTAGTTGAAGATGAGCGGTGTCAAGCCAGCTCTACCGGAAACGAAAAGTCTTCTTATCATTCGGAGTAGTCCACCATCAACAAAAATCCAACAGCGCAGGGACAATTTTTCCAAATAGTTACCTACGTATTACTTTTTACAGAATTATATCAATCCGCTTGTAAAGCTTAAGCTACATTTAATATTCAGACCACGTTTCTAACTAACTAACTGACGTTAGCTTGCCCACCGAAACTACTCTGAGCAAAGAAACTTGTAACGTTAAGCCAACTAGTATAGCTAACGATAACTAAGAAGGTATTAACTAAGCAACTTCACCGAAAAGAATTAAAACCCAAACTGTTCCTTGTACTATTTAAAATGCACGACTTTAACCAATTTATAGCAGTAATCACAGCCAGACAGTAAACCCCAGCAGTCTGCTTTACTGCACCAACCCCCAAGTTAGCTTGCTGGCTCAGACAAGCGGCTAGTTTCGGCACTACTAGCAAGCTGTTAGCGCCTTGGTAGCCCTCGCTAGCTATCTGTTAAATCGTTATTTAGCGTTAGCTTTTTCTGTGGCATTAAAACGACCAATTAAACGTTAAACGTTTATTTGTAAAATTATATACATATATATCCAATGTCCGACATCGTTGTTTTTAAAACATTAAGTTCAGATTGAAGCCGAATTGCACTTAGACTGTATAGCTAATGGCGACACACACGACAGAAAAGAAAGAACTGCTAGGTCCTCCTGGAAGGGCGTCTTCAGTGCCTCAATGCCAGAATTGATTGATATGGCCATAGCCAATCAGGGTCTCTAGAGTTTATAACTACAGTTTTTGATTGGCTGGGATTGGTGTAATTGCGTGTCCCACGATGTGGGAGGAGTGCATATGCAATGCCATGCTTTGGCCAACAGTCAGCGACATTGAAGCCTTGTAAGTCCTGTATCGCACAGGATTTACAGGATGGGCATTTGAGAGAATATCTGCTGGCCGATCGGTACGGATCGGAGTCATCTTAATCTTTTTTTACACAGTAGGCTGTAATGGCTGATGGTGCATACATTTTAATGGAACGAGGGATTTCTTCACATGAATCCATTGCATTCAAACTGTACCAGCATTGCCTGCTGGTCTGTTTATGACCAGTTAACGCAATTGGGTGAATATGCTTTTGGTAGCAAAATCAGTTCACTAGTTAAGCATAAGCAAAAGCACTAAATAATAAGTCTTCACATGGAACAAATAGATATCAAGCATTACGTTTCTGATATGCAGGGTAATGTGTAGGTGCTATTTTTGTCCACAGTTTTGACTAAAAGTGGTATGAAAGCTAATGAAAGTTGATTGATTGGTTTATTCATCCTCACAATATTTCCTCCATGTTGAGCCACATCAGATGAAAAATGCTTCATTCCTTTCCTGAAGTGTAAGCAAGAAGCCCTTGCTTGGTCACTAGAACCTGCCCATTTCCATCCTGTGCCCTGCCAAGGATAAGGCTCTGGCCTACACATGCGTGCATGCTGTGCAATGCTATGTGCACTCCTCAGTGTCCACTCAAGCAGCCGAACCACTCACTCGAAACTGACAGAAGGGTCAAGACGGTAAGGAATAATTGACACCTCCCTCTCTCCTCTCAGCAGAGTCACTACAACCTCATCACCACCCACATCTCTTCCTAGATCCCCTACTGCACCAACACCACAGCCCACAACTTCAAGAGGTCTATATATAGACTTGACAGATTTGAGTGTGTGTGTGTAGTGGGGGGTTCGTGTGTGTGTGTGTTTGTGTGTGTGTGGTGGGGTGGTGGGCAGATAGAGAGAGCTTGTGTGTCAGTACCACATGTAATATAAAGGAATTGGCAGCGGAGGGAAGGGAAGTTGCTAGAAAGTTTCTCTGCTTTTAGCAATCTCTTTTTATGGTTAGAAATTCAGTTTTTCTTTTTTTTTTTACTTCCTTAACTGAAATTTCTCGTGACCTCTGGATATCAATCATGAAGGGGGCAGAGAGGGACGAGATGCGTATAGAGAGGGGCAGAGAACAAAACAAAGTGACAACCAAAACTGTGAAACAAACCCAAGCGGCCCCATTGGTCGGGACTACCTTGGTAGCGCCCACCTGCGGATCCCCTGCTAACACCTATTCTGCCATTTTGAGCCGCAACGAAGCTGTGAAGGATGCCAAGCGGCTAAAGAATTTCCTGGAGCTCAAAGACAAGTACGTCCGCAAGAAAGTGGTGTTTGAGGACCCCCTGTTCCCTGCTGACAATTCCTCACTATTCTACAGCTGCCTGCCTCCTATTGAAGTTGAATGGAAACGGCCCTCTGTAAGTATGAAAGAAAGAAAGAAGGAAGAAAAAGGGGACACACCCAGAAATAGCAATGACCTGATCATGACACTGTGGAAACATTTATACCTCACATTGCCAGCTTATACACTTTTTAAAAATCCACAGTTCTTTATAAATGGTTTGTTAATGTGCACCTATGTTGGAAATCAGCCCATAAGGTATTGCTTGCTGCACAACCTTAAAGATGAAATTAGATCAGACTTTATTCAGCATAAGGATAGATCTAACAGCAAGCACTGTTCAATGAATTGCTCAAAACGGTGGGGTTTTTTTTTGTAGGAGGTTTTTTGGGGAAAAAAGCATCTGCCATATAGCCCTAACCATAACCCTAACCAACTAAACTAAACTGAAACTTAGCTAATCAAATTAATAGATCTGAAAATTAACTAATTTATTTATTTTGGTCAATAATGTCATTTATTTATACCAAATTGCCAATCTTCCACTTCTACAGGAATGCTCTAAACTTTTCATTTCTACAAGAATGTTCAGTTCATGACATTACCTCCTGTTGAATGCTTGTGCAGAGAGAAGTGATTCTACAGCATGTTTGTTGGGGCATAGCACAGATTTGTCACATTCTCAAATCTCAGGCAGCTGACTCAGAGCAGCAGACTGAGCTCTGCAAACTGTGCTCGGCATGAACTAACACTGGCTCCCCTGGCGTGTATTACAGACCTCACTGCTGAATAGCATTGGTCTGTTGCCAGAGGGTTAGTTGTTATAGATCCCTGACACAAGCCCTATAAAGCCCTCTCCTGTCCATGTAAAGTATGTGTTTTTTTATGACCAGATACATTTATGTCTTTGCCCCACGAAGGAGAATATCATGAGCGATACAGAAACAAGACCCTTAAGAACTTGATTCATTCAGCACTTCTTGTTTGAAAAGGATAAGAGACTTGTTGTTTTCAGGAGAAAATGACCAATCTTTAAGAAAAAAAGAAAAAGCTTCTTTAAAGTCTATGGTACAAATATACTATGCTTCAGGACAACTTTGCTAATATGGCTCTAATGACACTGAACTCTTGACTTGCACTTAGTGTCTAATTAAGCCCCTGAAGTGGGCATGCATCTTTCAGAACTGGGCCAGCTGCTCTGTGGCTTCACTGAGATAAGCATCTGATACTGCCCACCCTGTCCCAGAGGGCAGCCCATGTGATGGGAATGAGGGCCAGTAAGGCAGGAGGAAACAGGGATGACTCAGTTCGACGGTATTTCTGAACCAAGTTTTGGCGTTCGTCTCCCTAAACTGGGACGACATGACATCAGATTCACCTTGTCTCTCTACGATGCAGTCCTATTTGGTTTCCATTGTTTAATTGTTATTACCACTGCATCACATTATAAACATAAATTGTAGTAAATGTTAATTCACTGCAAGCCAAACTTATGTTACCATAAAGATTTGAATACATAGAGATGACATACAGAGATTGCATACATTGCATTACATATCATTTTCATTGTAATGGATATTTCATGACACCAGGTTAGACCTATACCATGCGTATGCCTCTTTAGTTATGAAATGGCTTAGCCATTTGGGATGGCGTCTCATTTTACATCACTACTGTTACAAATAAGTCATTCCAACACCAACTCGAAATGTGATAAACGGCAGTATACGGACGACAGAGAGACAACAATCTATACACAGCTTTGATGTTCAACTTTTATGGCATTTCAAAAAGTAGCTCTGATTTCTTCCTGAAAGTATTTGTATATTTGAAAACAGTTGAATTTCTTCCAGTAGGGTGGCTAAGGTCATGTTTTTTCTAGTGGAAAGACTGACAGTTATCTGGAGTGATGTCAAGCAGCCAAGCCAACATGCTCCACCTTCTCTCTGTTGGTTGTGAGTCTATGTCCAGTTCAAATGACTGGTGCCTGTATTACTTTACCAGATGGTCTCCCGGGGTTTTCTCACACCTATTTTGCTTGCAATGCCCCCCTACAGCCCTACAATGCATTGTCCTATTTATAATGAAATAATGATGGTTGTCAAAGTAGATGAGATAGAGTCGCTCTAGCTGACAGTAAATCAGGTGATAAATCCACTACATATTTTACATACTTTAAGTTTCATGGAGCAAAGTCTGTGCTTCCATTTTCATAGGATATCTTTCACTGAATGACCACAATCTTTCTGTGGTCATACATATTAAGGAATTTAGCCTATGCTCTGTTTTACATCTGTTTTATTTGTTAAAAAGCTGTGTTTTGCCATCAAGTTGAGCCAGGCAGAAAGATATTACTTTTCTCCTCCAGTTCTTTTTTTGTTTATTTGTTTTTCAGATGATTGCAGTGACACTTGACAAGCACAAAGACATATTTGACATTATGTCTATTCAATAACGGAACCATGGCCTCAGCCTTCGGTGACAGGTTGATGGCCAAGTACTCTGCCCATGCAAAGCCATGCCCCTATTCACATTCTAGGGGTCCCTATAAATTGAGCCTCGTAAAGATTAATCCACAGGCCTGACAGGCCATGCCGGTCAGGAAAGTAACTGCTGTCAATGATTTGGGTGTCTCAGCATACATCTTCATTAAGGCCTCTCTCTTCCAGAAAAGCTGTGATTAGCTGAAAGCGTTTATAGATGGACTTCAGTCATGTGACCCCACTAGCAGCTTCAAAGAACCACATTCAACAACTAGATCACATGTGATAGAATTATCTTTTACCCTTATTTGGAGACCAGTGTTTGGATTTTAATAATATAGTTTAGCAGCCAAGCATAAAGCACAGAGTCTTAAAGGCTTTGCTAGAGATGTGATATTGACCATAAAGCATAATCTGGCTGTCTATGATTCATGAGTGTCATTTCCATGGGTCTTAAGTATCATATCTGCAGTAGGACCCATGCTGTGATCTTACAGTCAAAGTAACACATGCTTTTTGCTTCAGACTGACCTCTTCATATCACTCTGCTTTGCGTTAAGGTCTTTCTGTTTTCCCTGTCGGTAGGCCTACTTATTTTAATTAATTGATCAACATTATCCTTTACCTGAACCTTGAACCTTCATATTGGCCACCCCTCATTTTACTTCACTTTGTTAACAAGCTAAGGGTGAAATCATGCCACATAGAGCTGAGGTCATCAAAATCAGAATCACATGCTGTCCAAGCCCATGGGGCTCTGGCTGGTCAGGCTGCAGCTCAGGTTTTATAGAATAGGTCATGTGTCAAATTCCACCTGAGCTGTGATAATGACTGATAACTTTTCTGCAGAGGGTAGTGCTGGACAGGACGTATTTGCCCGATGATTTAGTTTGCAACTTTTGCATTCTTTTGGTCAGGCAATCCTTTGAAATTGTCACATCACAAATTGACATCCGATGTAGGCTACTGTCGGCTTCAACACATAAAACTGTTGTTTAGGGGTGATCCTATCCTCACAGTGGTCAGTTACTTGAAGTGTCAGGATCATGATCTGAAGAGGCAAACCTTCCCCGACCTGTCACCATTTGGAAGGAGGGACACTGCCTGACCTACATGACTTTTCTAGTCCTAAATGGTACTATGCGTAGTGCTTTTGGATAGCGCAGACCTCTGCCAAGGCAATATACAAATTCCAGACGGTGTTCCAGATCACCACCACCAAAATGTTCCTTGTCCTAATACCAATGTTGTCTGAAAAATTTCAAATTTGTGCAGTACTTTTCAAGTTTTCAAGTTTTCAAGTCTGTCAAGACAGACAGACAAACAGACAGACAGACAGACAGAGAGACAGGCAAACGCCGGTGAAAACATAACTTCCTTGGCAGAGGTAATGAGGTAATAGTAATCATATTAATGTCAAAAACACTGAAACACTGTGTTGTCCACATATCCTTTGAAGTTAGCATGCAAATCAGCTTGCCTAAATACCATGCAAGTGAGAGCCTTTATATTTCCATGAGAATTACATGCCTAGCATAACACTATCCATAACACATTATGACCTTTTGTCTAGTAATGACTACAAAATCCACATTTTAGAAATAGTTATAGTCACTTCCAGGAGTGGAAGATTTGAGGTGTGTTTGCCAATATCAGAAACATTTATTGCATGATGTTCACTTCTGGCCTAATGATCAGTACTCATATCTGTTCTTTTCTCTCTGTCTCTCTGGTTGCATCAAACAGGAAATCTGTGAAAATCCCCAGTTCATCATTGGTGGAGCAAACAGAACTGACATCTGCCAAGGAGACCTTGGTAAGACAAATCAATGTTAAAAAAAATTATGTAATAAATCAGGGGTGAACTATGGGCAGTCAGACAGAGAGAAAAGAGAGTGATAGCACAGTAAAAACAGGAAGTATGGATTGAATAAACTCAGAAAAAGTGAGAGTGAGACACAGGGAGAGAAAGTAAGGGTGAGAGTATGAGAGAGAGAGAGAGAGAGAGAGAGAGAAAACAGATGGGCTTGAGGGTGGTGTTGGATACTTGGCTTTGACAGACAGGTCCACATGAACCCAAAAAAGCTGGACTCGGATCAATCAATGCTCCCCTGAAACCTCTCTTGAGCTGAGCACCAGAATGCACTCTCTCACACACACACACACACACACTCTCTCTCTCTCACACACACACACACACACACACAACACAAGACTAAAGGACTGTGGACAGAGAGACATGCTGGCTCTCCCGCATGGATTAGTGGCTTGGTCACTCTGGCAAGTATTAGGATGAACAGCAAAGCAGAGAAGTGTGTGTGTGTTTGTGCATGCGAATGCGTGTGTACGTGAGTGTGTGTGTGGGTGTTTGTGTGCACAAGTATTTTTGTGAGTGTGTGTCTCTGGTTTATGCAAGTGTGTGTATGTGTGTGTGTGTTTCTGGTTTGTGCAAGTGTGTCTGTTTGTGTGTGTTTGTGTTGGAAGGATGGGGTGGTGAGAAACACCAACACCAGGACAACTGGTGACGGACTGATCGTTCTTGGAACAGTTGGAAGTGAGTCAAGGAAGAAGGGGTGATCTTATGGACAACAGAACACACACCTGTCCCTACGGGAACTCTAAACTCCTTTGCTAACTTCCCATAACGCTTGGTTCTCAAAGTGTACCAAGCTCACACACCATCAAAGTTATTATAAAAAGTAGTCAGTCTATAGGTGGTTATCAGGAATTATGGCTGGACAATGTAGCAGCAGCCAGGCATAGTGACAAACTCAAAGGAATGAGATGGGTCATGGGGGTAACAGTAAGGGTCCATTTGACAGCGCCATTGTGAGGGGGGGTCAATCGCAAAGCCTCAGGAAGGGGAGTCGGGCCCAGCATCGGCGTCCAGGAAGGTCCTCTGTGATGGGGAGTCGGTCGTGACATGTGCCTCCCATAGTGTTGGTTGTAGTCCACTCAGGAGAGGAGGGTGAGAGGAGTCCGCCGGAATGAGGCAGGGATGACACTCAGCAAAGATAATTGTGGACAGAGGAAAATAGTGAATTAGGCCAGGCTCGCACATCAGAAGCAAAAAGCAGAAAGCAGTAATTTGGGCATATGCGCATAAATATATATATATACACATACACACAAACACATATATAAATAGAGAGAGAGCTGAAAGAGAGAGAGAGAGAGTTGTACGGCATGACACATGAAGGTTGTGTGGTGGCACTAGGCTATAGCAGCATAACTAAGGTATGATGCATGGTAACCCAGCACCACTGCAGGGATGGTCAGTGGCTGCCATGCCTCGCAAGTGGGGGCAACAGCAGAGGCAGTCCCTTCCAAAAGACCCATGAGAAGTGATGATTTGCCATGCACTATCCCTAACTAAACAGTAAAGAGGAAGGTTTTAAGTCTAGACTTAAAGGTATTGAGAGTGTCCGCTTGTCGAATGTGGGGGGGGAGACTATTCCACAGGAGGGGTGCTCGGTAACAGAAGGCTCTATAGCGAAGATAGAAAATGTTTGAGTATTACTGCCATAATGTGTCCACAAAAAGACTTTTATTACAGCTTTTAGAGAGTGCTGAGCATGTCCACAGTCACATCACATGGCAGAAGTGGCCGAAATCCGACTTTCAGTTTCACTGCATGTGACACAGATCTCATTTTCCTTCTCTAATCAGTGTTGGCGCAAAGGCCAGCTTTGTACGGATCGGCTTCCAAATGAGCGCAAAATCCCCCGAAGTACCGTTGGATCAGAATTCATGCTCTGTTCTGCTCTGCTTTTCTTTTCACTTTGCTACCCAAGCCTATAGAAGTAATCACCATCAGCGCCCAAACTTGTGGCACTTTGTAAAAACATGGTAAAACAAAGCCCGTTTCCAAAATGGCATACTGATGTACTTACTGCACCTACGACTTTGGATGAACCATTGCCAGACTTTTTTTTTTTTGTTTTATATTGACAAACTGTGCTTCCGTACTCCATACTCTAAGGTATGCAGAGTTGAAAGTAGTTTCATGTTCTTGCTGGTGTCATTCAAGTGTGCCTGCGTAGCACACACATCATTTTTTTCAGCATACATATCTGAACCATTCCTGCTACATTCTTTCTTTGTTTAAAACTAACTGTTTTTTCTGCTGCAGATAAAATAATAATAACCTTCCACTACTCACAGGTGACTGCTGGCTTCTTGCAGCCATTGCTTGTTTGACTCTGAATGAGAAACTGCTGTACAGGGTCATCCCACCAGATCAGAGCTTCACGGAGAACTATGCAGGAATTTTCCACTTTCAGGTGTCTTATTGTCCAACATCATCACAGTTACACAGTTACAGAATCAGTGCACTATAAGGATCTGTAATAGCTTGGTGTGTGGTAGTAATTGTTCTGGTGTGTAATGCACAGTTCTGGCGTTATGGGGAGTGGGTGGACGTTGTGGTGGATGACCGCATCCCAACGCACAAGAACCAGCTGGTCTTCACAAGGTCTGAGAAGAAGAACGAGTTCTGGAGTGCCCTCCTGGAGAAGGCTTATGCTAAGTATGTGACCTTCAGTATTATTCACCCACTAACTATTTTACCTTCTCATATACTGCAGATGAAGATTCCATATGCCATTCTTTATGTCAAGACTTTGTTTTCACGCTTGATAAAGATATTTAATTCTCCTCACTATCACTGTCATTCTCCACACAGACAGAGAATAATCTGACTAAATCTCAATTGCTCCCGCCAAACCCGGCACACTTAAATTGGCATGAATTAACCAATCATGAAGTCAGTTCATGCCAGGTATGCTTAAGAGGGCTTAGGGCTTAGGGGGGGGCACATTACTCTGTCTTTATTTGTGTCTGTTCCCAGGCTCCATGGCTCCTATGAGGCCTTGAAGGGAGGCAATGCTTTGGAGGCCATGGAGGACTTTACCGGTGGTGTGACCGAGTTCTTTGACGTGCAGGAGGCACCCAAGGAGTTGTTCCGAATCATGAGGAAGGCCCTGGACAGAGGCTCCCTCATGGGCTGCTCCATAGATGTGAGTCACTACTCACTCCAGAGAAGACTGTGTGCATATAAATGTTATAATCTGTACAAAGATTAGATGGTAACCCTTTCAAGACATACCCTGAACGTTATCTGCATGAAATGAAATGTGAAAGCCAATATTAGCCATTTTGTTTTATCTAGTAATTTCCTCTTCCCATGCTATTTGTCTGTCTCCACCTTCATTTTCCTCAGAAAGTAGTGGCGAGAGAACAGACAACCAAAACCTCCACAGGTTTAGTGAAAGGACATGCCTACTCCATCACTGCTGTTGAAGAGGTAAGACTTTATTGTGAATGATATATCTGATTCACCAACCCTTCCATGTTTAACAAGATAGGTTATGCCACCATGCTTGGCTCCTCAGGGTGCTCAGGAAGACTTGAAAGACACTCGGATTCGCCTGGTGCGCCTGCGTGACCCCTGGGGCATGGCTGCCTCCCCAAGCTGCATGTCTGAGGCCTGGACATCTCTGGTACACTCTGACCAGGACAAGAAGAGACTGGAACCCATTAAACAGGGCGAGTTTTGGTACGGAGGTGGATGGTCATGGTTGCCTGAAGTGAAAATATTACTGCTTGCAACAGACTTGTCTTTGTTTCTCAGAAACAATAAATTCCTGTTCTGCTTCTCCTGAAACCCCTTTAGAAGCAAGACAGTAATTTCTTAACTGTTCAAATTAAGAAATATGTGGCATTCAATCTTTTCTTTTTTGTTTCTCGTTTTTTTTTAAATCCCTCTATCTTTCTCTCCCCTCTGTCTCTCCCTACTTTCAGGATGACTTTTCAGGGCTTCCAGGATCATTTCACCAAGCTGGAGATCTGTAACCTAACCCCTGACACACTTAAGGATGACACCACCAGCAACTGGATGGTGACTGTCAATGAGGGTCGCTGGGTGAAGGGCTGCTCAGCTGGAGGCTGCCGCAACTTTCCAGGTAAGGCCAAGCACACCTTCTGCCTGTGCTATCTCTGGACACATATATAGGCTAATTCATTTTGACCTACTTCTGCATTGGTCAATAAAATAATAATAACTTTTCAATTGAAATATCTGCTTATTTTTGCTGCAGAATGTTTCAAGTTTCTTGCTTTACATTCAATTAAGTTTAGGGCCCAATTTGAACAAACATTCACATGTAATATGATAGATAGGTTATGGATAAAAACTTTGCTTTGTAACAGATTTTCCCACATTTTAAATCAGGGCGCATAGTGTATTTGTATAGTACTGTATTTTACAGTATTACTCCTAGACTCACTTGGAGGTTTTTTCCCGTATTGTAGTTGAGCAAACTATTGATTCTGGCAGACACATTCTGGACGAATCCTCAGTATCGCATCTGTTTAATGGAAGAGGATGATGACCCTGAGGATGAGGAGAGAGGCTGCACTGTTGTAATAGCCCTGATGCAGAAGGGCCGTCGGAAAGAGCGGCACCTAGGGGCAGTCCTCCACACCATCGGCTTCTTCATCTATGAGGTGCCAACTTTTTGAATGGAGCTTGCACATCGCATATCCAGCATTACCATAAAGCAGCACATGGCTCCATCAAATAATGCAACTAATTACACTCTTGCTTAACCTAATTTAATGACAAACTCTAAATTCTCTTGTGTTGATTATGCTTTGTTTTGTCTGTTTAAGTTGTTAATTATGACATTGTATCTTTCCTTTATATCCCCAGGTTCCAAAGGAGGTAAGCTTACATCTGTCAGATTCATGCTTTGGCCATGACAGGGTTGTCCATGTGGATGCCCATCTTCATTGTACTGGTGCATTTAATTTTTTTGTCCACTGTATGTCAAACATGATAACAGCAGGCAGATGAGCAAAAACATTTTTGTAATTTTTAGATTTTACTAATGGAAATGCTACAGGTAACATTACTATAACATTGAGTATTCTTTCCAGGACTCACCAGTGCCATTGTTGTCACAAACAGACATAAAGATTTTTAATGATAATGCTGTAGCATTTTGTTTATTATTAACTTACTGTGTGCCTGGACCTGAAATTCTTTTCACCATTTTTTTTGTTTCAGACAAAACACAGAATTTGTCCTGTGGATATGTTTTAGTGTAGAAAAACTGTGTAATCAAAATAGACTACATAGATTTGTTTGTCATTAATAACTTAAGTAACTAATCAGTAGTAATTAACTATTTACTATTATGTCTATGGTATACCTGAATCAGCTCCAAGGCAGCAACAAGCCTCTGTCCAAGGATTTCTTCCTGTACAACAGCTCGGTTGCCCGCAGCAAGTCTTACGTCAACCTGAGGGAGGTCACTGAACGCGTACGCCTGATGCCAGGCGAGTATGTCATTGTCCCCTCGACCTTTGACCCCAATAAGGAAAGTGAGTTCATTTTGAGGATCTTCACCGAGAAGAAGAGCACATCAGAGTGAGTTGCACAGGAGAGCTATACAATCATTCACCTATTTGTTGCAATTTGGCCAAATCACAGTGTCCGTTTTCTCTCTCTGTACTCTGAGAGGACTGACCATTGATTTGTGTCCTTCTCCAGGGTGATTGAGGGAACGATTGAGGCTGATCAACCTGAGGTACAGCACCTGATATGCATGTCCCCCATCCCCCATCCCCCATGCATGTGCCCTTCCTATAGCTATAGATCCACACTTGAAAGACTTTTATTTCATGCACAGTAATGACTAGTCTTAATGCACTTCAAGTGGTTTTCACAGACTGATCCTGCCTTCACTATAGTCACACTACAATTTTAATCGTTGTGGAAAATCCAACAGTACTTAAATGCTTCAGATGTTATTCATTTCATCTTTCGTCTCTTTATTTGCAGGCAGACAAAAAGAAGAAGCTGAAGGTAAAAAAAAATTGTTCTTACATAAATTTAGCACCGATTAATTTTGTTTTGCTAAAACTAGATTTTATAGATGACACAATGAAGAAACCACTTGTTTTAATATGAAGTAAATTCATACAGCATACCCTCTGTTTTTCTTGTTTTATTGCCTGAAAAACATAGGATTGCACCACCTTGTATGTAAACATGCAGTGCATAATACTCCATCCTCATACATCAGCTTGGACTCCATCTAGTCTACATTCATCTCACTATATCTATGACACTATACACAAGCTGTATGTATAGTGGACTGCATCCCCTGATCATAAAAAGACATCACTCATGCACAATTACTGCAGAGCCATTAAAAGGTCAAATTATCAACTGTGGGACTCCATAGCAGCTGCTGTGAGGTCTGCTTAGACAGTATTCTGCTGAAATCTGCTTGATCTGCAGCACCATCCTGTGGCTGGTCAGAGGCAGATGGCTCGATGATAAAGCTGTTACGTTGTTATGGTCTATTCCGGTGACATGCTCATTTTGGAGAAAGTCAAACTGCCTTAGATCTGCTGGAGCCCCTCACTCAGTTCTTTGGGATGTTTGTCATTTCTGCTCATACTATGGTCATGTTTTGTAAGTCTTCCATTTCATTTTATTCATCCAACAGATAAAAACTGACAAGAAAAAGAAAGTCAAGGTAGTTGCATGCAGTGCTGTGCAATGGATAATCATATGGCGTACAGCGTGCTAATATGTTAAAACACTGCCAGTAACTTCCAGCTAACAGTCACTGTAATCACTGTATTATAACATTGTGCCATTCTTTCATTTATTCTTCAATACGGAGCGTTTCCCTAATGCTATTTTGTCTTCCTGTTTAGCCAGGCAAACCACCTGTGGAAGAGCAGACTGAAGAGGAAAAGCAATTCAGACTCATCTACCAGCAGATTGCTGGCGAGGTATTGCTTTGTGTGTGTGTGTGTGTGTGTGTGTGTGTGTGTGTGTGTGTGTGTGTGTGTGTCTGTGTGTGAGTGTGAGTGTGAGTGTGTGTGTGAGTGTGAGTGTGAGTGTGTGTGTGTGTGAGAGAGAGAGTGTGTGTGTGTGTGTGTCTGCGTGTCTGTGTGTCTGCGTGTGTGTATTTGCATATGACTGTGATGCTCTTTTGCAAGAGACCAAAAGTTCAATACAAAACCCTTTAAAACACTAACAACAGCAAACAAATAACATTCAGACCTATTAGTTCCATACTCTACATGTTCCTCAAACTGACAATCACTCTAGTTGAGCAGTTCAGTTATCCAAAGTCTTTATGAAGTTTATGTGTCCCATAACCCTTGACATTCTACCTCTTTTTCTTGTTCTCTTTGATCTCTTCCCATCTCTGCTTCCATCTGCTGACTTAATCTCTCTGAAGGACATGGAGATTTGTGCCAATGAGCTCAGAGGTGTCTTGAACAAAGTGGTGGCTAAACGTGAGTAGCTAGTAGCAACACTTGAGCCTTGACCGTTGAGTATAAACAGTCTAACACATACTATCTAATGTGTTCTTTACATTCTATTCCCCTGCCCTCATTTTGCAGATATTGAACTGATGTCGGCACATTTCACCTTGGAGAGTTGCAGGAGCATGATTGCATTAATGGATGTATCCTTCCTGTTGCAATATTTTGCAACCTTAAATGCCTGGTATTTCACTAAAAGCCTTGATGCTTTTGCTGAATTGGGTATGTGGTCAAACAATGCTATGCAAGCAAGAAAGTCACTCACTGCAGTCTTTAATCACGGCACCGGGGACAAGTTACCTAGACATCAGTTGTGTCAAGAAACAAGTCTACCTTCTTGGAGACTAGGATTCCCTTTTATACCCCACAGAATACACACCACTTATTGTAAAACAAATTGCATACCCCACCCTTCTTCCTTAGGAATTTGACCTCTTGCTCTGCTAGGCTCTTGGGTTATCTAGGTTCAATCATATTTTACTATTTCTACATTCCTGGTGGAGCTATCTGGTTGTCACCAGCACTTTCTGTTACCCACTGACCATATTTGGATTGGTTGTTTGTCTTACCCTCAGGTTAGGGTCTTACCAAAGGCATACATTCTACATCACATTACTGTTCTCTTTTACTGACATTAATTCCAAGGGTATTATATATTTTTTCCCACAGGTACCTACCTGAATTGGGTGCCTAGGACTTTGGTAATTGGGTGTAGCATGGGACAGTGGTAATGCTACCCACTGAAAATTGGTTGACCTGGGTTCTATACCTGAATTTGCCATTGTGCATCACTTTGGACTGAAGCATGTGCTAAATACTATGGTCAATGTGGCAAATTCCTACATCGTCACTAGGTGTTCTTCCTCCTTAACTGTCCCCTCAGACAGACGGCAGTGGCAAACTCAACTTTCAAGAGTTCAAACACCTGTGGAACAAGATCAAAGACTGGCGGGTAGGCCACAACAAGCAAGCCTATCTCTGTGTCAAATTGTTCAATCGTAATATGACAAGGATGTAGCGTCTATCGTAGGACAGGGATAGAATGCAACAACCTAGCTGCAATTAAAAATCTGCAATTAATATACAGATATAGAAAGGTGCAGACAGAAAGACATCTGAGACTCAGGAGAGATTCATCCCCTGTATTGTCATTTCATCCAGGTGATCTTCAAGCGCTACGATCTGGATCACTCTGGCACCATTAAGAGCTTTGAGATGAGGAATGCTGTGGAGGATGCAGGTCAGACCAGTTCAAATAGGAATCTCATTTGAACATGCCATGTTATGAATATCTGTTTGAAGGCACTCATTGTTGAGATATGCCCTTGTTCAGGTCACTTAGAATTGTATTAGATATACAGAAGAGCTGAATCCAAATGGCCCTCCTGTACCCTAACTCTTGAACACTGAAAAACTGGCATGCATCATTTTGATTGGCTGATTCATGTCAATTCATGATTCATTCATTAAGTATTGAGGGCTTAGTGCTTCAGGAGAACATAGAAATCATGTGTATGCAACCTGTATGTGTTTAGTGTGCAATAAGTGAAAGCATGATGAGTTTGTCAAGTATGCTCTAAAAGGTCATTGTTGTCCCTTGTTTCCCCACTGAAGGCTTCCACTTGAATAACCAACTATATAACATCATAACTATGCGTTATGCTGATGAGAACATGGAGCTGGACTTTGACAGTTACATCTGCTGTCTGGTTCGTCTGGAGGGAATGTTCAGTACGTAGACTATCCACTGTCCTCTTA
The DNA here is from genome assembly GCA_027481765.1 of Tenualosa thibaudeaui. Taxonomy (NCBI): domain Eukaryota; kingdom Metazoa; phylum Chordata; class Actinopteri; order Clupeiformes; family Clupeidae; genus Tenualosa; species Tenualosa thibaudeaui. The sequence goes on from JAIFZK010000001.1 coordinate 16,114,600, forward strand.
CAGAATAGAGTACAGTTTATGGCAACATAAATTTACTTATATACTGTTTCAAGAGAGTTTGATTTAATCATGCTTTTATCAACCATCTGTAAACTATCAACTACATCAGGGCCAGTCTCCTCTAGAGCAACTTAGGGTTAAGTGCCTTGCTCTAGGGTACAACGGCAGCTGGGATTCAAACCCACAATTTCCAGGCTAGATAGCCAGGTACCTTAACCACTACACCACCACTGCCCGCTGTTGATTCATAACATGATTCATAGCTATTCCCACAAGGTTTCAGTGTTAAAAATTCACATGGTTTTGATGTGCCATAGTGGAAGTAGTTTGGGGACAAAATGAAACATTCAGGTATTGTTATGTTTTTGGTTGTTGTTGTTTTACCTTTGAAACAGTCTATAGAAGTTTTTACAATATGGTGTGATAAAATATAATATTTTCTTTTCATATTTCGTGATGTCATTAAGGCACATATTTGGTTTTTCTCTCTACAGGAGCATTTAAGGCCTTTGACAAAGATGGTGAAGGCATGATAAAGCTCAGTGTTCTTGAGGTAAGACAGATTGAAATCTAGTTAGCCATAGAATAGTTGGTCTCCATGTGCTGTATCTCACATGTGTTTTTAACTTCTCTCCCCAACCTCTCTCTCTCTCTCTCTCACACACACACACACACACACACACACATACACACACACACGTATAACTTACCAGTGGCTCCAACTGACCATGTATGCCTAGGACAAGAGGAGTGACTCTACATGGTGTTTTTCCACTACTAATAGTGCAAAAAAACTGGATATTTTTCTTTAATCTCAAGCATGACCAAAGTGGGTCTGAATAAGGCCCAGATGGGTCCCTGCCATCAGATATTTGCACTGTACCACAAAGTCTCAGGAACAAGTTATTACATATTCAGCTTTCCACTGGCCATTTGTCCATCGTGTATGAAGTCCCTTGAAACAAAGACTTAATGTTTTTGAAAAGATTCATATGATTTTGGATACAACAACAGAACTGGAGGCTAAACTGCTGACTTCTGTTTAAATCAATCTCATTAAAGTCTCTTGCAGTGTGTGTTTACCTAGAAATACTACTGATTGATTGATTAACTGATCAACTGGCGTATGAAATTCACCCTCTGTTCATCTGTTCCTTGGCCTAATACCCTGAAAATTTCATCCAAATCCATACAGTACTTTTGTAGTTATCTTTAGACAGCGAAAACATAACCTCCTTGGCAGAGGTAAACATAAGAGGAGGTGTACCAAGCTGAGCACTGTGGATGTGGTGGTATGACTGTTCACCCGAACACCAGAGGGCGCCATAGCAATTTCATGCCTATCAACAAGCGCCAAAGGTAAAGGCTATCCACAACTTTTGCAAACTTAATAAGGTTCTACAATAGTACGTTCTCCTAAAGAATCCAAGGCAAACATGTATAACTCATTGCCAAACAGTGTCCTTATGATGAGGTAAAATGACAAGTTGTGTAGAAGTTGTGTTTGTGCAGTGGTGTCTTATAGCTTTTATTGAAACTTACAGGCAAAAGTGTTGTTAAGTGATGTTCAGGTCTCTTCTGGAATATGTTATTTAGATGTCAGTCCATTATCATAAATATATAAAAGCAATAAATATAATGTTAAATATCAGAACTTGAAAGTTATAAAAAAAATTGCATGTGCATGTGCAGTGCACATAGACAGGAATTCATTGTGAAAAGTGTGTCACTTCCTTTTGAAAGACGGGGGCAAGTGAAACGGAGCTAGCTTGCCCTAACTTGTTTAGCTTTGGCTGCCGGTTCACTGTTTGATCTATGTACCAATTTTTCTCATTCTTTTGCCAACTGACAGCACTTGATGACCTGGAACAACTTTTCCAGGCACTTTTCATTGATTTGAGTTTACATAGTGCACTCAGACATAACAGATATTAAATATTATATAATCAGGTTAGGTTTACACACTATCCATTCAGCATGTATCAGTAGTCTGTGTTCCCAGTCTAAGAATTTGGGCATGAGACATGAGAACTACATGAGACATGAGAAGATTCATATTCTAGGACTTACATTAATGTGTTTACAACGTGTCTTTGGGTATGCCCTTGGATACATCCTTTTAAATAGAAACTGCGTCCTTCAGTCCAGTGTTATGCATTGCATTGCTCCCTACGTGTAATATCTTTTGAGGGGCCTGCTTAGGAGTGTCTTTCCTGCCAACTGTGTTTCGATCACTTACCGTCAAGATGTTGTGTATTCTTTCAGCCTGTAATCCAGAAACAGACAGTGGAATGGTCTAGCATGCGTAGGCATTGCATCCCGATCAAACCTCTCTCCACCTGCTCCACTAGCAGCACCACCATAACCCTAAATATAGAGCTGTTAGCTGAGAAGGCGAGGTAAAAGTTTGTATGTGTGTGTCATGTGTGCCACATATAAATGGACTGAAAGCTACAGAAAGGAAAGAAGAGGAAGAGAGAGAGTGGTAGAGAGAAAAAGAGAGGGAAAGAGAAGGTGGGAATTGGGATAATCTTTGCTCTCTCTTCTTAATTTTCTTGTGTTTTTAATATCTTTGGGAGTTTTTGTTTGGTATTTTGTAGTTTTTTGTAACACTTATAGAGCTGTGGTATTTGGATTGGTATTTTCACATTTAATTACCATTGGATTATCAACATGAGTGAAGAGAAAGCAGAGGTAAAAACTTTGCCAACATTTGAAGCTGGCGCCTTGGGTGGGGCATTCCCTGCCAACACCATTGCTCCCATCCTGAGCCGCAATGAAGCTGTGAAGGATGCCATGCGCCTGAAGACCTTCCTGGAGCTCAGGGATAAGTACGTGCTGAAGAAGGTGCTGTTTGAAGACCCACTGTTCCCTGCCAACAACAGCTCTCTCTTCACGACTCGGAAGGTTCCCTTTGACATTGCATGGAAAAGGCCATGGGTAGGTCACTCATTCATCTACAAGGGGCTGCACCACAACATAAATATAATAAGCTGCAGATAATCAAGTAATCCATATACGCACCATACCATACCATACCATACAATAGGTAGTTGAATATTTTAGTAATTAATGAGTAGCAAAAGATGTTTGAAAGGATTTAAGTAGATCTGCAAGTGTACACCAAAGACAAAAGAGCTTCTTGACCAATGGAAGATTGATTAAGATGTATGTTTGAGATCACTGCAGGTGTGCCATCTTCACAAGTTCTAAATAGAGCTTCTGGTACTCAGCTAACTGCAAGTGTTAGCTGTTGTATGCATGTCAGAGTATGTTACATAATAATATTAATATAGATAGATTATAGATCTGCATGCTGACTTCATATAGCTCACATAAGTTGAGCCTGCATATTTCAATTGTGCTTCTTTAAAATGCATAACCATTTTTTTTGGAAATATATCCCAATTATGTATCTCTGTAAACACAAAATGGAGTAGCAACAAATGTTTTCCTTACGTATTTCCCAGTTATGTGGTTCTGAAAACATGAAATGGATTAGCATATTTGTGTTCAATTGTGAGATTAATTAAGTCATGTCACCAAATGTGAAGGCAAAGGCTTGAGTGTTCCTTTGCTATTTTGGTGTCATTAGAGTATCCATAAATTAAAAATGGCCTATAGAAATAGCCTGGTCATGGTTAAGTCAAGGCTATTCTTAAATTCAATCTAGTGTTATTCTGTCCAATGAAATAATGTCACAACATGAATTAAAGTAAGATTAAATTTAATCCTCATTTGAAATCAGACCTTGTGGTACAGAGATCCCCCAGCCTTAGCGCTGGTCAACAGCCTTGATCCAGATTGAGTTATAAGGAATTCATTTGGCAGAGTCGTGCTTACAGCTGTGTGTGTGTGTGTGTGTGTGTTATTCTTTTGAAACAGGAGATCTGTAAAAATCCCCAGTTCATCATTGGCGGAGCAGACCGAACAGACATCTGCCAAGGAGACCTTGGTAAGATGCAGCACTGACTTAGACAACAATCATCTACGGTCAATCTGGCTGCGGGATGGGGAATAATACATCTAGGCCCCCACAATAGATAGATTAATCGATAGATCAATAAATCAATAAATACATAGATAGATAGATAAGATAGATAGATAGATATTTTATTCATCTCAAAGGGTAATTAATAATTTAAGATTATGATTTAAAATGTTTGAATCCTAAATACTTTAGAAATGCAGGGATACAGGAGTATTGGAATGAAGGGAACATTAAAATGAAACTGACCACCTGACTAATGTTTGATTGTGGCTGACAGCTGGGCTCCTGGCAGACGGGAAGGCAGGGTGGGCCTGGGGTTTGACTTGATTGACAGGTCCAGATGGGGGCAGATAGCTGACACAGTGCCATGGTGTGGAGCAAGGCCTTCTTTACCACCTGATAAATACATGGCTTTGCAGAGATATGGGAGAACCCTTAAAGCTTTCTTAGCAATACATCAGTGTTCTCTTGTAGGCCATGCTTAACCTATGATGATGACCGATATTCTTCACAGATTCTTTTGAGAACATTTAAGTAGCCTAATCTCTTTAGGAAGTAGCACTGATAACTTCCTTAGCACTAACATATACAGATATAGCTTACTTTTCATCGCTATCTGTAAAATGTGGTTATTTACAGGCTTTAGGCTATGTTAGCACTGGATTGTCTGTCAGCTACCTGGCTGAGCTATAGTGGCTGCACATGCAATCCTCAACAAGTTTTATAAGTGGTATGGCACTTGGAATGATGCGTCTTTTTATCTCTTGATGTCTTTCTATCCTGAATCTAACAAAAATCTAAGAGTGTATGAACTAGAACTGTCATGCTAGCCAACACATTGTGTACTTTTGCAGGAGACTGCTGGCTTCTTGCAGCCATTGCTTGTTTGACACTGAATGAGAAACTGCTGTACAGGGTCATCCCACCAGATCAGAGCTTCACAGAGAACTATGCAGGAATTTTCCACTTCCAGGTATAGTGTGGCCACCTGAAATTAATATGCATTCATCACAGCAATAAAGGATGATCAATTATCCTCTGCAAATGATGATTTGAATTACAACTATCTTTCACTAGCCAAGCCAGTGCCACCTAGTGCTTCTGTTCAATATCACTATGGCACTGCATCAAGGATCTCTCCAAAAGCTTAGGTTTCCATTGACAAATTTTTGGCTGGCCAATGAGCGAACAGAGGGCTCTGACATGCCCAATATTTTGAAAGTTTACCGAAAGTATCTGCCCATTAGTAAGGAAACGTATACCAATTGAGGGAACGCTTTGCACAAACACGTTTGGTGCACCAGGCTATTACTACGTTTTGGTGAAGTCAGTTGGATATGGTTCTGTAATTTGACTCACGACTGTAATTGGACTCAGTAAGATGAATCATGCACTGATTAAATCAACAGTTTTGGAGGTATGGAGAATGGGTGGACGTTGTGGTGGACGACCGAATTCCAACAAGTAATAATAAATTGATTTTCACAAGTTCGGGTAAGAAGAATGAATTCTGGAGTGCTCTCCTGGAGAAGGCTTATGCCAAGTAAGTGAACTTGGTCCAAACAAACATTTGCATTAAATGCACCAAACTTCACAGTATCACATGATGACACATTGCATTTTAAAAATATTTGTCCACTTAGCTGTGTGCATGACCTTTCTGAATTTTTTAAAAGAAAGTGCGCTCAACTCCAAAAAAGGTTAATGCAGACTTCAGGTGTGTGAAAACAGGTTATTACATAGAGTAGTAAAAGCTGCACTCTCGAATATAAATCTTATGATAAGATTTTCTACTCTATGCAAGACCTTTCTCAAGTCAGAACTGCAGGCAGGCAGAATAAAAAAACACTGCAAATACATACATTTGCATTTGCTTAATTTTTGCTACATCTTGATATATTTAGTCTGATACCAGAATGACATTGTATTTCTTCTACAAATAATAATTCCCACCCTCAAGCTCCTAGCCAGCAGTTCTCTGCATGTGTAAAGCAGCCCTTCTCTCCTGCTCTCTGTCTACAGGCTGCACGGCTCCTATGAGGCCCTGGGCGGAGGAAACACTCTGGAAGCCATGGAGGACTTCACTGGTGGCGTGACCGAATACTTTCATGTCAGGGAGACGCAACAGGAGCTGTTCCAGATCATGAGGAAGGCCCTGCAGAGAGGCTCCCTCATGTGCTGTGGTATTGAGGTGGGTCTGTCACTGTCGAAGGAGACCAATCAGAGCCATTTAGTCTCTCTCAGTCTCTTTTGGGTCTATATTCCAAAAATAGGGTGAAGCCAGCAATGCTAAGCAGTTTGTAAACATGGAACTGTCTTTGTAATGCTTGTTAAGATCCCCTTACAATTCTAGCTCTATATTGACCCTTTACTATGCCCTGTTCTGTTGCTGGATGTTTTTGGATAAAATCTGATATTTGTTCTGACTATATGATGATTTGTTCTGACTATATGATGATTTGATCTGACTTATATTTAAAGGCATGCCAGGCAAAATTGTGATTTTTTTTACCTGCAAAGCTCCCCCTACAGTAGAAATTTTTATATATATAGCAACATTCTACATACCAATCCATGTGAATTTCGTTTGTAATAAATTTCATTTTCATTCAGTTTTAGTTTTGTTTTGTCCGTCACGTCATTTCAGATCCTGCAAGTCTACACTAGGCTGGCAAGAGAGCCTTTGTACACCCAGTAATGACTCATGAAAGTGACAATGAAGCTAAATTAACCTAAAAATGTTGCCTGCCTGGTGTACCCTTAAATTTGTATTTAAACTGACACAGCACATTTCTGTTTACATCCCTCCCCAGGACTTGGTCCCACAGAATCGTGTGGTCAGAACACCTGAAGGTCTAGTGAAAGGACATGCCTACTCCATAACCGGTGTTGAACAAGTGAGACATTAGATATGTAATATGGAGCACTATCTGATCTATACTCATAGGCATTGAATCAGTTTCATCTCCTTTTCAATAAAAGGCACACATTAACTGTGAGGTTCCTTTTGCACACTAAACAAACTAACTCAATGATATGGCAGGATAGCAAGAACATTCAGATTCGTCTGATGCGCCTACGTGACCCTTGGGGAGTATCCCCTCTTCCCACTTGCAAGTCTAACAACTGGCCATCCCTTGCCTCATCTGAGGCAGACAAACAGAGACTCCAGCCTGTTGAGGAACTGGGAGAGTTTTGGTAAGGGAGAGGAATGGCCTTGTGGCTCTTGTGGTTATTAAGTCAATAGTCTATTGAGAACCATAAGCATGAATCATAAACATAAACTCACAAATTTTACACTGATATGACTTTGATAGCCAAACATTAAGGTTACTACTCTCATGCCCCCAGGATGTCTTATGAGAACTTTTACAAGAACTTCACCCGAGTGGAAATTTGTAACCTGACCCCTGACACGCTAAAGGATGACCACATGTCCAACTGGACGGTAACGGTTCATGAGGGGCGCTGGGTGAAGGGCTGCTCCGCTGGAGGCTGCAGGAACTTTCCAGGTGAGGTCAGGTAAACATCTATAACACATGAAACACATAAAAAAAGGATTAATTTAATAGGGCTGGGTTATGTCTTGTCTCTGGATATGGATTAAACCTAGTCCTAGATGAGAACTTCAAGGGTGGAAGTTGGAGGGCAATAGCTCACACGTATATCACTTTTACTATGAACAGCAGTTTTCCCAGAAAGACTCAGAGAGTAGAATAATGAACAAATATTTAATAAGTATGCAAAATACAAAAGTTATTCAAATAGAAAAGTATTTCGCTTTATGCTAAAGCTTTCATTTCACCTGTTGGTAAATCACATGATCAACTGATGGGTCAAGTTGAAGCTTTACAGTGTCTTAACCATGTCTGACATTAATGAATGTTGATGCTGCTGTTAGTAAATGCCACCACTGCTGGTTGGTTAGAAAGCTTTGTCTGAGCTTTTAAAACTGATCTTTCTCTTCCTCTTCCTCTCTGCCTGTTCCACAGACACATTCTGGACAAACCCTCAGTACCGCGTTCAACTCCTGGAGGAGGACGATGAGGGGAAAGGCTGTACGATGGTCATAGCACTAATGCAGAAGGAGAAACGGAGGGAGCATCTCATGGGACCAATTATCCATGCTATTGGCTTCTTCGTCTATGAGGTGCTTCAGTTTTATGACATATAATAATATAATATGATATCATTTTCATTAAAGGGTAATAACAGTTTTATTTGTAACAATATTTTCTGTCTTTCTTTCAGGTGCCAAAGAAGGTAAGCCCACTGGATATGGAAAGTCTTCATTTCCAGAGTTGGAAAAGAGACCTGCTTCACTGACCTGCTTGAAGATTAAATTGATATCTTGAATTAAATGTACTAGTCTTGAACAAACTAGACGGTTTCAATAGGTGAGGGACAATGTGATAACAAATTGTAAATTTGTAAATGTCTTTCACTGTCTGGACTTTCCTTGTAGTTGCATGGCAGTAACATACCACTGCCTAAGGCATTCTTCCAGCAGAACAGCTCGGTGACAAAAAGCAAGTCTTACGTCAACCTCAGAGAGGTGACTGGGCGCATACAGCTCAAGCCTGGCGAGTATGTCATCGTACCCTCAACCTTTGACCCCAACCTGGAGAGTGAGTTCATTCTCAGAATCTTCACAGAGAAGAAGAGCACATCAGGGTGAGTGAGCAGGGGGTCAAAGGGTCAATCAATGCGTTGCATTTTTGTGTGTGTGTGTGTATTTGAATGTGGGTAGGCTGCTAGTGAGGCTGTAAAGTTTCTAAAGTTGCATGGGGTATTCAAATATACTCTGAAGCTGTGTGTTACCACAGAGATGCCTGATAACTGAGTTCTACTTTACTGATAGGGTAATCGAGGAATCAGTTCAAGCTGAAAGACCAGTAAGTGATCTTCGTCCTCCTGAGCTCTGACCTTTTCTATTTAGTCTTTAGTCTACTTAGAACACATTGAAATGCTCATTCTCAATCAAATAAGGCACAGTCCCAGACTGTACTCAAAATATCTCAGTATATCTCACTGGTTTATTTTTCCATAAATACAGTATATTTGTCCATTAAGTTAAATTGCTGGTTTTGTCTTTTGTCTATCCCACAGGAAGTCATGGAGAAGAGGAAGCTGAGAGTATGACCACAATGAGTACCAATGATTTCAATAATACTGTTAATTTCAAGCATTGACCAGAGTAAGATAGATAGATAGATAGATAGATAGATGCTTTTATTATTCCATAGGAAATGATTAAACATACTTGAATAGTTATGCTTTGAGGAGTTGCTAAATTCAACATTAAGCAGCTTGTTAAAAATGTGTATTTCCTCTTTTTTCATCTATTGTTGATCACTATTTTTTCGTTCTTTTCTTCATACCATCCCTGATACCTATTCATTATAACTTTTCCACATTTCCTGTGTCATAATTGCATGTTTCCATCCATTTCTCAGTTCCTATTCATTCATCCATGTGTGCATGTACTTACCTGTTATACCTGTAGTAGGCTATACTTCTCCATCTTTGTGTAGCTTGGCCAGCCTCCAGAAGAGAGTGAAGAGGACAAACATTTCAGACAGCTCTACCAGCAAGTTGCTGGGACGGTGAGATTATCAAAAAACAAATTAAATTTGCCCATTTGCAATTTTGTTACTTACTTCAAATAATGATCTCTCTTTCTATCTCACTGTCTCTTCATCTCTCTCTCACACACACACACACACACACACACACACACGCACACTCCATGACTCATTCTCTCTTTGCCATTTTCTGAATAGAACATGGAAATATGTGCCAATGAGCTCAAAATAATTTTGAATGGGGTTGTGGCTAAATGTGAGTATATGGCTTTTATTACATCCCTTCACATCCTGAAACACTAAGTTGTTATTGCACTTTACTTTGCTTTTATGGCTTGTCACATTATTGTCACACACTCTGTATCCACTGTAATTCAGACATTGACTTGAAGGCAGCCATCTTCAGTCTGGAGAACTGCAGGAGCATGATTGCACTGATGGATGTATCCTTCCAAAATTATGTTACGATGTCAGATGTTACTATCTGGTACTTATCTTTACAGTAACCTCCGATACTGAGCTTTACAAAAAGAACCGCCACTACACATCCCTTCTTCTCCATTAATCAGAAATGGATTCAGGAACCTTCAGAAAACTGTTGTCTAAAAGCGTTATCTACTTCAGCCTTGTGCAAGTGCACCATTGTACTTTCATCCCTTGACTGTCTTCTCAGACAGACGGGAGCGGCAAACTCAACCTGCAAGAGTTCAAACACCTGTGGAGCAAGATCAAGCAGTGGCGGGTACTGATGATGATTTTATGTGACCATTGATGTCTAATCACAGTAATTGATGAGTCATCGAGATGTCTTATAGGCTACTGGAGTCTGGCCAAGCCTACAATGATAGGCACACCCCTCTTTAAAACTGCACTCATCTGTTGTACTCTTGAATGTTACAGTATACATTATTATCTTGAACTGGTTCTTCAAGCAGGTGATAATTGATGTTGACCTGCAAAGATTTGTTATTTGCTTGCAGATGATCTTCATGCGCTATGACGCAGATCAGTCAGGCACCATCAGGAGCTTCGACTTGAGGAACGCTGTGCAAGATGCAGGTGAGGCTGTTATTAGCGTCTAATAGCATTGAGGATGTGAAGCTGATCGGAGTTGTTTGGAAGATGTTTTAAATTAAGCTGCATAATCTACTCATTTCATTGGGCACTTTTGCATGCCTACAAATCTTTGGACAATTTTGCATGCCTGTGCTATGGAATTATTTCAATGCTGCGTCATGATGAAGTAGTAGCCTGTATTATAGTAATCTGATATTCTGTGGACTTGTGATACTGTATATTACAGTGTATCTTTTTTATCCTATGCAGGCTTCCATCTCAATAACCAGCTGTATAACATCATAACCATGCGTTATGCAGACCAGAGGCTGGAACTGGACTTTGACAGTTACATCACCTGCTTGGTTCGGCTAGAGGGGATGTTCCGTAAGGCCTCCTCTTGACTACTGCTTTTGTAGAAAATGGGATTCTCGAAAATACCAACTTGCTTCTGCACTTCTACTGAGTTCCTGTTGTATAGGCATACTTATTGCAATATTAACTTCCTTTGTAAACATTGCATAATGCAAATGTAGAGACCTGTACATATTTCGGTAGTCTAACTTACTTCATACTGTGAGGAGGGATAATAAAATGGATTGTTTTATTTTGATACGGTCTACTGAAATCCTCTGTTAATGGTCTGTTCACAGGAGCATTCCAAGCCTTTGACAAAGATGGAGATGGTATAATAAAGTTGAATGTTGTGGAGGTAAGATCATGGCACTGCCTTTTGGTCTGAGTGACAAAGCTAGTCCACAATGTGCTAATAATGTCTGTTGGCTTCTATTCTCATTTACTCCCACCTTCTTCCTTCTGTAGTGGCTGCAGCTGACAATGTACGCATAGGCCGCTGCTGAGGATACTCAAGACAGACCATCAAGGGCCTAGAAAACAGTCAGTCAAACTGGGTCTTAAGAAGTTAACAGGAATGATTACTTGCCATTGATCTTTCTGCTGTTCTGTAGCAACATGTGCCTTGTGAATTAAGCAATGGTCGACTATGAAGTTTTTTATTGTGTCTAGTCTTAATAATAACTGAACCAGTAAATACTTCTTAACTGACTATGCATTGCCTTCATTCTGTCACTGGCTGTAAACACAAAATTGTAACATATTAGAATGAAGTATTATTATCAAAGTTTTCTCCAAAAATAATTTCAAATATCCATCAAATGAATAAAGAATTTTTAATAAACATATATCAAGGCAACACATTTCAATAAATTCTCAGAACTGTCATTAACAATGGATAAATGAACTATACACTGGTGTCATCATTTATAAAATGTAAAAACAGCACCAAACAATGCACAAGACACATTACATTATGTACATTTTATTCAATGCCTTGATAAAAAAAATCTTCATAACATAAACGTCATCCTCTTCCTTACCTAATTCACAACAGGGGTGAATACTTTTCAAAATATAAAAACACTGAAACAAAAAAAACTCTTTAAACAGAACACCAGAAAATCTTTTGTACATTTAACATTTTCCCTCGAATCTTATTGTAATATCAGTGCTAGTGCAGTGAAATAGGCCTTTCCATGCAATAGTTCAGGTGAAGCTGTGTGCACCCCAACTTCTAGGTGAGAGCTCAGGGGTGCCCTCTAGTGTTAAGGACTGGTACATTCATCAAGGTGAAAACTGAATGCACGAACAAAAGAAAATGCCCCCAGAAAGTCATGCCACTTTAGCCCTCTTGGAGGTCAAAAAGGACAGCATTATATGAAAAGAGGCAAAAAGGGAGGGAAGAACAGAAGGAAAAAACAATGTCATGAAAAGTGAGGGACGACAGCCACTCTGACAACATACATCAGAGGGATCCTGGACCGGACGTAGGACTGATCGGCTCCTCTTTGATGGTTACGGGGGCCTGTACAGATTCCTCGAGCCCTGCTGAGGATGGTGGAGGCTGCGCTGGTACACGAGGAGGGTCTGGGGGAGGAGCAGGAGAGACGGAGGGCTGTGAGGATGTCGCAGGCTGGGCAAACCCATCTTGGCTGGGCTTGGCTCTCAGTTTCTCTCCATCGCCTGAACTGCTCTCACCTGCATGGGGAAAAAAAAAATCACAAGGCTCATTTATGGCTGTTCATCAAAAGTAAAGTTTGATTTTTAACCATTAACTCTAACGACTATAAAAACAATGTCTTCAATCAAGGACTGAAGGATTTTACTTGTTTTGTTTTGCAATGATGCTCTATTATCTTCACTTATACATGTAGAGCAGTACGCCACTACATAGTGTTAGGCTAACTGTTGCAAAACAGTGGTATGGAAGTGATTGACGCTGGATTGCGAGTTCTACTGAAAACAACTGAATCAAGCTCACGGCTCATGCCAAGTGCATGCACGCAGAAGGCTTGAGAACAACTTCTTACCTCGCATCACTTTCAGGATCTCAATGCGCTTGGCCCTCAGTGCACTGATGTCACTTGCAGTCTGAAAGGGGCAAAATAAATTATATAAAATCTACCAATGTCTTCTTCCATCATCACCATCACCACCACCATCACAACTAAAGGAGAATGTGGATACAATTCCAGGCATCAACATCTAACTGACAGCAATACTTACCTGTTCCCTGACCACCAGGAGATGTTGTACTTTCACATAGGCTTCCTGCAGGGCTGTGCGCGCCTGGGTCAGACTGTCCTCCAGATTCAGCAAACTGCTGCTCAGCTCCTCCTCCCGCAGAGACACTGCCAGCAGCTCATCAACCTGTCCTGGGATACAGGGATTCGAAAGAGTCAGCCCAGTGGCCAGTTTCAACCAATGGGTTTGTGCGACTTGGCTGGCTGGCTGGCTAGGTAAGTGGGATCCTATTCATCAGGTAAAAGCCCATGCTGTAAGCAACATCACTGACTTATGTCCTATGAAAAAGCCTTTATTGCCACCCAGAATATATTGCTTTAAGCCAGACAGCAAAAGTAGTTCTTACCCAATGGTGTGACATTTTAGCTTTGTTTTGCAATGGCTTCCTGATGCGTTCAGGTCACAACAGTGTGCAATGATGTGGAAAAGGCCTTTAAGGTAGTTTTTTTCTCATTTGTTGGGAATGTCAAGAAGTGCTATCCTATCGGTATATTTGGGCATACAAATACAGGAGTCCAGAAATCAAGGAGTGATTTCAACCATGATCAATAATTGTCAAAAGGCATTTTTTTTCTATCAAATCAGAAATAGAACAATAATATGTTTCCTCTTACTCTCTTTTTTGGGCTTTGCCCGGCCTGGTCTAGGTTGGACTTCATTAGCTTGGCATGTTGATTCTGCAGGTGATTGAATGTCCTGCGGGAGACGAAGCAAGTGTATGAGCTAGTGCACACCTGGCAAAACTTATCACAATGGCGACTGACAGCTACTGCTGGCAACATCTCTGGAGCAACAAGCAAACCAACAAGCCGCCAGAAGTCTTAGCCGAGCCGCGCAAATGGATTGGATTCCACAGCAGTGAGACTGAATAATTCCATTAGGATAGGAGTAAGGTTCAAGGTACCTGCAAGTCACTGTGCCCCCAGTTGTCCGTCTCTATCTTCACACAGACCTTGGCAGCTCTATGCTGCCTGGCATCCTTGACCACCTGCCCAGCAGAAGGCGCTGGGTCCTGGAGGTAGGGTTCCTCAGAGGCTGGGTCCTCCCCACATGCAAGAGAGCTGGTGCCCTCGAAGTCTATGGAGTCCCACTGGAAGTCCTCTCCCAGAGGCAGATCCTGGACCTCCTCCAGCTGAAAGTCGTCTGGGAGAGGCACCACAGGACTCACCAGCTCAATACCGAACCTAAGAGAACAATGACCTTATTTATAGCTAGGTCTAAAAATATTGAATTTTGTGAATATTGTCAAGTTCACTCATTTCACTAATTTAAAGTAAAATTTAAATTGTGAATAATATATTTATACATTTTTTATAAACTTTATTATCACTCCACCTCCAACTGGATTGTAGCTTCATTTCGGAAAGCCGACATTTTTCTATGAAAAAAATGTTTGACAATATTCTAATTTTAGCTGTGATTGTGAGGCATGACCCTTGAAAAGTACTTTGGAGCACTCACAGAAGAGAAGAAAACTATGCTATAAAAAAAATGCAGTTGATTTCTAAAGCTGCTCACCTGGGCATTCCTTTCTCCCTGAGCCGCTTCTTCCTGTGGTACTCCTGATACAGTTCCTTCCAGTTCACCTTCCTCTTGGCCGCCGCTGAGTTGATGAGCTTCTGCAGCGTGGGCTTTAGGCCCGGCCCTGCTGGTGGCGCCTCCTTCTCGGCTTCACCCCCCGCCGATGCCTGCGAGCTGCTGATGGTCCGGACCCTCCGGGCCGCCCTCAAGTTGGGCTCGTGGTGTGCTCCACTTTTGGCGCCCAAGCGGCTCAGGTCACGTTTGAGAAATTCAGGGAGGCCTAGTCGGCTCTGGTAGGTAGGAGCTGGGTCAACAGCACTTGCACCACCACCACCACCACCACCGGTGCTTTGGGCTGATTGATTGTGGCAAAAATCAAACAATTTCTCAGAGATTTTTTGAAAACACTAATTTTTCAAACTTAAAAATAGCTTGAAATAGCTAGAATCTTTCTGCAATTTAACAGAAAAGCTAGTTAGTGAATCCTTGGTGCAACTTTTATAAACACTAGAAGGTATTATCATAATCATTCAATGAGTTTGATTCATTGCATAGACCTACCTGCACTGCTGGTGCTGCTGCTAGATGACTGTCTGTGCGGGGGAGCCTGCCTGCAGTCTGAGTGAGTGGTCTCTTTGTCCTCATCACCATGAGTCCCTTCCTCATAATTGTTATGTCTGTCTTCATCCTGTTCAGTCTTTAACTTCTTTGTCGCCCTGTTGTGCTCGCCAGCTGTGGTTGAAGTGCTGGGGGCCTGCAGGTTAGCCAGACCTTCTTCGTCCAAGGACTTCCTGATTCGCCGCAGTATGGTGGAGATGTGCTGCACATGAGCTTTGACCAATCCCGGCGCCCGAGGAGCGTCCTCTTGGTGATTCTGCTCAGTTGATGAGCCAGGTGGGCCTTCGCTTAGATTCAGAGGCCGCTTTCTTAATTTTTTGCCATGCTGTGACTTCTTTTGCTTACTGCCAGCAGTTTCTTTGGAAAGTGCACCATTATGATTGCCCACCTTGTCTCCCTTGCCTCTGGATGGCTCTGCTTTGGCTGCTGATGACTGTGCGAAGAGCAGAGCCCCAACTGGGGGAAGCAGATCACTGGTGAAATCCTGACTGAAGTCAATCTCTGAGAAGAACTGGCTTGCAGACGAATGGTTGCTGCTCCCTCCACTTTGGACCACACAGCCTCTTTGCTCTTGGGATCCTATAGGACTGTGGTCACCAGGTCCTTCCGAGCCATGAACAGAATCAGACAGACTGCTCCTGGATCCACCTGCTTGTGAACTGGACACCCCCTGATACACTGTATGCCTATCCCACTCCCTGCTGTACGAGCTTGAGGCGGGAATGGGTGATGGAGAAGACCCGCTGTCCAGACTCCCACTCACACTGCTGATTTTGTTTTCCTTATTCTGTTGGTGATGTGGATGTGGATACGGATGCTGCTGCTGTTGTTGTTGCGTGGTGTTAGGCTGCGCACATCGACTGGCCTGCACCCCTTGCTTTGCTTTTCGAGCCAAAAGCTTTTCTTGTTTTCTCTTGGCCCTGTTTTAAGAAAGGCATCATGAAGTCACAAATACCAGCAACCACCTACCCTGTGTGACAATTTGTAAAAGCAAGCCAGACTCGCCAACAGCTTCATCCACCAGGCTGTGAGACTGCTGAACTCTTTTCCTTCCCCACTCCCAGCCCCAGCCAGCAGAGGCACCAGGATGGCAGGAGTCTAGGAAGACCCCCCCCCAACTGAGACTCTGCATATGCAAATTGCACACTTAGTGTACTCTATGTCTTGTCTCGTCATACCTGTTATGTTAGGTAGTAGTACTAGGCAAAAGTAGCCTTAAGCTACTTGCATTTATTTATTTATACAACCTTAGGACTAGAATTGTCTTGTTGTGCATCTGCACTTTACTGTTGTCCACGTACATGCATGGGATAGTGGGAAACGTAATTTTGATTCCTTTGTATGTCAAGTACATTGACAATAAAAGTGACTTTGACATTGATTTACAGGATAAGTTAGGTTCTTTTTCAACCTGGCCTTACTTGTTCTCACAGCTCAGTCTCTCTCGTTCCTTGCACAAAGTAATCAAGTCAGGAGGTGTTGTGTACTTCAGTGGCACATTTGTGCCACTGCGCCGTTTTTTCACCAGTTCTGCAATTTTCTTCTTATGCTCGGCTGTTCCAACATGTTGCCGGTAAAGTGCCAGGCCATTCCAGACACATCCACAGACGATGCAATGGTGGGGGCGGCTCCTGAGTGAACAAAACATAAAACTATTATTCAAGCGAGTGCTTAAAGAGTGAAAGAACTGTGAGGACTAAAACAACTATGGATATTTTGTCAATGCTGCTTCTGCAGAAGCAATGCTGTGCAGGTTCAAAGCACAAGTGAAACTTATTTGCCATCACATAAATTGATTGGAATTGGTCCTTACTTCTTATACAGTTCTTCCAGCACATGGTGATGGGTAACACCATTCATGTGTTCATCTATTTCCTGTGGGTAGCAGATTAGGGGGGTTAGTGTTAACCAACTGACATGATTATGCTGCATGCACAATGACCTGGGACAGAGAACAGTCGAGCACGCAATATGTCGAGCTGTATCAATAGCAGGGTATAGTTTGTATGGTTAAGATTTTTAAAAAGTAGTTCTTACCTCTGTTTTGTAGCTGTGCGTGCAAATAAAACACTTCGACCAGCCTTTCTTTTTTACATTCTTCGTCATCTTGATACCAGCTAGTTATGTAACTTAATGAAAGAATTTATCGGTGAAATGATGCGCAGTGACATCTTACTGACTTGGAGATCATGCACTGGCACCACATCTCTGAATACCTTTTATTTAAAACACTGTCTATGGCGTAATTTTCTCTAACGAGATAGTTAAATTTCCATCCAGTTGTAGGTTGCATCTCTGGAGGTTTTGAAGTCAGTCAAGTAGCTAACTATGTTAGCATCTGCAAATGTTACTTACTTTACATGCTCTGCCACAGACACTCCGTAATTGACTGTTAAATATGTCTGTATTATCTAAGCATAACATAGATACTCCTTATTATTCTTATTAGAAATACAATAACTGCGGGGGCGTAATTTTGAAACGCACTGTTTCACAGCTAAAACTCACGTCCGTTGACGCCATGTTATTGCTGCAACGCGAGAGATTGAAAACGTGCTTGATGACAAGGCCCATACACATGCTTGGAGCCAATCACATAGCAAAAGCAGTATTTGACTTCGCCACATCTGGTTTGTATACCAAGCACTACCGATCTCCACCATGGTCAGCATGTTACCACATACCGTACAGATCTACACTCCGTTCACGCCCTTCATTTAAATGTTTGATTCGGTTGTCTTGGCGGAAGTGAGAAGTATCCTCATGATGAGTAGGAAAGCTGAAGTTTAAATAACGTTCTGTATTGATATTAGTGTCCTTTAGGAGATAATGTGTACGGGTTGTGTGCAGAAAGAATACCCGGACCGGGTGAGTAGTAACCTAGTAATAGTAGTAATATCATTTATGCAGAATGACTTAAATTGAGTACTGCCGTCAACATAGCGCTCTGATATAGCAAACGTTAATGGTTTGCTAACCTAACGTTAGCTCTCTCTCGTTCCAACAACAGACTTAACGTTAACGTTACTGTTAACTTCTGTGCACAGTACATTCCAACAACTTTCAATGTGAAACTGAACCAAATGCTAAACGAAGTATCTAACGGTCATGTTTAGCTGGCAAAGTGATTTCTACCCATTCTCGTAGGGAAATACTTGTCTGGAGAATGGATCTTACCTCATGAATTATGTTGGTTGCGCAAATTGCCATCAAAGGGATTTCGTTATGATAAGCAATAAGACCACGGTTGAAGAAGACGGGGAGGAGATTGTTACCTATCTACGTGAGTCCTGGAATTTCACCCCTTTAGGCTCTTCACATGATGCTGTGTATGCGAATGATGGTTTAAATTTTGCCAATGTTGTTGTTGCAGATATGTGTAAAAACTGCGACCACGTCATAGCACGACATGAATACACCTTCTCGGTAGTGGATGACTATCAGGTAAAGTTTATTGTTTGATTTTGAATATTAGGGAAAACACTACGACCTGTTGATACTGCGAATGTCACTGTTTTGTTACTGATTGTAGCTGATTAATTACAATCATTGCCTCTTCTAGGAATACACAATGTTGTGTATGCTTTGTGGAAAAGCAGAAGATTCCATCAGTGTTCTTCCAGATGACCCTAGGCAGACGGCCCCCCTCTTTTAAAAACCCTCCTGTGACCTCTAGCCAGGGGCGCGTTTCCCAAACTAAGTTAGCAACTTGTTTGTTGCAATGTAATTGCCCATTGCCAACTAAATAAGTTGCTAACTGGTTAGAATCTATGGCTTCGGGAAACGCACCCCAGAGCCTCCAACACTGCGTTATAGTTCTGGAGAACTCACCAGTACGCCTCTCATGTAATTTTTTTTATGATTATTATCAGCTGTTGGCAGTATTAGTGGATGTCTTCAAATTGACACCATGAGTTTAACTGCCTAATGCAGACAACCCATAGGGGACTGAAGTGGAGCAAAATGGGGTTGTAAATCAAGAATGTTTTGGCCATACCAGTACTAGTTTTTAGGAAGGACACAATTTGTTAGGCTTAACCAGATAGGGTGGGTCAGTAATTAAGGATCTTTGGTTTAACTACAGTTGTGTCCTTATGGAAATAGGGAATACTGAAAAGCTGTCCAACTTCCAGTCCTTGTACACATCAGAGTCAGTTTAGGGCAGATCAGACTACAGCAAAGATGATTACTGCAGTAGGCAATCATACAAGTCACATCCTTTCTGCTGAGAGTTTGTAAAGCATTTTTTTTTTAAACCTACTCTTTACCTGGCTTATCCATTTAAAAAACATTATTTTAAAGCAATTTATCATATAGTATAAAATAAGGATATGTATGTGCTTTGTGAAATAATTTGGGTAAGAAATAAAGCCATGTGGTTCATAATACTTACATCTCTACACCAACTTCTTGTTCTCCTTGATGGTTCAGTTCATGAGCAGTTTATTTTAAAAAATAAACATTGATTTGTAGAGGCAATATACAGTACATTGATGTATAAATGAATACAAAAGCAAATGACCACTGCGACTTATGTACAGTCTTCTTCATGCACATTACTGTTCCCTTTCATATTATGTTCCAACAATTCAGATGTGTTTCTTTGCATGATGACAGAAAGAAAGAATGCTGCTGGCAACTCAAGGAAAAAATATTGTACTACACTAATGGGTATATCTGAGGATGCCACAATGACTGGCAGTTTACATAGAATTTGTACAGTTATTAAGACCAGAGGTCTTTTAGACCAAATGTCCCATTTTTTTTTTAAATTAAAGTACCTTGTAAGATACAGTAAGTGTGAATGGATTGGTTACTGTGAAGCGAGCATGTGGCCTATTGAGAAAATGTACAGTATTTGTAGCATCATAGACCAAAGGAGTTATTCTTTTTCAATGACTAAATCAAGTTCAGTGAAAGAGGAGCTACATCTTAGTGTTCTGAATTTCAAGATGAAATGCTAATAGATCTACTGGCTTTCTAAAGCTTGTATGACAATCTGTATGGGACATTTTTTTAAGAAGAGGCCAGTTTTATAAACTGCATTTTTGCCAATAGTGTCACACGAGTGCACTGGTAAAACAGTGCAGATTCAAATATACATATATATGTGTTGATTTTAACCTGTACTGTGGTGAAGACAACTAATAAGACTACATGTAACTAGTGTTCTTAGTAGGATAAGGAAATTCGAGCTTTCAAAATATCTACAGTGTTGCAAATCTCCTTTCCCCCCCATATTTGTTTTGGTTTGACTTTAACCCAGAGTACAGTATACTGGCCAAGGGAGACTGCAGGCATTGAGGAGAAGACACTGGACCAGATTTTTCAAAGTCAACTGACTGCTTACAATGCATGGCTGCCAATGCAAGATGACATTGTCCTTTTTGAGCTTAGCTGTCAAGTACCGTAACATGTCCATAATAAATAAATACATTCTATTGATACTGTTTACATTACATTACATACATTCCCTTAAATACATATATACACATGCTTGGTTGAACCACATATGGCTGTACAGAACTTAAACCATATGGCCATCAGATCAGCGGATATCCACAGACCAATAAGGCAGGTCAATGAAAATAGAAAACAACTCTTCATAAGAAAAATAAATAATTTTTTGGACCTTAACAAATGTAAGATGATAGTAATGTTAAAAAAGTCAACAATACGAAAAATTAAGTGCTGTAGTTTGGCCTTAGAGCTGAAAAACCATAGACTGCTGTTAAATTTTATGGTTTTGGCAAAATATGATATGCAAAGACCTTTCTAGGACAAGCCATAAAAGAAATTTCCAGAAAAGTGTAAGAGGTAAGTTGGAATGACAGGAAAAAGAAACAACAACAAAAAACGAACAATGGTGCACAAGTTGTCTCAGAGGTATGGCAGACGACACATGTGCCTGACAGGAGGTTGAAAAGGCAAGGGACCATTTCTCTACAGTGTCATCATCAGTGGCATTGTCAAGAACAAGTAAAAGCTCTTCAAAGCATTTTTCCCAGACCTGTCTTGTCACTAGTGTGTCGGGAAGCTCAGCTTAGGTTAGGTTAAAACTACAACTCCCAGAATTCTTCCAGACATCGCACAGTTTAAGAAATTAAGCCACAGCATGGACCCTAGTCATGCTCATACCTATGATCCCCCAGTCCACCCCATCTGGGATTGGGATGGCAGCTCATCTGGTCAGTTTGGTAATGACTTTGCTTTCAGGGCTCCCCAGCCGGCCTTTGGGGCAGTACCCCGACGCTCGGTAGGGCCTCAGATCAGCTGCACGAAGAGGTGGTGGGGACCCTGAGAAGCTGGACGGCGACTGGCTGCGTCCCAGAAAGCCGCCACCACCACCAGCGTCGTGAGTCTCATGGCGTGAGGGCGAGGAGCTCAAGGAGCGCTGCAGGGACGAGGACGATGGGCTTCTGTAACGGGAGGTGGGACCGCCACGCTCCTGCATCAGTTGCGTAAGGTTGTCAAGAAGATCGGCGTCGCTGGTGCTGCTGGCACGGATACGGTAACGTCGACGCCTGATGGACAAATTAAGAAACACAGGGACAGTTGGGTGGAGAGATAAAGACAAAATATTGATAGAGAAGACAGACATGACGAGAGAGAGACAAGAAAAGAGGAATGCATAATTTGCCAAGACCTCAAATCACCCTGTCGCTGCAGTAGCCTGTCAAAAAACTTGCTGCTATAAGCAAGCTTAAGGTGAATTTTTAACCAAACCCTGTGTCGATTCAGCAAACTGCATACAAACAGAAAAATCCACCAAAGAGTGCTCAGGGCACAAGACAACACGAGATGCAATCTTTGAGAGTTCAGGCTAGATGGATGTGCCTTGCCTTGCCTTGTTTAGTTCATACAGTGCAAATGTACTGTGTTTGTAAATGACGCATGCAGTGTGTGGTGCAGTCGCTCTCCTCTGTCTCTCTTTGTCTCTCCCTTATACATAGTGGACTCAAATATTGTGTGTTGACATCTCAATGTCCACCTTAAAACCTAATCCGTTAATCTTGAGAGAACTGGCATGAATCAACTTCATGATTGGCTGATTCATGCCAGTTATGTCTGAACGTTCAAGCCTTAGGGTTAGTAGGGACATTGGGATTTAGTGTGTGTGTGTGTGTGTGTGTGTGTGTGCGCGCGTCTTACCGATTTTCTCCAGCAGGGCGGAGGGGAGGTTTGCCCGGTGGTGGACGAGGCAGGAAGCGATTGGTAGCCTGCTGCACATCAGTCGGGGCCAGTGTGGGACTCAGGGGCCGTGGGATGCGGCTTCTACCTGACGACATGGAAGACAGCGAGGGAGGGTCTTCGGCTTGCCAGCTGCTTCCTCCTCCACCCCCACCCACACTGACCGAGCCCCCCAGAGCCAGCCTATCACGTAGCAGTGCAGAGGGGAAGTGTTCACAGGAGGGTGACAAGGCTGGTGAGAGTGAGGGCGACATGGGCCGACGTGTGGGTGAGTCGGGGTCACGCACAGGGATCCGGCTGGCCCTGGGCGAGGAGTCCCGTCTCGGGCCAGATGGCGGTGGAGTGGCCCCTGAGGGGTGGCTACCCTCCACACCTCCTGCAGTCGTGTCACCTTGGTCGGGGAACCCCGAGTCGCTCTCACCCCCCTCCACTTCCACTTTGGAGGCAGGTCTTGGGTTGTCTCCGATGAGGGGGTCACCATCATGAGGGGAAACCATGGGCGGCACCACAGGACTGGGTGGATCATCTGGGCCGAGCTCCTTCTCATGCTGGTCCTCCTGTTTGCCATCAGCTTTCTCTTGCTCACCAAACTGGAAAAGAGAGAGCGAGAAAGAAAGATAGAAGGAAAGAAAGAAAGAAAGAAAGAAAGGAAAAGTACATAGGGGAACAGATTTCTTTCAGTAATACTGGATAGAAAAGTAACATCATTACAGGTAAACAAGTCTGACCCAGTTAAAAACTGGCCTACAACAGGTTTCTGTCATGCAGCACATAAAAGGTAAAATATCACATCACATCACAAAACAAAATGGATGAGTACTCCTGGTCTGGTCTGAGGTGAGGTTGGGTTGAGATTAAGGTTAACATTTACCACCAAACCACAGACTGACAAAAATAAGAAATAAGAATTTTTTTACATTTTCCATGCTCCTAAATACTCTATATTTTACCTAAACCCCACTGTGAACCTCTTACAACAATCAGTGCTCTGTTACAAGTCTGCTTATGCGCTGTCTTGTTGTCTGTTGTCTGTCGCACTTTTGCATATTTATAATGTGTGTTGCACTACATGTTGCTCACCATTTCTTGCTGGGTGCGACCGATGCGCATAACAGCAGCGGATGGGATTGTGGGCAGCCTCCTGAGGCCTGTGAGGCCGCCACACAACCCCGGAATGCCCGCCATCCCCGTCAGGCCTGGCAGGCGTCCATATGGTGGTGCAGTATGGCAGAGGACGCCCCCTAGTTCGCCAGAGCTGTACACGCTTCGCTGGGGGAGAGGGTCCGACCAGGTGCGCACCAAAATCTCAGGACCCAGGGTGCATCCGCCACCCCCTCCCCCAGAGCGCTCCTCATCCTCAGGCTTGGACCCAGCCGATCCTCCGCTCCCGCCGCCTCCTTCCAGCTCCACCATTACCCACTCCTGGGAGTCCCCTTCCTGGGGCACAGGGCTGAGGGTGATGGCCACGTAACCCCCACTGCTGGCCGCCTCCTCTTGCTCCAGGGAGCCCTGAGAGCCTTGCTTGGGAGAGCCAGCACCCCCTAGCTGCAGGAGGTCCTCATCACAACCACCGCCACTACCACTGCCACTGCCTCGAAGGCTACCCAGACTGGAGCCCCGCTCTCGGTCCTGAGGGAGGCCTGGTCGCTGCTTGCCCAGACTGGAGAGAGAAGCAGAAAAAAAATAAAAAGAAAGAGAGGAACAGTAGAATATTCATAGAAGAAGCACAATATTTATGCTGTTTAAGATTTATGCTATTAAGATGTATTAAGACATTAAGCATTAAACATTAACTGTATTCTTGTCTGTTTTTTAGGCTTCTTGCATCATCAACAAAACTTTTTCACCATAATCTCTATCTCTAATCCAGTGCTTACTATATGTACTTAAACTAGATACAAAAACTCACAAACAGAGCCTAGTTCACAAATTACTATGTACCTAACTTGAACCATATGTACCAGACCAAAAGAAATAAAAGAAGAAAGAAACGATGTTGCTGTCAGGACATTAAGCCCATCTAAACAAGTCAAAGGGCCAATAAGATAAAAGTAAACACAAAGTCTATGCCCATTGCCATGCCGTCACTGGAAACATCTGCCAGTCATGAGTGACCAGAGTGTCTGAAGTGAATGACACTGCTGTCCACTTCCCAGGGTAATAAAGCCCATCTACGCATGGGAACCAAAAACTGAGTATCAAGTAGAGCCGAAAATCTAATGCTTCAACCTACTGGAATCATACACCTCTGACCTTATCAATTCCTCTTATCAATGCTGGCATGTTTTTGAGATCATGGCCAATTGGTCTTTCTGAAAGTAGAACTGAAACTGACAACACAGTCCTACTTGGTTTATCTCTCAGCCATTACAGCCACAGTAGTAATACTGGCTACATTATAGGTTCATGTATTGATACTGAAAACTTGGGTAGACCACTTTCTCTACTGTAAGGAATTGGTCAGAGAATAATAATTTGATAAGCAGGATCAATATTAATAAAATCGATTCCAACCCCTAAGCCCATCTAGATAAGAAACTCTGTGCTGCCTCTGTACTCACTAAGCCTCCAGGAAGCGCTCGATGGTTGGTTTGGGTTCGGGCGTGAGCCGCTTGTCCAGGCCCATGCTCTGGCTGTGTCTCATGCGGCGGAGCAGTGGTGCCACCCGGTCCAGCAGCACCGTCTCGGACCGCACTCGCCGAGGAGAGCCCTGGATGGAGCCACTGTTGGGACTCTGGTTGCCCTGGTTCTGACTGCGCTCCTCCTCGCTGGCCACCTACAACAAGAGATTAGGAGCGACACAAGAAATAATTTGGCTATTTAAGGAGATTTGGGGGTTCTTGGGGAAAGTTGATTCTTTTCAAAAGGGCTTCATTGTCAGCAGCCAATAGTTTAGTTAAAGCTTAGAGAAATTTATCGTTGGGGCTTTATATTGTGATGATTACTGTTTACTGGTGGTTTACTGATCAGGATTACTGTTTACTGGTGGGACAGGATTTTTGTCCTCTTCACAGTTCTTGTGAGGCTCAATATGTTTCACCTTCATTAAAAAATAATGAAGAGGAAAAAGCGACTGACGCCACTGAAGCCAAAATTGAAAATACAAATGTAGCTTTATTTTGTGCTTTAGTACACTAAAGGTGATCCATTGGCAATACTGAGGGGCAGCATCATTGGCAACATTCGCTGACCAAATCTGATAAAAAACACTGCCTATGATTTTTGCTCATTATTAAATTCAAATACAAACTGTCTGTTATTGTAGCATGTTGGCCCATCAGAATTGCTAAAAATGTTGCCTGGTGTGACTTGGTGCATTAATACTCAAAGGGTGGGTTCATAGTATGTCGACTGAGATGTTGCTACAACAAAAATGATTTTGTTGCAACAACAAATCGTTTATACTATATGAACACGCCAGATGACACAGGTTGACAAAATAGTGAATAAAACATCTTCGAGAAGTCATGTGCCGAAATTTAACAGCTAACAACTAATCACCAACTGAAATTAACCAACCTCAAATGGACAAAATACTGTCTGATTTAAAAAAAAAAAAAAACCTATATAAAAATATGGTAATATGACAAAATATTTATTGCCTTGTTTGTTGTTGTCAACCGTGTGTTATTTGGAAGTTTTTTATTTGTGCCTTGGGTGGCAGCTGGTGTGGAATCTTTTTGTTTGTTTGTTTGTTAGCTTATTTGTTTGTTTTGTCGCCATTCCGCTTGTCGCTGCGCCACGGCCGGTCGACATTCCCACAAACCCACCTTCACTCTCCGCAGGGCAGCTGGCCTCACCTCCCTCACCTTCCTGATGAGCGGCTGCTGCTGCTGCTGCTGCTGCTGCTGCTGCTGCATGTGGTTGCGGTTGCGGTTGCGGTCGCGGTTACGCTCCATCTCCTCCCACACGTCAGCCCCCAGGGCATGCTGGGACGGCATCGGAGGGCAGTTGTCCGCATCGCTCAGCCTCTCGCCCTGGAGCACATCCTCCGTGTTTTCTCTCTGCATGTCTCCGGGCACCGCCGACGCATTGGCCATCCTAATTGGAGGAGAGGCCTGTCAGTAATGATTGACCATGATTGGCTGACTGGGTTAAAAAAACAAGGGTGTTATGGGCATACCCCATGTATGCAGGGGTGAGACGGGTCAGTTGCTGGGCAGTGGTGGTCAAAGTCTGGATACTCAAGAGGCCATCTGAGTCGCTCCGCTCCCAGTCATATGGGTCATTTTCCAGCACATTAAAGCTCTTCATGCTGTTGTCGAACACAGACATCAACATCTGCAAAAACAAAAACCCTCATCATCAAAAAATAAGCATCTGTAACACACCATACATCTACTATGACATTCATCACAAATTCAAAATACAGAATCAAAATCACATTTTTTTTTTTATTTTATTTTCATATGATATATCAGTATCAATCAATATATACAGTTATAACAGTCACCAATACACTGATACATTGAAAGTCTGGCACAGTGTTGACCAAAGCCAACCCTCAAATCAGGATCTCTCTGTTAGCGGGGTGTCCATGCGGTTTCCGAAAACACAGCAGACTGACACGAGTTTTGGTAAGGATCAGGTAGTTTACTCATTTAATTTCAGTTTGATTGTGTTAAAAAAAAATCTTCTGAGGTTTGAAAAATTAATACTTTTACCAAAATCATTGAGTAATGGTGAGGTAATTGTGATTAAAAAATTAAAAAAAAAAATAAAAAAATCAGGATTTTTATTTTATTTAAATATAATTGGATTGCCACTACTAAGCAGTCTCATCCACACGAAAGTCTTCTTCAATAATATACATAAGGTCAGATGCAGAAATGGAGCACCGACAGTTTTGTCATGTTCTCTAGACTATGATGTTTTGGAAAGTCTACCAAAAAAAATGAGTTGAGCAAAAACAGAATCGGAAGCAAAATAAACATCCCCGCAGCATGCCCTGGAGAATCTCCCACTCACGCAGAAACGGCTGCTAATGTGGAACAATAAAGGAGCCCAGAGAGTGGTGGCAAGTGCTGGATCATCATAATGAAACCACAGCCTCCATATTCCTCATCTCAGTCCTCATGTCATATTTATGGCAATGTTCTTATGGCACTGCACACTTTAGACAAGAGAAGATATTCCCAGAAAGATGCTCAAAAACGTGCGCGCACACACACACACACACACACACACACACACACACACACACTACTATAATATAGAATACTATAGTTCTATAAAATTTAGAACAGCCTCTATTAAATTACTTTGATATACTTTCAAAGCAAACACACAAGCACAAACACTGCACTACAAGTACACACATGCACACACGAACGCACACTACCTGGTAGTCAGGTTTTGTGTAGTAGTCTAGACTTGAGATGTGGTCCAGGAAGACATTGAACTCAGAAGGCAGATGCTTGAGCATGAGCTTGTGGTCGTAGGTCTCCTTCATATTCCCCACCTGCTCCTGAAGGATCATGGGACAGGGGCAGGGACAAACGGTGCAAACGGTACAATTGAAGCTCTTAAAAACAGTCAGGGCTCAGCAGAGCATACACATGGGGGAGCCAAAACTCTCAGCAGTCCTGGCTTTTGTTAACACCTTATATTAAGCAGCGAAGCTTCCAGGATTTAGACACTGACAGGTCAAAACCAGCATTACTTTGCCATTTGGACTCAGAATAATGAGAAATGCTTACTACTCAATTCATGGGTGTCTTAAATCTTTGCAATGTCCAATTCAAATGCTAATTTGGTGATCATTCTCATACCATCTTGATATTTGCCACATTAAATGGACAGTGAGTGTTGTGGCAGACACTCTTTTCTGTGTTTGTAGTTACAAAGATGCTACCCTGGAGTAAAGTGCAGTGTATGCTCATTCCCAAAGTTACTGTGAGAGATGCTACTTTGGAATGTAGCAGAAACTTTCCCTTAATTTTAAAGGATTCCCGGCTAGATAGACATATATAAGATATATTGGCCTTATGTTATTGACATTGGCGTCAGCTATGTAAACCAATTTAAAAACATTCAAAATGTTTTTGGTTTTATTAAAAGTGAAAATCCTTTCATTTGAAAATTTCCATTGTTTTTTACGTCTCATGCCTTCTGGGTAAAATTTGACATCACAAGGTTGTGTCGGTCTGCGTCCAAGCTGTTGCAGCACATAGACATGTTCATATTGTTCCACTCTTTCTTCCTCACTTCTGTGATTGTCTTCCTTTTCACATACATTTTGAGCACAGGCACTCACGTTACTCTCCTCATTTGTGTCTAAATTAAAAAAGTTATTTCACTTTTTACCCAGAGAGCACTGAGCCGTAAATGACAGAAAACACAGTGGTACACAGTAGTTTCCAAGCTCTACAAATTAAGGGATTTTCTAAATGTTTTCATAGAAACTAAAGCATTTTGAGTGTTTTTAAATCACATTAAGCATAGCCAATGGCAACATCAACCTTATAAGGCCAACATACTTTAGCAATCAGGGATCCTATTTGAGTATCATATGGTCTAATATAAAATTATTAGAACAATTAGACAAAACAATTAGACCCCAGTCTGTGACCTATGGCCCTTTAAACTTGCTTCTTTTTTTTTAAATTGCTTTCTTAATTCTTCAATTAAGTTCACAAGTAATTATTTTTAATTCTTGTAAATTTAAAACTGTATGTTGTAGCCCAGAGTTGGGCCTCTTACACTTACTTTGTCCTTGACCTTCCTCCAGGGCAGCTGGCCCACCATGAACTCCACCAGCATGTAGAAGAGGGACCAGAGATCGTCATGACGACCCATTTCCTGTTCAATGAAGTAGCAGGTCATGTTAACGGCAGGGCAATGAAGTAATTAGGAAATGTCTGTTTCAAAATGAAAGAATCTGTGGTCTAGCTTCAGTCAAAGGGTGAGTGTCTGCGAGTGAGTGAGTATGTGAGTGTACATGTGAGTATATGTGTGAGGGGTGAGAGTCTACACGAGCTTGTAAAAAGTATGTTAAAATAGTACCTTGTTCTTGTGGGCGTTGATGGATGCATAACGTACTGTCCCCCTGAAACCTGCTACAGGTCGAGGCTTTAAAGAACAAATGAGGACAGAAAATAAAAAGGTTAAAGCAAGTAAATGACAAAACAAGACAAAACAAATATATAAGAATAAAAATGTTGTCTCACTGGCCGAACTTCCTGTGAGGAGTTGGTAAATTGCCTCGCCAGGCCGAAGTCGAGCATGTAACACGTCCTGCATGTACTCGAAAGTCGACCCATGGCAAAGTTGGACTGCAGAAAGGAGCCATTCATTTAATAGAGGGAAACATGTCTGTTGTTAAGCCTGTCCTATCTCTGTTAGTCTTTGAAATGCTTACATCATATCTCTTGATCCTGCTATGTTGCCACTGCATAGACCTTTGACATTTCCATATTACCATTATTTCCTGATTATTAATTGAGGTTAATGCATTGATTAATAAATGTCTTCATGTATGAGGTTAATTATATCAGGGAGTCCAATACATGGGAATTCATTTATTTATTATTCAGCTCTCTTGTGAAAACCAGATATGATTCTGATTTATACACAGTGCTTCTGTGCTCAGTGTTCTGCCTTCATACCACTACTATATCTACTACAACTGTATTTGACTTTAACATGACTGCATAGTAGTACTACTGTGGAAGTCTTTAAGTCATTCTGCTGAATGGCTAGCAACTCTAAGCAGTTTGGCCGCTTCAGACACAGCATGCTCAGCTCTGGCAGTATGAGGCCAGAACGGATGCCAGTGCCACCTGCACTGCTGGTTCAGCACAGCAAACTGCCCCCGTCAGACGTCTGCGCCGACAAGATAATCAGGCTTTTGTGGCCAGCGATACTTTGTGGGCATCAATCTGAGAGGGTGTGACTGGGTAGAAAGAGCACACTTGAACGTCTGCTGGGAGCCAGTCAAGGGAGTGACAGCAAAAGAAGGTTTACCCCCCTGGGCTCAATTAAACACATGTACCATCTAAACACCTATTTGATCTGTGCTGGTCAGTGCATGTTAGCAGATAAGAGGAGCGTATACCAGTGCCATTGTAAGTGGCATCACATGTTTTTAAGGTGTCATACCACGCGGGGTCTTACATTACAACTGAAAGGTGAGATTTTCACAATTTCCTTTGGAGTCAATGTGCAAATCAGCCACTTCCCTGTTTTGAAGATTCAAGATTAAAAGATTCTACATTGTATTTAATATTATATTACCTCATTATTGTATCTATATTCTACTTTGTATATTATATTATCTCATTATACCATCACAGGAGAGTAAAACCCTCATGTTTTGGTCCTCCAATTGCAGCACTAACAATAAATTTGTGATTAATGTGGCGAGACAGCATTGAGTGGAGCATCTCCTCCTCCCCTGGGGCTGTTACTGGTAATATTTTCCTTCAACAAGGAAGAAGAGAATGGTGCCAGTATAATGTGGTCTTATGCTCTCCACTAGACAGGGTATGGAGTGAATCCAAGGGAGACTGGTTTGCACACAGGTTTGGAGATGTTGTCAAGATAACTGATGATGACAGAAATTTCACTTCACAATGTGATATCTTTTAATCATAATAAACAATCAAACTGACACTAGTTTTAGGAGAATAAAGATCTACTACAAGCTTCTGTATTCTTAATTGTTGTAAAAGCCTTGATAAATGCTGCCAGACTCTAATTTGCCAGCTCAGTTTCTTCTAAGAAGTATAGTCTGGAAACCAGAGTTGTCTTTTTGCCATAGATTTTATCTCCAGATTTTATTTACTTTTGCCCACTATGAGTAGCAATTTAGCTGATGAAAAGAAAACAGTGCCGACAACCAAAACAACAAGAGGAATCAGTAATCAGACGTTGGTGCAAAAAACATTTGTTAGTCTGTTAGTCTACTATTTTGTTAGTCTGTTATGATTTAATCCTGGCATATTTAAATTGATGTATATCTTTCACCAGTAAGCAACAAACAAACCTAACCCAAACACCAACTACAGCATTAATTCAAGCCAAAAAAATCAGCAAAATGACCAAACTATCTTTAGATTTTTAGAGTTTTACCGCTATTAAATAATATCACAATGTTGTAATAATGTTCGTACAGCTTACCGGTTTGATGTCACGATGCAAGAAGCCGACCGAGTGGATGCTCTCGATGGCTTCCAAAATCTGACGGCCAAGTCGGAGCGTGGTGGACACTGAGAATGTCCCATTCCGCATCGTTCGACGGAGATCTGCCAGGTTCCTTCCCTATAAATGAAACAACACTCCTATGTTCACAGAACTCCCCATTTTACACACTGCAACAAAACACCAGATTTGCCTGTGCTGTACCAAGCAAGGCTGGTGATACATTTACTTGCAAGTCAGCGCTGTCTATGAAGGAGTAGCTCTCAATACAAGTAGCGTCAAAGTACTAACTTTAATTTGCACATCACATTTAATACTGCTCACTACACACAGTAAAATGGTCTGTGTTTCCTTAAAAAAGGAAAAAAACAGTAGACCAATACCTATGCAAAACCTACAAACATTATACCAATGTAGAATATACTTAAAATACACACATTAACTTTTACTACATTTAGTTTAGGTAGTATACACCATTATAAAATGAAGATGAAACACCTGCAGTTTTAGAGGACAGAGAGGATGAATGAAACTCTTTAGGTGTGTGTCTGTGTGTGTGTGTGTGCGCATGCGTGTGTCCATGAGAAGCGATACTGCCCTCACATCTCCACTTCAAAAGAAAAAAAGGATCATCTCTGTTGTCTTTTCTGAGTGACAGTTAAAGACACCAAGAACACTGAGAGCAAATAAAACTATAAAGGACAAAAAAAGTAAACACATAAAACACTGCACCTGTAGTTCCATCACAACATAATTGAAGCGGTCATTGCGGCCACATCCAACAAAGCGGCACACGTGTTCTTTACCTATACAAGCGAGAAAGAGAAAGAGAGAGAGAGAAAAAGGCAATGAGATTTTATTGACCATATGAAGATCCAATGGAAATCCCTTTGTAACCTGCATTATGCTAACCCCAGATGGTGCTTAAACACGTTTATTGCAGGACCTCAGAGTGGGAGACGCATGCTAGCAAGAATGCTAAACTATGGAATGGGCATCAGCGTCTCTTCAAGCATAAGTTTACTCAACAGCACAGCTATGTCAACCACATAGCATGAGACACACAGACAGCCAGTTACAATAGGTTTATACCCACCTTGCAACCTCTTGAGCACTGCCACTTCCATCTTGAGGACCTGTTTGGGCTGCTGGGCTGACTCCACCTTAAGAGCCACATTGACCTGATTCAGCTGATCCAGCACTTCATAGATCTCCCCAAAGCCCCCTCCACCTATCTTCTTCACCTTTGGAGCGAGACAAGAAGCAAGAAGGGCGATTGGGGGGGGGGGTTATGTGAGGACATGCATGGAAATGGTTTGTTTTCTGGCTTGCTGTTACAGTTCTCCCTAGTGATCAAACTCAAAAAAGGAGCACAAATTTTTTACAGAGAGAGGTGTTTGTTCACTTGTTTTACTAATAATAAATTAAAAGCCAGCCAGGGGCAACTCACCACTCTCCATCGGTCCCTGACCAGGTCTGTCACTGACAGGATATCTGTCTGTTCGCCGGCCCCACTCATCCTGATGTTCACAAGTGCTCTGAGCACGCCCAGACCCACGCCGCTGCACCTGGCATCAGTGACACAGGCTGTCCACTGCAGCACACACAAGCACGCAAGAAGTGTTAGCCTAGTTCATCGTCATATGACGACTCAAGACACTGCTACATTTTTTCTCTTCATGATCCATGTACAGTAGCATACAGCACGTTGCCATCGCAATTATCTGCCAGTGCTTTGCGGTTACTGTCGCATCCAGCACGTGTCGCAAATGTTATTTGCAAATGGATTATGATTAACCGCAAATGCCTGATCTGCAAATGGAAGTGTCAAAATGCCATGTAGACACTTTGAGAACAGCTGTCGTCAAACAATAAATCAATGGCCATTGTTATTATCAGATCGACGATACATTATAATGGGCACTTATTATTCACCAGATCTAGCCAACAGTCATCTCCAAGATGTTGCGCTGGGTATCAAGTATGATTTGCGCATCTGCTGACGACACATATCGATAGCTTGACTTTGCTGGCTACCTAAAAATGCGCTACAAGATTTGAAATAATCTTAACATTTAACTGAGAAATTACCTAGCAAGCTTTTATGCTACTAAATAAAGGTGATAGTATGTTGTCAATTTGTATGAACACAGATAAGAGACGCCGTAAACGGTTTAGCGAGCTAACTGGCTAAAATTAGCTGCCTACGAGACGACCTTACCTTGACAACAAAGCGCAACGTTCTGTATCCTATCGCTGCTGGAGCTAGTGAAAATAACAATCAGTCGCCCTTACAGACAGTCTATCTATGCAGAACACACTAGAAAACCGCTGACAATACAAAGTGCATGTACCCGAAACCAAACTGTCTAGCATATGGCAAGCATTTTGCCTTTGCGGTTGATGGAGAACTGCATATAAACCAGCAGCACCGCAATGCAATCTGTCGCTGGATGTCTTGGTAGCGGGCTAAATTAGCATGGCAGCTAGCTAGGATCCATTCCCGTACCTTCCTCAGTTGCGACAATCCAAGGCATGAATAGTAATGCAGCAGATGAAAATACTTTTCCTCGGGCGGTTTAGCAGTCCACAAGCCATGATTCTGTCACTATGTTAGCGCTTTCAAGTGATCGCGACATGAATAACATTACCGCGGCAGACAGTCAGACTGGTTATCCCTTCTCCCTCCTCGAGTTATTCACACAAAAAGCCTGTTACGTCACACGTTAGTGTGACTTCTCCGGGGCCTCTCAGCAGGGAATTACAAATAGCTCCCATAAAGCTTTGAAACTTGCTAAAATTATCTGCATTTGAAAAAAACGTACAGTTTTGTGTATTGTTTATGCACTTTACTGAAATGTGTGTATTTTAATCAAATGTATGAGGTTAAACGAGGTTTCTCGAGCATGGAGTTAAATTTTGTGGTTAACAAGTTTTATGGTACATATGCCACATGTTAATCAAGTGACATTTTATTTCAATTAATGCAGCTCGGTGGAAAACTCAGGTTAAATGAGTGGGCTTATTATTCGTCAGTACACACTGAAAATGACGGATAATACATAAAATAATTGATGAAGTGGCAAGTAATATTACAAATTAGCCAGTTTTTTGCACATGAGTTCTATCACTAATGGAGCAAGAACTGCATAAAAAATCATATTCCCTAGTCACCAGTTAAGTGGGGGGACACTTCTCTAGAAAATTAATTGAGATCAGGAATTCCCCTGTAGGGATGTAGGGAGGGCGTGTTGTAATTTACCGGATTCCACATGGCCAGGGCCAAATATGGATAAGAGGATAGGCGTGGCTATTTCACCGGAGGATTTGCAGGGCGTCAGTTGAAACAAGGCTATGTTCTCGAGGACGTTCAAGCCTCCAAGAACCGAAAATGGTTGCAGTTTAAAGAATTGTAAATATTATATTCACCTGGCGAAATGACTTGTAAAACTGCGTATTGTTGATTTATTCGACCGAGCTGCAAGACAAGAGTAGTTTTAGGCTGACTTGAGCGAACGCGCCCTTGTTGGCTTGTGAGTGCGTAGTCATAGTCGTCGTCACTTTCGAGGGGAAAGTTGCTATTTTTCCAAGTTGTGCAATCTCTGCTTGACAATGTGCAACTCTGGATACCATCCACACGCTTAGACTTTACTTGTACTTATATTCACGAATCAGTTTAGTTGTAAAACAGTTTTATTGCAACATACCAACGTCTTGGCTTCCAGAAACGCAGCTAATCTGTTTGACATTTTTGTGCATGATCCTACTCTGGAGATGCATGCAGTCGACTTTGTCCGAAAGCAAAACCATTTCCGTGGACCAGCTCTGTATCAGCCGAACTTAGAAACCTGAGGACGACAATGCGATAGTGAAACTGTGAGTACCATTGCATCGAATTCTCTGCTTAAGACAACGATATAATGTTACATTTCTCATGCTCTCGCTTTGGGCCAACGCTACTTGTTTACCACCAGTTTACTCCGCAAACATTTCGTGACTTCTTTGGCGGATTTAGCCAGTGCGATCAAATTATGTAACTACACGCTTCAGCTTGATCTGAATTATTGTAAGTTAGTTGCAAACAGTCGGTATTAACAATTCATGATCAAAATTACATCTGCGCAAAGAAGGTTTTGCTACAAAAAAAGTTCTGTTCGTACTCGTTGGAGTGGGGGGATCCTCTAAGGGGGTGAAAAGTAGCAGCACTTGTTTTTCCTCGCTTCCTGTAATTCTCGTTGTCAAACACGGCACTGTACACGCCTTGTTCTAGCTGGCAGACTTAACTGGGAGGAAAATTAGCCGTGGCCTGTGTGAACCAAACAGTTCATTACCAGTTTAGAGCTTTTTTGGTAGTGGTTTGATATGTTTTCGGTCGGTTGCATGCAAGTACCCTGTCGCAGTGTCCCCCCCTCACTCAGCGGTTTGACGTGGCTGTCACGCTGTAGGCCTCTACTGTATTTCGTTACCAGTGGGCACAAGTACATCTGGTGTAAGTGTGCAGGAGCCACAGCCGATTACCGCAAGTTGTTGTGACTAATTTCTTTCTTTGGCGTTAACCGTCTCACTTTCTTTGCACTTTCACAGTGCAGTCAATGGAAGTCAGACCAAAACCCCTTAAACTCTAACGAATTGTCGCACTACGCTAAGCTGCAAGCTTTACAGCGACATGCCATTTATGTTTATCCTAATTGCTTCTCTATTTACAACGCGTTTTCACTTACAACGTCAGAGTAGACTATAATGTAGAAATCGCCATGAGTACGGAACACTGAAGACTTCAGTAACTTTCTCGTGGGCATTTGAGGCCTACTTCCATCGTCTCTACACATCGCCCGTTTGTAACTGTTGAGAAAGAGACCATTTTCGAGTATTGGTAGCTTACACAGTTCAACTGCTATTACATCTCCCACAAGATTCCCAGACACGGAATTCTCGATTTTGCACATCACCTCAGCACAGCAAACTTCCATAAGTCTAAAGCTGGGAGGTCAAATTGGATGAACAGGCTGATGTTCAAATGTCTGCTCTTTTCTGTTGTAAATTATGGGCAAAATACAGATTTGATTATGCGTTTCATGCTCGATGTGTGGCATGTAGTAGCATTAATATAACCTGCCAATGTTTATGGCAGTGATCTTCGTCATGGTGTGAATTTAACCTAATTTTGAACTTTTGCTTACTATTGTGTTTTGAAGTTGACTTGCCTTTGGTCATCTTGTTGCTATATGTTTGTAACAGTGCACCTGAAGTACAAGTTAACAGAAGGGATAAGCCATGAAAGAAGCTGTACAACATCCCGGAGAGGTGTACTACAACGTGGGAAATGCTGTGTTAGATCAGGCACATGATGACAATGGATCCAGAGTCCCCACCAACACAGAGACCCAGAGCACTGCTGTTTTCAACCAAGAGAAAGGGCACCCAGTCCGGGGACATTTCCCCCAAGGCGCCCCTATGAAATGGATGCACCAGGAAGCCGTGCAGGCTCCGGGATGGCCGCAGGGTCTGCCCAACATGCCCAGCTGGGGCCAGAACTTTGGCCCATACCGGGCAGGCATGGGCGATGCCCGTGGGCAGATGGTGTACCCCAAGCCGAACCACGATGTTGACGGCCTTCCCCTGGAGAAGCCTCCACCCCAAAGCTCCAGTGAGGCCTACAAGGAAGCCCAGGTCCAGCATCAAGCGCAGGCCCAGGCTCAGGCAAGGGGCCTGGAGTGGGACCAGCGTACGGCAGCCGCCATGCGTCATGCCCAGCTCCAGGCCTTCCAGCAGCAGGGCCACAAAGGTGGCGAGATGCCGCCGTGCCAGCCGCACACCATCCGTCCTGGGGCCATGCCAGGCTCCATGCTCCAACCGTTTCAACTAGCATTCGGTGCCCCCAAGCAACCCACTCCCCAGGGGTTCTATTCAGTTTTTACGGGCAACAATGCCATGCCTGGCATGCCCTACAGCAGCGAGCAGCCCAAATCTCAGCATCAGTTAATGCAGCTACAACAGCAAATGCAGCAGCAGCAACAGCAACAACAACGTCAGCTCCAGCAGCAACAACACCACCAAATGCAGCAACACCAGCAGCAGCAGGCAAGGCACCAGCTGCAGCAGCAGCAACAGCATCAATTGCAGCAACATCATATGCAACAACAGCAGCAGCAGCTGCATCAAATATATCAGCAGCAACAGCTCCATGAACAACTGCAACAAATGCATCACTTGCAACAGCAGCAACAACAACAGCAATCAATTCACTTACAGTCTGCACCAAACCCACCCATACAGGAGACCATACACACCCAGCCCCAGTCTCAGCTTCAACCACAGACCAAACAGCAAGACTCTCACCCACTGCCCTACCAGTCTGATAGTCAGCCCTCTAGCGCCAGTCCACCACCACCACCTTCCCATCAGCCTCAATCACAGTCTCAGCCCCAGCCCCAAAGCATCGCAGCCCCTCCGTCTAAACCTCAAGAACCCCCAGCCGCTCTACCTACCCTCCCAGAGCCGAGCGCCCCTGCCAAGCCAGCTCCAGAGACCCAGGAGCAGCCAGCTCTCCCCCGACGCTCAAGGCGGCTGTCCAAAGACGGGCTCTCACCCACGGGAGCAGCACCATCATCTATTCCCTGGAACCAGGCCAGCGGCAGGGACACCTCAGGATGCCACATCCAAGGAGTGACCGGAGGAGTGATCCAGAGCACCAGGAGACGCAGGGCTTCCAAGGAGATCAACCTGGAGACGCTGGCCCAGAAAGCATCGGAGATGGAGTCACTTCCAGCCAAAGTGATCAAGGTAGGAGACACTGGACATAAAGTAACATGTGCTGAGTGTTGTATGTTGTTTGGAGAATGTAGGTTATGCATGATTGTTAGTGGTTCAAAGACGGTTCTCTGATTTCCTTGCTCCAACTAACTCATAAAATATGACAACAATCATCTGCATGTAATAGTTCTAGAGTTTAGAATTGCCGGTTATGTTTCATTCAGAGTCATAGAAACGATGGCAAGAAAGGTAGTTTATTTTTTTTTTTCAGCTCAAACTGTGCTTTTGTGCATTGACCCAAAGCTCTTTTGCTTCCTTTACCAACTGGTCCAGATAATGCTGTTGGTTACACCATGGCCATTAGTACTGCAACTCAGTTCTTACAGGAGTAAAAAGATATTCAGTTTGCATTTCATTTGGCTCAGTAGTATAGATAATATCGACATATGCCCAGTGTTTTGTATGTGATGTCAATGATCAGATCTCTAAGCAGTGATTATTTTAGCCGGAACAGGTTTAACATTGCAAACCAGCACTGAACTGTGGAACTGGTTGAGTAATGTTAAAGTTATAGGTGTGAGAAGGCGTGTCTGTTAAGCAGTGCAGAATGGCATCATATGCTTACGTAAGTAAAGTCCCTTTTGGAGAGGGTGGGGGGGCAGTATATTCTGCCATGGCTCAGTGCAGACCAGACACCTATTGTGTCACGCCGCCTGCAGGCTTGCCACAAAGCTCTCTTCCCCTTCTAAAAGGAAGGCAGTGTTTCATGGCGGGACTTCCTCATGCTCTCTAAACTCAAACAAGAAATGTTTGGACCGTTTGCCCAAACCCACAGCTGGACATCAAAGCTTCACATTGTGCACAGGCACAGCTAAAAAGCTATTCTTGTCACACAATGCTTGCGTACATACACTCACTCTCACTCATTCAGTCTTTCACACACACACACACACACTCTTTATTGGCCTTACAGGTGTGTTCAGTTCAGAGTCTTGGTGGGCTTACGTTTTCCATGATTAATCAATTGTTGACCAGCAGACGGTTAAAAAAAGAAACAGGGCAGAGAATGCCACACTCTGCTGTGCACAAAGTGTCTGTGTGTGTGTGTGTGTGTGTGTGATTACTCTGGGACATGCTGTGTTTGCATTACAAAAAGGACACACCCAGTGGTGAATCTACTCTTTTTTTTTCCCCTCTCTCATTCCTTACTAGTCTGATCTGCATACTTAGCTTCAACTAAAGCATTACAAGTGAGAACACCCTATCAGCAGAGCTAGCACAAGAGGAGAGCTATACTGGGAAGGCCGTGTTCTTGTCTGGCTTGTACTGTCTGTGCATTTGCTTTTCACTGTTCAATCTGTCCATTCATCCATCTGTTGCATGTAGACCATTCCCATGTCCCTCTCTCCCTCAGTATGCCTGTTATTCTTTACTTTCTCTCTCTCTCTCTCATGCTGTCATCAGTAAAACACACCTTTTAGCTGCAGGCCTGTGTGTATATGTGTACTCCTGTATGCCAGCCAGTGTATGTCTGCATGTTTTGGTGTGTGTGTGAGCAGGCCTGTGTGTACTCGTGTGTCTGTGCTGGGGAGTGTGTGTGCTCCTATGTGTGTGTTTGCACATGGGTGCAGGCAGCTGCAAGTCTGCACACCTCCACATTCCTTGAACCTCCCAAGCCCACTCCCAGTAACAGGCTGACAAGCGCGGGAGGGGCCCCACCATGCAGCTCTGCCAGGAGGCCCACTCCCCCGTGTGACTCCCCTGCACACTGTAAAACATGACACAAGCCTGGTGCACTATGCAAATGTAAAGAAAAATCACACAGACGCACACATGCAGACACAAAATCTCCTTTTCATTTTCATAAACGCCCACACAAACACTGGAAGCAACTCACAGGCAATAGCATTGTGTACACAAAACACAACTGTCTGGTCAGCTATTAACAGAAGTGTTCTCTTTTTTTAATTGCCTGTGAACTACACACTACCCATACTGATGAGAAGAGTGGCAAGTTAATACTACAGTATTAGTCTCCTAAAGGCCATCATTTCCTTTGCTGAAAAATGGTCCCCAGTGAAGGGTTGTAGCAACGCTCTGTAGCTGGAATTGTTAGCCTCAGTGGCACTGTTACAATAAAAGTGTTAGGCCTTGGAGACGACAGTCATTTGAAGATTATTAGCTCTGCAGCATGATCAACTACATGAAGATCTTTTGTGTGAATTAAAAATACAAAATTGTGTACTGAGTGCACACATGCATTACCCACAGTTTATTCATTACTTTTTAACAAATCAGAATCAGATTGTGATGACGTCACATTTGATGCAAAAGAAGAATTAAGAAAAGAAATGCATTGCCTTGCATGCCTGTCCCACGCATGCTAACCGCAACCTCCGCTAATAGTTGGGAAATCACCGTAAAGGTTAGTCATTATGGCAAAAACCACAGTACTGACATGCACTCACTGAAGTGCTTTAACTTAATTTGCTTGTGCCACACATGAGGTGCTTTAGCTAGCGGCGCATATTAGCATCCTCAGTTGGTAGCCGGTATGTAGACCTCTGATATGACGTGCAACGAGAAGTGAGGATAGAGCTTGAACGCTACGTGATAGGCCTGCTAGGAGATGGGCCTAACAATGCAGCACTGGCAGCAGTAACAGGTGTTACGTGGTCAGGGTGTGACGTCAGTGTCTGGCACAGATTTGAAACCACACGTCTCCTCTTTTTGGTCCATTTTGTCCGTTCTTGCGCTATGCTCTGGTCAGAAGTAATTTTTTCACACAGTATTTGTTTCCTCATTCAGTGTGAGTGTGTGTGTGTGTGTGAGAAAAAGAAACAGAGCTTGGATTTGTGCATGTCGGTGCTTGTATTTCTGATCATTTTGGTCGTCATTCAACTGGTGTCTCATATATTTTTATTATATAACATTCTCACAACGCTCCTTTTCTCGCTAATGTCCCCTATCCTCCCTCTTTCTCTCTTCTCGTCTCATTGACCCCAACCTTCCCTGTCTCTTACTTTCATTCTGCCTCTCTTGTCACAAGCTCTGACCACCATGCACAAAACTTTCCCCCCCACCTATACCTTTTTCTCTTCTCTCTCAGTTCTTCCTCCTTTTTTTTTACCATCACCACATCACACCCTCTCTTTTCATGTCTTCTCTCCTTTCTTTTAAATCTTCTTTCTCACTGTTTCCTTTCCCTTCCCTCCCCCTCCCTTCCCTCCTTTCTTCATAACTAAACCAGCTTAACTGGGATCCGGTGCCAGTTGCTGCTAGCACTAGATAGTCTTTATTGTCCATACTGGGAATTTGTTTCCACAGTCAGCACAACAAAGATCATTGAATTCTGACCAAGACAGAGCAACAGAATACATTACAATGGGAGCAAGCATGAATAGTTCCAGTCTGCATAAGTGGGAGTGTCACAATATAAACATCTCAGTGATCTTCTGGGTCAGCATATGAGGGCTCAACTCTGGTCTGCATAAAGGGGGATTCCCACCCCCTTCCCATCCCTTGCGAAAATAGAACAAGGAACTTAATGAACATTTGTGCCTCTCAGTCATCTCTCTCACAACATCTCAGATATATACACTTAAGATTTGAACATTTGAGATGTGATGGTTGAAAAGAGAAGTGAAATGAAATGAGGGTACCAAGGCATACTAAAGCATCCTGTGCTCTTATCTCCCACAGATGGATGATGGTACTCCGGGCAAGCCTGGCACGGGAGGGGGCATGGTGCCACTGGTCATCCCAGTGTCAGTGCCCGTGCAGCGGGATCCAGGACACGGGGAGCTGGGCCCCGGGTGTCCCCACGGCCGAGCCGGGGCTCACGAGGCAGCAGGGCACCACTACCCCACCAAACACACACCTTCTGTCATTGTAGCACGCCGGCGGTCACTGAAGAACACGGCACCGGACAGCCTGGGGCAGGTTAGAGCTTTACAGCTTTGCATTTCTGGAACATAGGAGTAAGGTTGCCCAGACAAAGGTCTGAAAATGTCATAATAGTAATTTTTTATGCTTGTATTAGTTTGATGCTCCTAATATTGGCTAACCATTCTATACTTCCTGACTATGATGGCCCTCCTGTCTGTATCAGACTCATGCTCAGTAAAGAAGTACTGTGTCTTTTTTGGCTTTCCTGCGCAGGAGGACACAAAGGACGACGACGGGCCCAAGTCCAAGCGGCGGCCGCGGCCCGAGCCTCTCTTCATCCCACCGCCCAAAGTGAGCAATCTCATTGCCCCATCCGTCTACTCCAGCATCACAGCCTACCAGAGCCACCTGCGCTCGCCCGTGCGCCTGCCCGGTGACAACCCACTGGCACTGCCGCCCTACACGCCGCCGCCCATCCTGTCGCCGGTTCGCGAGGGTTCCGGCCTCTACTTCTCCACCTTCCTCTCCTCCATGGCAGCCGCAGGCACCACGCAGGTGCTGCCTCCGCCCCCGACGCCCAAGTCGGCCGCACGCAGCCTCCTGCGCTCCAGTGAGTGTGCATATTTGCATTCCATTTTTTTAATACTCGATAGATTGCGGGAAAGCCATCTGTGAGGTATCATGCTATTTGGGTTAAGTGAAGCAAAAATGTCCCTAAAAAAAGACAAAAAAGCAGGAATCGAGCGTTATTCCATTTGCAGCAATATTGCATACTAGAGACTTTTTACTAGAGACTTTTTACCAGTGTCACTGTCCGCATCTTTAGTTACTTCATTTTCACTACAACTGCACTTACCTTGATTTGTTTGAAAAGCAGCATTGATGTCTCACCGTAGTGAGGGACAGTACCTGTATGTAGAGCATGTGTGTGTGTGTGATTTCCAAAAGTTTGTCCCCACATCTCTGGATTAGCCTCCTTTGTGTATTGATTTGTATCCTTGACTATCTCTCTTCTCTCCCAGTCGTGGCCTTTGTACAGTGTGCTGTAGTCTGTTGGATGTCTGTCTTTCTTTCAATTCTGGGCCTGTCTGTCTGTCTGGCAGGACTTCAGTCTTTATCGTATCTGTAGGCCTCTGTCTTTGGCTTTATTTATCAAGGTAGTTTACAGTGAGGAAACTTAAAGTGCTTACATCATTTCTCTCTCTCTCTCTCTCTCTCTCCCTCTCTCCCTCCCTCCACCTCTCTCTCCCTCTCTCTCATGTTTCTGTGTGTGAGTCTACTGGGCATTAATCTTTTAGGGACTGACATGGTCAGAGGCTGTGCACAGACAGATACAGTCCACATTACATGAATCTTGTCTTTACCCCCCTCTCTCTCTCTGCCCTGCCTCTCTCTGCTCTCTCTGTCCGTCTCCCTGCCCCCCCTTCTTTCTTTCTCTCTCTCTCCCCACACCATCTCTCCCTCTCTCTCTCCTGAAATACAGCCAGCTCAGACATCACCCCCCCAGTGCTCCCCCCAATTGGAGAGGCCACACCTGTCAGCCTGGAGCCGTAAGTAACAACAAATCCCCCCTCCCTTCGGCCACCTACCACATAAAACACACTCATAAACACGTAGGCAGGCACAGGGCCCTTGAACAACTGTCAGCAGTTTTAACTGTCCCACCACCAGCAGTCCCCACCCATAGCCTTTCCAATCAGCCTTTATTGTAGTACAACTACACATGTGAATCATGGTGACTCACTGCAGCCTCTCACAGGCCTCTTTCTCTTTTTTTTTTTTAGCT
Source organism: Tenualosa thibaudeaui (assembly GCA_027481765.1). Lineage (NCBI taxonomy): Eukaryota > Metazoa > Chordata > Actinopteri > Clupeiformes > Clupeidae > Tenualosa > Tenualosa thibaudeaui. Next base: position 16,158,731 of record JAIFZK010000001.1, read on the forward strand.
TTTACACACTCTTCTTCTCAGTACATACGTACGTGTGTGTTTTCGTGTCTTCGCAGGGACTTTCTCTTGCAGTGTTTCTCAGGCCAGATCAATTTGGCTGATTTGTAGTGTGTTGGCATGACAAACAATACTTCTGTCTCATAAAATGGAAAAAAGTTTTTTTTGTCTGATTTATTGTTAACATTTTTCCATATTTTTTTGTTTCTTCTCTCCTATTCCCTTTCACTCAAACACACTTGTAACACACAAACACTTCAACTGTCAACAACCAACAAACACTTCAACTTCAACAACCCTTACCCACTTTCTGAATAAAATTGTGCACTGTCACACAAACGTCACACACATAATAACATATTTGTTGATAAATCCATATCTTCCATCATTTACACCTGCTACTTACTCTGTTATTCCCCCCTCTCTTTCTGACACACACACACTCACATACTCACACACGCACACTTTCAGACGCATCAACATTGGTTCTCAGTATCAGGCGGAAATCCCAGAGATGCTGGATCACTCCAGGGCACAGCTGGACCAGCACAAGGCCAATGTGGTGTGGGTCCCCCTCCAGAGGTCCCCAACCAGCTGCGATCAGGACGAGCGAGGTGAGCCTGACCGCCAAGGTCACGAGGGTCATAGTCACTGTAGAGAGACTTGTAGACATCCCAGAAAGGATGAAACTCAAGCAGTGGGCCTTCAGTTACAGTAATCCTGTAAAAAAAACTGTAGGTATGGTTAGTTTAGCTTGATGTTTTGTTGTGTTGTTCTGCTCGGTATGTTTGGGCTGAGGTTGTATCAAAATTTACTTTTTATTTCACAAGACTATAATGTCACCCTGGTCTAGTATTTCCATTAATCTGAAAATAATAATTGAAAATGGTATTAGAAGATATTGAAGACTATTTTAAACCATAGCTCAGAAAGTCAGCCATAGCTGATTATAGCTCAATGTTACTAACCTAAAAAAAAAAAAATAACCTAGATAAAGCGTATGTTTAAAAGACATAGCTTTCAAATAAGATCAAGTATCAACTGATAAGCAACTCCAGAAATGTCACTGGCGTTGTTATAAAGAGACACAATTATCTTGTTTATAATGTAAATGTATGATTATCAAATGAAGTTCATCCAAAGTCCAAGACCCTTTCCTTAAGTGCATGGAAAGCCTTGGTTCACATTAGAAGTCTTATTTATGGCCTACTTCCGATTGTTGTTGCCCTGTAAAAGATTAACATGTAGTCTACAAGACTTCCAAAGTATGTCCTTGCTTTGGCCATAGGCGGCATGGCTTTGCTAGATGAGAGCGGTGCTTTACTTGCATACAAATTACAACAGCAGCCAACAGGCATTTGGTTTATCCCAGGCAAAAACTTCCCCCTAAGCCAGTCACGATAACAATGGAAGTGGAGCAGAAGTTTAAGTGCTTGACGTGCAGCTGTCCTGTGCTTGTATTGGCCTGCTGGGGCACCATTTGTTTTCTCAAATAGGCACGTGCTTGCTCTCATGTGTATGTGCGCACACACTCACACTCTATCTCTCTCTCACACACACGTGCGTGCCCACACTGCAACCTGCTCTCCTCTCCCCCCTAGTGGACGACCTGATGAGCCTGGCCTGCTCCAGCGTGCTGACAGGAGGAGGGACCAATCAGGAGCTGGCTCTGCACTGCCTGCACGAGTGCAAGGGTGACGTCATGGTGAGCAGACCCCACTGTCGCTCTTTCTCAGCTATGAGGCACCCCACCATCTCCCCCCTCTTTATTTCTGTTTTGAACTCTCTCTGTCCCCCACCCCTTCCTTTCTCTGTAACTAACACACACACACACACACACACTCTCTCTCTCTCTCTCTCTTTCTCTCTCTCTCTCTGACTCAGGTCATGCTTGAGTTAGTCTAGGTGTTTTCCCATGCAACTGAATGCCCAGTTTCCAAGGGACTTCAGCCTCCAGTGGTTTTTGCAGGTGGCTCCACACACCATACCATGACATGACATGGTGTGTTCTTCCATTGAAGTCCCACTTCCTTGTTCAGTGACTTTGTCAGCCTTTTTATCTTTCTCTGTAACAGGGGCTGTTTCTGAAATGCCATGCAATCTCAGTATGGCATATTTAGATTATAGGCTTGTACAGGCTACATATTTCAGTGGAAACCTAGTTCATTGCAGTTAAGATCATTGTACAAACAGTTCTCTATCTAGTATGTCATTTTTGAAACGGCCATTGTTCTATGCTGCGCAGTGGATGAATGTGTAGTACATCTGTTTATGCGGTCATCCTTAACAGCTGATGGTAGCTGACAAATGTAAGTCGCTTTGGATAAAAGCGTCTGCTAAACGCATAATGTAAATGTAAAGCAGGCGCTTACTTGTGTAAAAGGAGCATTGATCTGTGATCTGTGTAGCATATTTACCACATCCAGTCAGCAAACAGAGGGAGGAGTGAACATTCAGCTACAATGCTGTCAGGCAGGGTATTAGTCAAGGGCTGATCCAATCTTTTTAGTCTTAAACACTTACAGCAAACAATTGTTTCTCACTACAGACCGTCTGGATGAAGTATTGTAGAAGGGACTGATTTTATTACCAGGCTAATTAACATGTGACCACATATTCTGATTCCTTCCAGGTTTCTTCCTGACAGCAAAAAAGAGGACTAATTAGATTAGGGGGGTTTCCATGTCCAGGATGTATCAATAATATGACTATTAACGTAATACTGGACATATCTTAATTTGAGTTCATTTCCCATAAACTTGACTAAGATGTCATACAGATCAGCAACTAACAGAGGTTGTTGTGTCAGTTTTGTGGTTTCCATCATCACCAACATCATTGTTATGCTACTGTGACCCTTTGACCCTGCAGGAGGCGCTTGCTATGCTGTTGCTGAAGAACCCCATTTATTCTGAAAGCCATCCTTTAGCAGACTATCATTACTCAGGTGAGCAGTTGCACCACATTCAGATTGGCTAGGCAAGTAATTCAAATAGGTTGTAAGATGACTTACAGTACAGTGGTACTCCTAAAATAAGAGCTAACTGGCTTTGTTAACTTAATTAATTAAGCCCTTCTCTGTTTACAGTTTGCTCTGACTTGATTTACCTATGGGATTTGTATCTAAGTATTGTAAACATGAAAACATATGTATTTAACTTGATTCCAGGCATACTGACACGTGCATGCTTGTACACACACACACACACACACACACAAAACACACACACACACACACACACACACACAGACATCAGGTTTACTGTAGTACTATCATGGTGTACTGCATAGAATCATGGTGACTCACTCCAGCCTTCCTCTGGCTAGCACACACTTTCTCTTCTCACCACACACACACACACACACACACCCTTCTTTTCTCCTGACTCCATGCATACACGCACGCACGCACACACACACACACAAGCCTTTTCTCTGCAAAACACACACACACCTCCATGCAGAGTGTGACCTCATGTTCCCATTTGTCCCCTAGGCTCTGATAGTTGGAGTCAGGAGGAGAAGCGCTACTTCAACAAGGGCATTGCAGCCTACAGGAAGGACTTCTTCATGGTGCAGAAGCTGGTTAGTGTGCCGTTTCAGAATCTTGTCAGACGTTCCTTCCCATGATGTGTGTTTGTGCACTGTAATTAACAATGTGATTTGTGGGTTGGTTGTGCATTTTCTGCATGTTCTAATTTAATTGTGTGTATCATGGCCATCCCACCATTTGTTATTATTTGCGCAGTGTTTGCTCAACGTGTGTATGTATCTGTGTATGTGTGCACCCCCTTCCCCCCACAGGTACGAACGAAAACAGTGGCCCAGTGCGTGGAGTTTTACTACACCTACAAAAAGCAGGTTAAAGTTGCCCGCAACGGAATGCTCACATATGGACCACCAGACCCTGAGGAACACGCAACTGAGGTCAGATATCAGACGAAACGTGTCCTCACTCCCACGTGGGTTGTCTGTGGTATCACATGAGTTATTTGGTCATGGTCATTATCAGACTTGCCAAACCGTGTGAATGACCTAAAATGATGTGTCATCTTGTTGGAAAGATGAGGGGGGGGGGTCAACACATGATTACTCAGTCATTATGACCCTTTCATGTACAGGCACTGCCCAGAATGTAGTCATTCAGTTAAACAGAATAGATTAGTACGTTCTCTTTCTCCCCCTCTCTCTCTCTCTCTCTCTCTCTCTCTCTCTCTCTCTCTCTCTCTCCTACTTTCACACACTCATACTCACTCTTTCTTGCTCTCTGTGTGCATACATCTCTCTCTCTCTCTCTCTCTCTCTCTCACACACACACACACACATTTATTCTCATTCTGACTCACCCACTTCCTACCCAGTACCTCATTTGACAACATGAAAGAGTCAGAAAGCAGAAGCACAGGAGCCTGTGAGCACCAGTAATACCCAGCCAGCACCATGAAGACGCACAGATCGTCTGCATACAGCCGAGGCCTGGAGCGGAGGTCGCTGCTTTTTTTCAGTGGAAAGAGCCAGCAGGAGCCAGGCTGTGGAAACCCAGTGTGCGTTCCACAGCGGAGCGCTCAAGGCCACTTGTTCAGCTTATTACTCTTTTGGGTTAATTACTAATGGGTTTTTCCCCTCTCCTCAGTGTTTCTGTGTGGGAGGATCAATACCCTTTTCAAGTCGTTCACGTGTTTTTCTCCCACATAGTGTCTAAAATGAAAATTGGGCTTCATTGATTGAAATTTCACTGGGTATTTATGAGCAGAGGAAATTTTGTTTTTGATATTGATTCAGCATACAAAGTATTGTCCTCTAGAGTGTTGGGGAATGGGTGTTAGTGTGAAATAAGTGCAATTTACATTTAGAAAGGCATCACACCAGACCAAGTTGCCTATTAAGACATTCACCTATACTCTTGTGTTTCTTTTATGTGAAGCATGTATGTCCAGTACCTTGGCTGTATGCATTTAGGCCACATAGAGGATAATGCTTCCTGTTGCCTCCTCTAACCTTTGGTAACCCCTCCACCTTGTAAAAAATGTGGATGAAAAATGCATTACTTGATCAAGTCAGAGAATTACTGCTTGTGGAAATGCCAAGCGTTCAGTAATCCAAAAGTAAAAGCACTCACCTGTGTTCTTTTTGTGCTCTGTTTGTCCCCTGCCTGTTTGTCCACACAGACTGTACCCAGATATCACACCTCTGAAGAGACCCAGGACGGCAAGGTGTGGCAGGAGCCACAGGAGCGGACCGAGGCATCCAACCAGCACAGAATAACTCACAACCTCCACAACTATGACAAAGTGAGTGAGCGATGCTCATGCTAGCGTTGGTTATGTATCCTAGCCCCCACAGATAGCTTTTCAGGAGGTTCATGGAGCGCAGCCTCCCTATACTGTGTAATACAGAAGGCCAGGTGTGCATTTCCTCTTGTCTCTATAACTACTCACATTTTCTCGGTGTTACGCACTATCCCGTTCGTTATGTAGTGAGGCTTACATTGATTTTACAAAGGAAAGAGGTGTCTCCAGTTGCACAGAGCAAAACAGCAAAACGCCAATTGTGACAACTCTGATGCAGTCTTGCAAGGTTGTGATGTAGGTGTGGACTTAATGTGTGATTTAGGAAACAGAAGTGAATGGGTGGGTGATGGAGTACATGCATTTGTTGTGCTCATCCTACATTCAGGTCACATTCAAGTTCAATTCAGTCAAGTTTGAATGGGAACTCGTATTCAGATTCAAACCTGCAGTCATTTCCAATCTCTTTCTCTTTCACTTCCTAACTCTTTGCTGTCCTGTTTGAGTAAGGGCAAAATGTCCCAAAAATATCCTGTGCTTATTATGCTTAAGAATAGTGAAAAGTGAATGACCTGATTTGTGTGTGTGTGTGTGTGTGTGTAGTCGTCGGCAGAGTCTGTTATAAAATCAGAGAGAGATGATCGACAGAGGGAGGAGCTGCCTCCAGCAGCACCGCCCACTCAGGCTCCTCCCAGCAGTGCACCACGGAAACCACGCTCGGAACCGGCTGGGAAGAAGAGCAAACCGCCAGCAAAGGGACCGCAAGAACCGGAGGGAGTGTTTCCCTGCAAGAAGTGTGGCAGGTATGCGTTGAACCAACACACGGCAATGTGTACAAACATTTGTTTTAGAACAAATGTCAAGATTACAATCCATAACCTGGAAATCTACAAAATAAATGGTAAAAAATATATATATATTACTAATGCAAGTAACCAGTGCAAAGTAAAGCATGCCTAAGACAAAACTAGGTAATACTTGCAAAACAGAGTACAGCAAAATTTTTGTTTCTTGATCAGGTTTTCATAATGATTGGAGGGTGTGGATGAAATTGAAAGTTGATTTTAATTAGTTGACACATGTGCCCTAAACCTTTGCCCTTTGACCCTCAGGATCTTCCACAAGGTGAAGAGCCGTAGTGCCCACATGAAGAGTCATGCTGAGCAGGAGAAGAAGGCCGCCGCCCAGCGCCAACGCGAGGAAGAGGAGCGTGCAGCTGCTGCTGCTGCGGCGGCATTGGCGCGGCAACGGGCAGAGGAGGCAGCAGCAGCACAGAATGGAAGGGGCGCGGACGATGAGGGTGACGAGGACAACGAAGAAAAGAATGAGCGGAGAGAAAGAGGGAGGCTACAGATGGACCACAGCAGCGCTGGAGAGTCATCAGAGACGGCCGAGGATGAGGATGATGAGGACTGGCACTGAGGAAGGGAGCAGAGGATGACGGGGGACTGGAGAGAGACAGACACACAGAGGAGAATAAACAGATAAATGAATGGGTAGAAGACGCAGCAGTGGAGAGCCGGACCTTTGGAGAGAGTGGAGTGGAGAGAGTTGGAGAGCCGGACTTTTGCTGTTGGAGAGCATGACATTCTCTGTTCTGTATTTTAATGTCCACCCCAATTTCTCTTTGCCTTTTAAAACTGCTCTCACAGCGCTGACTTGGGCTCCTAGAACTAGTTTGTGAATCTTACAAAGCCCAAAGGCTTTATCAGGGCTTTGTAAGACTGGGCGACACATCGGTTAGTCCTGTCCAGCTTTGAAGTCCCACAGCAGACAAGACCACAGCAGTCTTTGCCTTACAATCTGTAGCCTTCAGATCAATGAACAGAAATTTGTAGAGAATTGAAAAATCAAGGATGTGTTTTTTTTTGTTTTCTTTTGTTTTTTGTACTGCACGAGTACTGGCCACCAGAACTGTGTGCCTTGTCTGTTTTATACATTTATTTTTATTATTATCATTTTACTAAACAATCTCTGGTATTGTTTCTGTGTGGTTTTATTTTATTTTTTTTTTGGTTATTGTTTGTTGTTTGTCTGCACTCCATAGGATTCAAACAGATGGGTTTAATTGATTCATTGCATTTCATATCTCATCACGAGCAGTCACCATATTTAGCATAATTAGACTGTGTCCAGATACTCAACACATACAGTTCCGTACAGTACACAGAACTTTGGCAGCCGCCAGAGACCTGCTTTCAGTCTTCCAGTTGTTTTTTTTTTTTTTTTGATGAGGTAAGGGCCTCAGCATGCTTCATTTGTCCAAAAGAGACTGCCAAAGTTGTTCTGATACTTATTACGGGCACTTGAGTTTGTTCATCTAGCAATTCACTGATTTTGATGAATGAAGTGACTAGATTGTTGTAAAGTTGAGGTAAAATGTGCCGATAGTGAAAGTGTTCATGTGAGGGTGTGTGTTTGTGGGTGGATGTGTCCATGCACTTGTGTGTCTGTGTGTGTGTGTGTGTGTGTTTGTTTGTGGGTGGATGTGTCCATGCACTTGTGTGTCTGTGTGTGTGTGTGTGTTTGTGGGTGGATGTGTCCATGCACTTGTGTGTCTGTGTGTGTGTGTGTGTTTGGGTGGATGTGTCCATGCACTTGTGTGTCTGTGTGTGTGTGTGTGTGTGTTTGTGTGTGCATTCTGTGTGTTTGCTTGTGCCCTCAGGAACATAGAGTTAGGATATACAATGTTGTCAAAACAACTGTTGAGTGTTTGTTTTGATTTTTTTTGTTTGAACACCAACTCTTTGTGCACATTGTTAGATTTATACTTTTAAACTCTAAAGAAATATATACTTCTATATGATTAAGGGACCTTGAAATGAATGTTTTTTTGACTATAAAATGTATATATTGTATAAATTGATATATTTTAACATCCTCTATATTGTCTGAGAGGGCATGATATCAAGTTGATTGTGATTTTTTTTTCTTCCTCTTTTCCTTTTTTTTTAAAAAAAGAAAAATGCTGTTAATCGCTTGTATAATCAAGAAAGAACTGCTATTTGGATAGAGCTAATGCATTTTGATTAAAAGACATTATCTACACCTGCATTGTTGTCTCTTTATTGCTCATCACCAGCTTGAAGATTTAAAGTGGTGGTCAGTATGTTGACCATTGTTTTCTAGGCCTAAAAAACCTTTGGGAGCAGCTTGCATAGAACCAGATGGGACAAAACAAAGAAAGGTTTCTGGTGTGCACTGTTCATCATTTCTCTCATTTGCCCATTTCCAGGTTTTTGTTTTGGGATGGGCCCTATAGATTTGATTGCTAAAGAGTATTATATACTTTGGTGGATGCCAACAATTAATCAGCTGTTATCTTCTGCATTTGGTCCTTTAACATTTACCTGGGCCGTCAACTCACTGAAACGGTTAACACTTGAGATGGCCAGTAGGTGGCACTAGAACTACAAGTTTGTCCTATGCATGAAGTCTGAAATGGGTATCTGGGAACGGGCAAAAGCTACAGAGAAATCGACAGCATAAAATGTATTTATATTACAACAACCTAAACAAGAGCCTTGTAATACCTCACAGCTGTCATACCTTTCTGTCCGTGAAACACGTTTAAGGTAGGCTAGCCACAAGCAATAAATAAGGAAGTGATGGATTGCTGCAAATCTTGGCTCTAACTGTCTCTGGTGCTGATATATTATTTTGTCTCGTAAAAAGTTGATGGAGGTGATGAGTGGGTCTTTGGCCATCTACCCTGCCACCGACGCTACCTCCTAAGCGAGGCACTTTTGGTAATGGGACTGAGTCAGGATGTAGATTATAGGCATTAAAAAAAGCGCCGCACCGCACTTCATCTGGCGCTAATCACCGACGTCCTCCACGCTGACAGCCTTGCATTCTCAGTGCGTTGCTGCAGAGTCGGCGGGGGTGCAAAAGGTGCAAGGCAAGGAGCGCTCCTGCCAAGGCAGACTACACCTAGTGCCAGCGACCGTTCAGAGAAATGAGCGGGGGAAAGGCCCGCTTAGCTAGACTACTTCATCCTAGTTTAGATGTTTGACTATGTAAAGCACGCCGAATGCAATGCTGCAGGTTCAAAAGGTCACTTAACAGGAGTTCATGTGAAGAATGTGTTGTAACACACATAGACAACTCACCCTCGGCCATTTGCACAATGTAGCATGCTGTTCACATGTTAAGTTGCAAAGTGTCCCACATTGGACCTGGGGCAATGTCAGGGATCCATGGCGTTTTATTCCTGGTGTACGAGTGTAATCAGATAAATCAAAGAACAATCAGCTTGTTCAGCTTTGACTGTTGTCTGAAGTTGGCCAAAAAAGGCTCTCACATACAGACTCCAGCATAGCCTAGAGTTTGTCTGCTGCCCAATTGATAGTCCCTTTGTCAGTATCATTCTTTGCCCACAGGCTACAAATGAGGCATCTTCACTCAACACTGCCATTTTCCCAGTGCTATAATGGAGCGTTTATGACAAGATGGATTGAGACATGGCTAAAGTGTTTGAGTGCTCCCATAGGGAGTCTGCTAGCCTTGTGCTTGTCCTTCTGGAGACTCAGTCAGAGGCTGCAAAGGTTAAGTGGGGATCAAGTGTCATTGCTAGTAGGCTGTAGGATGCTAATGTCTCCATTAAAGGGACGTAGCGCATTGGTTAAGGATGGATGGGGGCAATGGCATGACTAAAGGAAGTATAAAAACAGACTTTGTGTGTGTGTGTGTGGGGGGGGGTTGGCATCTTGGGTCTCCAGTACTTGGTAAGTAGCCTAGACAGTTGGGAACCTAATGGAGGTCTAAGGCCCTTTGGTAGTTCAATCAATGAGTAGGTGACCCATCAACCTGAAAGCACCTGAGTCAACGTCATCTTGGATGTCAGAGCTCTGTTGCCTTTTCAAAATGCTGTAAGCATTTCATGGATTTATTGTGCTGTCAAACCAATTTAGCAGCACTATAAAGGGGTGATATAGGACATGGTAAGTTCTCTATAGAGACACATTATGTAGGCCTAATTAAATGACATATTTCATGTAGCTGTTGTCAGTGATTTTAAGGTTATACTGGAGGCCAAAGGCAACATTCCACGAGCCTCTGGTGATTTACAATAGTGGCCCTGATGTTTGTCTGAACTTTTCCTCTAGCTTTGTTGTTTGATGCTTTTAGCCAAATCGTTCAATTTTTGCTATAAAGGCTGTTTTAAATAAGCTTCTAGGCACTCCCTGTAACATTACTCATTCAGGAGACTTTTTTGATTGATCCCTTGATTGATCCCTAGTTTAATTAGTTAATTAGTCATGCCACAATGTATGGAACATTGTGCATACAATGTAATTACCAGTACTCACCACCACATCCTATATCCTGTATGAGGAAGAACTTTCTGGTGCAGTAAACCAGGAAAATGCAGACCTACAGTAAAGTCAAACAAGGTTCACATAATGCATAAGGATACAGACTTACACAACCGGGTTATTGATCTCCTAGATCACCTGTGTGTGAATTTACATTTTTAAACACAAATCCATTAGCTTGTACCAGTATTAAAATTTATACTACTAGTAACTCTGCACATAATGAAATTGATTTGTTTTAGGCGTGCACCTGATTGCTGTCTGTAGTCCTGATGGCTCATGTCTGCCATGCAATTATAATTCTAGGATTATCAAAAGGCTGCCATTATTTTTTTATGGATAAGACATAATTATACTTTGAAGAGTAAAAGAGGAAACACACAGTCATGAACAGAGACTTGGCACATGTGTATGAACACACATACACACACACACATACACAGCTTTACATATTTGAGCTTGTTTGCAAGCATATTCACAGGTATATATGTGATAGGTTTCCATATTGCTACCTGTTTGCAAGTGTGTACACACAAACACACACTGCCTGGACTATTGAATTCCAAGTATCAAAATAGCGTCTCCGTCAACAGTTATAACTCAGCCCAATGCAAATGATGCAAGCTGGTCGATCCATCATTCGCGTGGACACGAAGACACTTCCAGAGTCACGATGGCAGCCAGAGTGGATATGTGAGAGAAAGACCAGAAAGGAAGGGAGGGAGGGAGAGAGCGAAAGAGGAACCCCCCCTCTCTTATTGGAACACTCAGTGAAGAAGTGCTTCATGCATGCAGGGACATCGGCCCATAAAATACTGAATGTAGTTTTACAGTACATGGCCCTATCTGCTCCACCCTATTGTGGATTGAATGCTATTCATTAACAGGGTTGTCATGCATGTGTAGATTAGGGCTGTGAAGATGATGCCCTGGTACCACTACCAAGAAAGCATAGTCGTCTTTGATATACTGTGATATAAGATTAGATGAAGACTTGTGGATTTCCTAATTCAAAGAGCTAGCTAATTGTGTGGTTTGTTGGCTTTTTTATGTTGTTATTCTTATGTTGTTGTCTAAATGAACCTTTGGTTGGTGCTCATTCCTCATGTGTCCAGGTGACCTATTTTAATTTAAAGCCACATTGATCCAGGCCCAGCTTGCAGCATAAGCAGTATCACAGGCCATCGTCTTTCAATTCAATATTGTATATTGAAGGAGGAGTGAAAGATGGAAGAGTGTGTGAATCTGTGTGTGTGAGAGAGAGAGATAGAGAGAGTGAAAGAAGCGGGGGGGGGGGGGCAAACAGGAGGTACAGCCAAATGCACTTAAGAGAAGTAAAAAGGGCTTCAACTGCAGCGCTCAATTCACCCCTGCAGCAGCAGCTGACCACCCCCTTAGCCATGAGTCATTTCCTCAACAAAGACACACTATCGAGCAGCACGGCAGCCTCAAGGCCTGTTTGTGCCAGCACACTCATCACTTCTGACAGAGCAAAATTGGGAACATGACAGCTCAGCAAAACACTAAGTTTAGGGGAAGGGAGGTAGGGGATGTCAGTGGTGTCCAAGATTGCCCTTGTGTGAGGGCACTTACAAAATGTTCTCTTTTCCTCCCAAGTACTGATAATCTCTTTAGCTGACACTTTTAGGTAAGAAGGACATTCACAACTTTGAACAGCCAAACGTATGCATTAGTGTCATGCATTACAAGCATTTTTATTCAGGAGACAAAGAGTGAGCTGAGGTAAGCAATACTTTCCAGAAATTACTTAAAGTAACAGGCTTTTTAAATTCAGGTAGCTATACGAAAACAACAGCAGTCAGGAAAAGTGGAAGAGCACAGCAACTTGCCAATTACTATGCATATGTACCACCTATTTAAATAAAAGTGCAAAATTGCTTTTCGACTAAAGTTAAATTAAATGAATCTGTCACTTTAATATATTCACTTGCTCTTTTATTCTTGAAAATCACATTGAGGGTAGCCCTAATTTTCAGTCCTGCTGAGTTTACTGTCAGTCATGCTGAGTTTACAATCACAACGCTCTCGTGATGAGCCCTACTTCAGGAGCCCTAGCAGACAAACCCTCCAGTTAGTCAGTTGGCCAGACAGTCCCTTCATCATCTGTGATGACCAATGCTGACACTGCCATCTGCACATCAGCCATAAACTAGTCAGGCCTCCTTCCACAAATACACTCCCACTCCCACTCCCTCTCTGCTCACTGATAATCTATCTCTGTCTCTCTCTTTTTCTCTCTCTCTCCTTCTCTCTCTCTGTCTGTCTCTCTCTCTCCTCTCTCTCACTCTCTGAGAGAGAGAAAGAGAGCACACAAGTAAGAGTTAGTTGAATGAAGTGCTAAAGAGAATTTACAGGACTGATTCACTGCTGTCTCCAGCAACCCCGGTGTAACCCCAGGGGACCATGGGTCGTCATTCTCTGACTGCTGCTCATTGGCAAGCACTGATGGAATGTCCTTGGCCTTGATGAATGTACCATATGAATCAGGAATCATCACACCAACCCCTACCCCCATCTCCGTAAGGGCCACTGTCTGGAGTTTTGTAAACTCAGGACTTTTAAAAACTATTTGATGTCTTAAAGAAGATAGAGCATGTCCGTCAAGGCCTCTGACCTGGGTGCTGAAACATCACATGGATCACATGGATCACATGGATTGTACGAGAGTCAGCTGCACAGGCACGAGTCAGGCAGGGTCCATGCAGGTACTATGGTGTCTTAGACCCTGAGCCAAGCACCTCAACAGAAGAGAGGAAGTGAAAGGAAGGAAATTGAAGTCTAGGCATTTGATACAAAAAGGCCATGCTTAATTCTCCTGTCAAATTTTGATCTAGAATTAGAATCTGTAGAATTTCATATGGTGTGCATCTTTATTACTAATAAGCTTTACATGCTAATTTCTACATCATTCATTCTATATATTTAAGTAAGACAGCCCTTTGAAGGCACTTCATTCCAATGCTGAATCAAATATACACACTTGTTGTGTATTAAAAATATATTTACATATATTACATATGTTGTCATTTTCTCTGTTTTCCTAAGCAATTTCTTCCCATTGTGCCTCTCTGCCTTCCTTGCCTTCTACTCAGCCTTGGCCAGAGCGTTCAGCTGTTTCTTCCTCTCAACCTCCCTAGCTTTTTTCTCCAGCTCCTTGAGTCCAACGGATCAGCTCTCATGTCTTTGGAGGCACTGACTCTGTGAGTATCCTGAAGAAAAAACAAACACACATCATGCTCTCAAAGCCTTCTCCCAACTATGGGAAGCTTTCAAATAATTAGTCAGGAAAGCCAATCTCTTATCTGTAGTCTTGTCCATTTGGCTTTAGACAGTAGTAAATGATTGTAGCATTGCGATTGTGAGTTCAGATACAAAATCAGTTCAGAAAATGAAGTTGTTTGTATGATTATTTCTTTTTTATGATAATGTCTTTTCTACTATTGTGTGGATATTTTTATCAATTAAAATAAAGGCAATAAAAACAACCCCCTTTGATATTGATTCATAATAAAGTAAAAACAAAATACTGTATAGAAATATATTCTGTAAATGCATAAAACTTGCATCTGAACTCTTCACAAATACCTGAGGAGCAGTCATGGCCTGCCACTTTTTGAGTGTTCAGCCACCCTTCCTCTCATTCAAATGTCGGATGCTTTATGGCAAGAAAATGATTTATCCATCTTGACATATAACCCATGCCTGCCAAGTCAAAAGAAATAATGTTTAAAAATTATATAATTTTTTTCCAGTCTGTAGATGATTTAATCAATGACTGTATGGAACGATATCAAATTAGGCAGGCTAATCCAAAGCCTCATTGCAGTAATGAATCCTGCACATCAGAAATGGGTTGATAACCGTGCAGAGACCCCCCCTCTTATGCAATGTTCAATATGTGAATAGTGAGTCAGTTTGGCTGTCTCAGTGTCCTTGTCAATAACTATGCTAATTGAGTTTATGTTGCTAGCCTATGTGGATTAAATGTCCACATGCATAGTTGTCTTAGTGCTTATAGGCAGCCTATTCCCTGTAAGTCAATACACTCATAATAATGTATGTGGCCATTACATGCTATACCACTTTAGGTAAAAGGGTCTATGACAGAAATCTCCACTGAGAACTGAGCCACTGTGAATGTGTTGGTAGCTGAATCAGTGGTGGAAAACTGGGCAATGTTTGTCTGTCTGATCCTGCCATAATTTTTTATGTATGAAGTTGACTTTTTTCTGTCAAAAGCAGGTTATAGTCTGGTAAAGTAAAGGCTAAATGCACATTGGGAGGCACAGAAATAACACCAGTCCAAGACAGACCTCACAGCATGCAGGGGAGGACAAACTGACCCTGGTCAGTGTAAACCCGCCAGCTCTTTTCTAATTCAATGATTCTTCCTGGAGGGACAGAAAGCCCCATAACACATTCATCAAACCTGAGGTCACTTCTAAGAGGAAAATGGCTTTCTGGGCTTACAAATCATATCTATTGTTTCTTTTTGCACCAAAACGGCACTGAAGAAAGAAAGTACCACAGGAGCATTGAGTTCACAGTGAGTCCAAGAGGGAGAGATACGAGGCAGCCTCAACCAAGAACCAAGAGACCTTGTCACCACCATTTACCATCACACTCCAATCAAGTTGTAAACAGGGAAATCAAGGACAACAGGGTAAATTGAGAGAAAAGTTTGTGGTTTACTCATCAACTTGACTCATCTTGACAAAGATCCTTACAGAAGACCCTGTTTTCATATCTTTCATATCTAAATACAGTTGTGTTTCTTTTAATGATGCCTTCCAGTGTCGTCAAAAAGAATCCTCTTCTGTCATGCTTTTAATCAATTACATATTGCTGAGTAATCTTGCCATAATATTAATAATTGTAATTTGTTTTGTATCTCTTATTTCTAAAGGTCAATTTTTTATAAGAGTATAAATTCTATGGCTATCTACAAATTACATTTGTATTAAAGTAAGACAATCACCATCCCAATCTCCACAGTTAATGGGAAATCCAGAAGTCTGTATAACCCTTCAGATAACTTTGAGATGAGAGAGGAATTGATTGCATTTCAGGAGCAAAGTGCAGTTTGGCAGGAACTGTTCTCATTTGTAAAGTAAATCAGTAAGTGCGTAAAATGCACTATGCTAATGAAGGGAAGAATGATGCTTTATTTCATACATTATAAAGGGCACCCTAATTAGCCAGACTGCATTGGCTACTCTATTACATTACCCATGTAAAGCAATTATGTGATCAATTATGGCTGGGAGGACACAGAAGGAGATGGGGTGGCAGGCAACAGATATAAAGTTTTCCAAAACAGAATTTAGAATTTTGTTGTGGTGTTGGTATTTTTAACATTTAACCAGGAATAAAAAAATAGAATAGAGTAGGCTACTGGTCCACAGTGAATAACTTACCAGTGGTTTG
Source organism: Tenualosa thibaudeaui (assembly GCA_027481765.1). Lineage (NCBI taxonomy): Eukaryota > Metazoa > Chordata > Actinopteri > Clupeiformes > Clupeidae > Tenualosa > Tenualosa thibaudeaui. Next base: position 16,174,782 of record JAIFZK010000001.1, read on the forward strand.
AATACATTAACACTGAGCTTGTTGTACAGTTAAAAGAAACTACTACCTACATATGCAGTCATGGTCAAAAGTGTGGCACCCCTAGAATTTTTCCAGAAAATGCACAATTTATCCAAGAAAAGTATTGCAATTACAAATGTTTTTGAATGCACATGTTTATTTCTTTTATGTGCATTGGAACAACACAAAAAAGCATAGAAGTTTCATAAGATCTTACACAGAACTAAAAAAAATGGTCTGGACAAACTTATTGGCAACTTAAAATTTCATTGTGCTCCCCTTGAAAAAGATAACTGAATCTAATCACTTCCTATTACCATCAACATGCTTCTTACACTTCTCAGCTGGAATTTTGGACCTCTCTTCTTTTGCAAACTGCTCTATGTCTCTCATATTGGAAGGGTGCCTTCTCCCAACAGCAGTTTTGGGATTTGTACACAAATGTTCAATCGTATTCTGATTCATATATATATATATATATATAGATAGATAGAGAGAGAGAGAGAGAGATGTGCTTTGCTTCAGTGTTCCATAAGTGCATATCACATTCCAAACCATCTTTTGCTCCACTGGAAACAGTGCTGTTTGACTCCATAAATACAAAAAGTTTCTCCACAAACTTCCAGGACTTTCCTGTATCACATAACTGTTCCAATCATCTCAGGACTTCCAAAAGAGTTTCAACCTCCCAAAAATGCGAGGCAGGAGACAAATGGTAGAGAGAGGTCTATAAAGTAGCACAATTTTTTCCCAAGCAGTGTGAAGACAGAGAAGTGCAAGTTTCTACAAAGAGCCTGACACAAGGGGCAGTGAAAGAGCCTCTTAATGCTTCCCCCTAAAGTTAGATTTATCTCTGCGCCACCCAGCCTTCTCAGGCTGGCCTGTGTCACTGGTTAATGTCCACTGTCCTTGCCATAATGACTAAGAGGGAAAATTCCCCTGGCGAGCCACCACACTACACCAGGGAAAGAAAGAGAGAGAGAGCGCAAGAGAGAGAGAGAGATGTCCCTGTCCTTTGTCACCCTGATGACTTGTCACCACCAAGCATTAACCTTTTTCTAGGCTCAAATGAGATTTGCTGCTCCTTGGGAAGCTTCTCTCTCTATCTATCTATCTATCTCTCCTTTTGTGAACAGGATGGATAATTTTGGCATTCATTTTTACTCCCAAAGTGTTGAATGGTCTAAAGGGGACATACCGGGGGGGTGTATTTCTCAGATTTTCTCGGAGTGTTGTCACAGCTCTATGCATGACATTGCAGTTTATCAATTTAGTTAAATTATGTGCTTGCAGACAAAGATGTATGTGTGTAGAGTGTGTGTGTGCATAAGAGTGTGTAATCTCATTCATACTCTACACCAGCATTTATACTGAAACTAAAAAATGACTACAAGTAGTAACCTACCGTGCAGGAACAACCCAACACAGACACAATAGAAGTAATTAAATGAATGTTAAAAATGACATAGACTGGACCAGCCTGGACAATCTAAAGTCTCAGTGCCGGTTGGTTTGCTACTCCAAAGCTTGGTTAGAAGCAAAGATTCTTGAGCAGAGCGTAGCTCTCTAGAATCTTTGGTTAGAAGGTTGTTTTTTTAAAGGCACCAAGCTGGTGTCCCACAGACTATGTAATTGGCCATAAAAGTCATGCAGGTTTAAGAATCCACAGCGAGATTATCCTCCTGTAATTACAGTCCAACTGAAAAAAAAAGCATGAGTTCGGCATCTCTGCATGGTCTTATTGATTATTCATTACATTTGGTTTATTGGTGTTTTGAGAGGTTGAGTGGGTTCAATTACAAGGTAGAGACCACAGCATGACAAACACACTCACGCACCCATAACTCACAGGGCTAGTTGACATAGGTGGGCAGTAAAAAAAGGCAATTATGAAAAATCCTCGTTTAAATGTTTTATGACCTCAGACGCCGGAGTGCTTGTGGGAGTCGGGATAATTATCAGCCATATACAACCTCGATGTGTTCCCCCACCCTTCCTCCATTGCTGTCACAGAGACACCGGTATATATGTGGGCCTTATGGATGACCCTCTTCAAAGGTAAACAAACTCAATAACATCATTGTAATACCCCAAACCCAAATGGAACACATGTTTTTTTTGGAATTGGGAGCGTTCCTGATGAGCTGGCAGAACCATTATATATCATTTATCATTTTAAAGTATGATGCCACCTGGTCATAAATGCTCATTTGCACTGCTGTACTAGTAAAAAAGGCAATTAATTCAGAGGCTATAGAGTCTGTTCACATCAAACAGATATGATAGTTTATTTGCCATTTGCACAAGTATGTGCCTGCATGCATGCATTAAAGGAATTATTGAATTGTGTCTTATTCAGACTGCTCATAAATTCACGTGCAGTAAACTTGTTTCATGGAAGAAAAGTAACTGGTTGATGGTAAGAAGAGAGAGGCTTCTACAAACATAAAATCAATGACCAGTGTGTTGTCTTTTTGCGTGATATTACATTTTTTCATTCTATGTCAAGAGAAAGAACATGGCTGAAGGGCAAGTGCATTAGGGATATAAAACCTGTCATATCTATTTCAAACAACAGCTGGTGTCTGATGATATCAGTCAGAGTAAGGGCTCTAATAATATAAGAGCAATGTAGCTTTGTGCCACTGATGTGACATTTGGCCACTGGAAGTGAACTCTGTGTAATGGAAGACTGTTCATTTATTCAGGTATCTCAGCTAAGCAGATGAAAAAAACTAGTACAACTGACCTAGTATGGACCCTACTGAACCTTACTAAATCCCCAGAACTGGTCTACTGGTTTGCAAGCCAGGATTGTGCTGCCTAGTACCTTCTCTCAATACTGCATTTCACAACAGTAGCAGTCAGGGTACTCTCCAAAAGCTTCACTTTCCTCGACTACATTTCTTAGCATCCAATCAGCGAACAGAAATTGAAAGCGGAAAGGAGGTAGGTTTAAAGGTCTAAAGTTTAAGTGCCCATCCACCACAAAGTAAACTCTGAGTAAGAGAGTTTGGTGCACCAGTTATCATCTTTCACAACAAAAACCAGAATGATCCTCAAGCTCATCAAGAAATCCTCTGCCTCTCTTTCTCTCTCTCTCTCTCTCTTCCTCCATTAGTCTCTCTCCTCCTTCCTTCCTCTCTTGTTCACTACATCTGTTTGTGTCTTGCATACATAACCAATTCATTGAACCTATTAATTTGCTGCTGTCCATGAAAGCTGTTGTCTCTCACTCCTGAATGGAGGCCTTCTCCAGCTCCTTGCCAGGTTTAGAGGCATTGCCAGCCTTTAATCATCCCATTTAATCCAGTAGTGGTCTCCGCAGGAAGCTCTCCATCACCATAAAGGGTCTAGCCTAGCGCTGGCAACCAACCAACCAAGATTGATCACATGGGCATTTATAAACTATCTGCAGGCATGTTTGGTGGAGAAATGGACATACTACACATACTACATTATTACACATACTAAATTTTTGGAGAAGTGCATTGCTTAGCTTTTCCCTACTTTATAATGCTGATTTGAGTGCTTTTGTGATCAAACATATGTTACAAAGACTCCCTTTCATTGTGACTTGGGCAGCCAGTTGCAGCTTTCTAAAATAACAAATTGAATGGAAAAAGAAAGAGCCTGTCGCATTTAGAGACAAAGTGTGACTTTTAAGAGCATGTGTTGGGAAGAGCAAATGCACTTAGCATATGTATCTTGTGTTGTCGAATGAGAAATTGTATGTAAGTGCAGACTTTTTAAAGAGCCCAGCTCTTATGGCTTACAACAGATGGCCCAGAGAAACAGCTTTACTTAAATCCCAAAAGTCTAGACCCAAAATAGAGCTCTGTTGACTTTTCTTTGAGTTTGGTTTACTCAAAGTTATAGTTTGCTTGGCTTGACATCAAGTGCCCTTGTATCCAACTGACCCTCCAGCGTACCCCCCTGGACTCACACACACACGCACACACACATACAATAAGCCATTTCCACCTCAGTCTGCTTGGTTCTAATATAGTACAACAGTGACATCTACAAGACTCACAGTCTCTTTCTGGCCTCAAATGACCTAATGCCAAACCGTGACGTTAGCAAAATTTCCTCTCAGTCTGCAGTAAGTACCATGAGCCTCTGGGATGGGGGGATGAGGTGCTATGTCCAGGGTGGATTCAGCCTGCAATCCAATTAAGTGAGGACCGACAATCTCCCCCCTTGAAAACATAAGTGTAACACAATCCAGCCAACCCTCTCAAGGGGAAAAGGATTCTATCCTTATCGCAACTGTATTTAATTGGTAGATGTTTGGTTTAATGGTACGTAATATCAATGTCCTAAAAGGTCGCAACTGAACTTTTAATTTATCATAATTACATGCTCTGTGTGGAGGAGACAAGATGAAATGAGGTTCAGGAAAGTTCTATGTCAAGAGAAAGAATATGTCTGAAGGGCAAGTGCGTTAGGGATAGAAAACCTGTCATATCTATTTCAAACAACAGCTGGTGTCTGATGATATCAGTCAGAGTAAGGGCTCTAATAATATAAGGGCAATGTAGCTTTGTGAAATATGATTCAGGAAAGTTCTATAAGAGGCAAAAATTTGTGAAATGTTAATAAAATGTAAATTATGTTCTACAATGCCAAATCCCTACCCTTAAGTCCCGTTCTGCTCTAACAGACAAAAGACCTTTATTTTGTTCTCTGGCTTTTTGTTTTATAATCTTCAGTTTTAAAGATTTCTCAGATCTCAAATATTCTTTTTGACATTTATTTCCACTTAGAGCATTTTATTCCCTGAATTCCATCATAATAATTCCATCTTCTCTCAAGGTAAGATACTGGTAAGCAATAGCTCTTCCTCTCTGTGGCAGTTTTTCTGCCTAACAAGTAACTTACTGTAAATAAATTGCCTGCCAAATGTATGCATCCATTCTGCTGTGTCACTTAGGATAAAAGCCTCAGCTTAATGAATAAATGTATGTAAATCCAAATTTCCAATCACAGGCTCAGAGTACAGGCCGCTGACAAGTTGATGTAAATAAATGGGCTGTCAGAAATCAGATGACCCTGGTTTTAACAGACAAAAGACATTTATTGTGTTCTCTGGCTTTTTGTTTTATAATATTTAGTTTCAAAGATTTCTCAGATCCAAAATATTCTTGTTGACATTTATTTCCACTTAGAGTATTTTATTTCCTGATTTCCATCATAATAATCGCATCTTCTGTCATGGTAGGCTACTGGTAAGCCATACCTCTACCTCTCTGTGGCCGTTTGGTTTTCTGCCTAACAAGTAACTTACTGTAAATAAATTGCCAGCCAAATGTATGCATCCATTCTGCTGTGTCACTTAGGATAAAAGCCTCAGCTTAATGAATAAATGTATGTAAATCCAAATCACAGGCTCAGAGTACAGGCCGCTGACAAGTTGATGTAAAGAAATGGGCTGTCAGAAATCAGATGACCCTGGTTTCCGTGGACAGTCCCTGATTATGGTGGTCTGTCCCTGGTAAACTACAAGAAAACCAACTTTGTCCCAGATATTTGAAGCCAGAACATCACTTATTTTAATGATATTGACTAGAAATAGGAATATCCCCGGTTCCAACGGGAAATTCAGGGAAATGTCCCTGATCTCTGAGGTTTCTTCACCTCACTGCATTTCCCCTCTACCTTCAGACCATTCTGTAGATAAATGTAATACCTGACACAGGATAAATGGCATTTAGAGTGACCTCTTAAATTTTGTGTATTGGTCACTGGTCTCATTGAAGTGAAGAAAATAAATGAAGAACTTCTACCAGGGAAAGAGGGAAGGAAGGGGAGGAGGAGGAGAAGAAAGAAGTAAGGTGGGGGAAAGGGATAGAAATCTCTATTCTCAGTCCATGGGAACGCTTGACCTTTCCTTTCCATTTGATGAAGGGCAGTTGAGAGAAAAAAAATCCATGACAAGTTAGGACAAACCCCCAGGCCTTTTTCTGTGCACCTTTCATTATGAAGCATGATGGCTTCTGTTGTCACAGTTATGAATCCAACATCCAATTATCACCTCTGAGCAGGGGCCATTTGTATGAAGATACATTTGCACAGAAATTGGCCTTTGAAAGAGGACGCATGACCAAAATTCATGTGTTAATCTGACATTTATTATTTTTAGGCATTTATCTTTCTCTACTATCCAGACGAAAGGATACTGACATTTGTGCTACTCCATCACTGTATGTGCTAGCTTGGATATATAGGATTTCAGTCAGCATATTCTTAAATATATTAGAGCTGTCTTGTTTCTTTTTTTTAATCTTGAAAATAGTTTATCTCACCTCAAACAGCAGTGATTAATTTAAAATGAATTTATACATCTGTTTATTTTAAAAAGTAATCTGCACAGCTTTTACATCATGGTAACACAATAACAAAAGACAGAGCACATTAATATATAAATAATTGTGTGAACAGCTTGTTGGAAGCTCAGCAATGTAAACTCACCAATGAACTCTCCAAAACAACAGCTGTTGGTTGAACACACTGCCATTTCCTCCTGGTAGGACAACCAAATTGAAAAAAATCTCATCATGGTTGCATCAGAGAATGGTGTGAAAGTAGAGGAAATCAGCAAGGAGAAAAACAGAGTGAGTGGAGAGCTGCAATAAAGGTCACTTTTCCTCCTTCACATGCTGTGGTTTTATGGCACTAGTGAGGTGTAAAATTCATCCCAACTGCAAGAAATTTGATATCCTATCAATTTAATGTACCATAAGTCGCATTTCTCACCGAAATAGAATTTGTCACCTATGGGATGTCCAAGGGGATGTACAGTTACTGCAGTCTCAATGAAGAATATCAGGCATATAATATACATTCAAAGAGATTTTGCAACAACTCAAATGTGGTACGTAGATACGTAGACAAGTAGCTCCACTGATATGTAGGCAAGTAGCCCTCATCACAAACAGTCTAGAACAATATAGGCCAGTAGTTAGCTCTGTTCAAATCCTGTCACAAATCTCTGTCAATCCTGCTGAATACACATGTTCACGTCTGAAGGTACAGAGCTTGACTTCAACAATACAAAGGTCATGGGTTTCATTGACGACGTGAGCATGAATAATGACATACGTTTGCTCTGCACCCCCCTGCCTCTCCCCTCGACACACCGACACACAAACAGTTCTACTTCCATGACATCAGAAGAGTGACTTAGAGCAAACACTTGGTTTATGTTTAAGAGCAGTGGGAGAGTAGAGGTGAAAAGACTTCTCTCCCAGCAGGTAAAAAAGTTGTGGGTTGTTTACCCCCAGCTGCTCGACCGAATAAGTGGTGGGCTGATCTGGCATGACACAACGTCGATGTGCCCTTGATGCTGCGCTAATTCACAAATCCATGAAGGCCAAGGTCTCCCCTGACCTCAGCCTCCCGTGGGGTTTCTTTGAGCACAAGCAGTAATATAAGCCCCAAAGCTAACAGCACAGGCTCTGTTTACCAAGCTGCACAAAAAAACGCAAAGAATCTGGATTATTCAGTGAGTGAACATAATGGAAACACATTGAAAGATATATATATATATATATAGAGAGAGAGATAGAGATAGATATAGACAGATAGATAGATAGATATAATGCTAAGATCATTAGTTAAGGAAAAGTGCTGTGGTGCAAGACCGTAGATTTAGTCTCAGTTTTGGTGGGGACCAACACCAACACCACACTGAGCTCTGGTCTCTGGGTCCTAGTGGAATGATACTACCACTGCTCCACCTCCCAACTGACCAAAAACCCAAACAATTTGGCTTGTGTTATCTTGCATAGCTTTTTCTGGTCTAACTTCGGATGCATTTTTATTACATTCATATTATAATAAACAATATTAAACAACCTTACATGAGCAGAGGAGAAAGTGAAACACAAAAGGCTAATTTCACACCTCCTTTAATGTCAGTTGTACAGTATCCTTGTTCTGATGTAAGATCAATCAAGATAATATAATTTATCTTCCCTATTTTACCAATCAGGACACCCTGTTTCCTTATCATCCTCTACCATGTTACTGTTACAGATATAGATACAGATACAATAGGTTTTTACCTAAAACTCAACAACTAATTTGATACATCCACTATAATGCTAGTACCAGACAGATGACAAGTCAAAGATAGCTTTCTGCTAAAACATCAGTTGTCATTTTAGCAGATAGCTATACTTACATACTAGGTGGTTAAAAACTGTGCTGTGCTCTTTTGCTGGTATACCTTCTCCAAAGTGGCCAAAATGTGTTGACAATCATTCTTAAAATTATACTATGCTGTAAAGTGAGTTTAGGAGCAGATTGCTGGTTATTCACTTTTTGCCTGCAAACAAGGTGCCGCTATTTTCTTGAACAGAGCTGCTGTTGGAATGTCTTTGCACAGATCGTTGGCTGGAGTTGTGTGTTTTTCCCAGCAAGTATTTGTGGGCCTACAGCTCAAGATGATTTACAATCATCAGCAACTCAAGACTCAACAAGAACTAAGATTCTCTTACATTCTCTGTCCTAGTTTGATGGTGGTTCGAGTAGACAGAGAGGGAAAGCCATGGGAGGAGAAGCACGCCATGTGTCTGAGGCTGATATGATTACCAGTGGCTATTTGGGAAAGTAATGGAGGAGGGTTGGAATGGGCTGGTTGGGTAGTGAGCTCATTTAGTGCTGAGTAGACCCATGTCCCTCACTGAGCCTTCATTACCCTCCTCAGGACATGTGGAGTTATGGCCTATTGAAAAGGGCTCTCTGAGCATCTCTCTTGCCTTTACACACACACACACACACACACACACACAGTATACAGGCGAAGCACTTTACCTCTGAAACAGGGCTCCCTGAGCATATCTCTTGCCTTTACACACACACACACACACACACACAACACAAGCACTTTACCTCTATAACATGGCCCATTCTTTATATATACAAGTACTTGTTTGTGTTAAGTGTTTTTTTTGTCTTGAGAGAATCACTTTATACTCTCTTCTTCCAGTGTATGATTAAAACCGCTTCATCAGCGTTCTAGGACACCTGAGCAGAGAGCAAGGCACGCACATCTAGTCTCTAAGTAGTCAAGAGAAGTTACCCAATATCCCTCTCTTCAAAAACTCAAGGCGATTGTCCAGAAATAAATCTTTTTTTTTTTTAATCCCTCTTCGTCATAAACTTCCAGGGCGTGACGACACCTCAAGGAAGACCGAGGCTAAAGCACGTAAGACACAGTGTGACATAAAGCCAATAGCTGAATGGATTTTCACAGCTTTGAGGGATAAAGACATAATAGAATATTGAACATCTCCAGAGAAGGCGATCACTGGCCTTCCTCCCATCAAAATAAAAGTATTCAGTGCTTAGAATGACAGTATGAAGACTAATGAGGGGACGCTAATGCACTGGACTCATTTTAAGGCCCTAGGAAATTAAACTACAGTGGTCGATATGGTCTAAAAAAAAGTAGTTTGGACAAAAATGTGCCTTATGTCTTTGAAAATTTAAACTTGTTCAGCTTGGCAACATTTTTATTTTTAAAAACGGCCTCTGGATAGTTTGCTGCCATAACACACACTGATACACACTGAAATGAAATGGTGTTTGAGGGGCACTGTAAAGACACCTAAAAACCCAAGTGAAAAAGGGGATTCATGAACTCCATAATGCATAACAGAGATATGAAGGCATCTTGATTTGACAGTTTTTGGCATCATAATATTAAAATCAATTTAAAATGAAATAAATCACCTTCACCTCAGATGTATTTGTTTTCATATCTGTGTAAACATACTGAAACAATACCTTTCCCACTCTGAAATACTGACTGAAAATCTGTTTTTAACAGCAAAGACTGAATTGCACTGGGTTGCCCTGATTGAGTGCTCTGTTGCTGGTAATGGAAAACCACCCATGCATACATGACATCTCCTGTCAGGAAATCAATACAGGAAGAGGCAGATGCACCTAACACAGAGAGAGACACCCCAAGAGAGCTGCGATTGGCAGATCACGAAACAAAGCAAAACTTGCAGGGAAGAAAGCATTTTTTAGAGATCTTGATAAAATATCTGAAGTGATCAATCAGAGTGACATGAGAAAGCATTAGGTCTGTTTCCTATTGCCTCACATGTTCTTGCATTGTGGCTGCATTACCTGTTGATGATAACTATGGTGCCCGGCGCTAACAGGTCAGGGCAGGAAGTCATAAGACTTCTTTGTGAAACCACAGTAGTGTAGCTGCGCACACCTGTCACACTGCCTACCTTGGCTGCACTGTATGACTGCTGCAATGCTGCAGTTCACTTGCACTTGTGTGCTCACATTGCTGGTATCATGGCTATGACATTACAACAAAACCGTAGGTCTGAAAAGACAAAAACATTATTTCACACTGGAAGCGTCAGGTGTGCACAAGGACAATGTTGCGTGAGCTATGCCTCGTGTACGGAAAGTATTTTAAGCTGATCAGACAGCCCTCACACAAACAGACACAGTGCTGTCTGTGAGTGTCTGCGCGGTCTGTAGAAAAAAGAACCAGCAAATTTGACACAACATAGACCAGATAGCAAACTGACACCTTACACTAACTGAATGGGGCACAGAAACTCATTTTCATTTTCCTATGCCCCATTCAATTAAGCTGCCGGTTCACTATTCAGTCTATGTTGTATCAAATTTTCTTCTTCTTTTCCCTGTCAACTGCAGTGACCTCAGAAAACAGGGCTGTGGATTGATTCACACAACTGAGAATAACCAAACAAAAAAAAGCAAAGGAACAACAACAAAAGCTCTTAAAGGAAACAAGAGCATGCAGCCTCTGATGCATCTTAGAGCGATCATTAATATCATCATTCTAGGCAATAATGATCCAGGACTAGAGTTCTAACCTCAGGCAAATCTTTTTTATTCACATACCATTTCAGTTCTTCAGCAGTTCATCACTGGGAGCATGCCATGCCATTTTGAGGATGGTGTGACTGTGCATCTGTCTGCATGTATGTGTGTGTGGTGTATCAGTGTCAATGTGTCTCTGTGTCCCTGTGAAGGTGTGTGTGTGTGTTTGTGTGTGTGTCCATGCATGTCTGTGTCTCCATGAGTGTGGATGTGCATGTTTTATTTATCAGTGTCAATGTGTGTCTCTGTCACCATGTGTCCATATGTGTGTGTGTGTGTGTGTGTGTGTGTATGTATGTATGTGTATGAGTGTCTCTGGCTTTGCAATCACATTTCAAAAGCTTTCACTGTGTTAGGAGCAAACATGCTCTACAGGAGATCACAATGATCAGCGCCATCATGATATGGTACATAAAGTGGGTTCAGCAATGTAGCAAAGATGCTTTAAATCATGCACTTCTTCAATGCTAATCACCTCAAACTCATCAGCTCAAACAATACCAGAGATGCCTCCCCCAAAAAAATAATAAAATCTGGGCTTTTCTTCCATGCCTCTGTATTCCGCTGCTGATCACGGTGACATATTTTGCACCAAATCTGATGTCTGTAATTGGTGACTCATTGTGAACACTTTCCCAGCAGCACACAGATTAGGCCTGTAATGGAAGGGGTATGGACTGACATGTTTGCCGTCAATCGCAAGGAAAATGGACACACTCTCTGAGTTTTCAATTAGGTTTCCTTGGCTCCTCGCCATTACCAGTGTACATACACCAATTAGGGTAGGTGCAGCTAGCATGCTCAAGCACACACACACACAGCCATACCAACAAAAGAATCCCATTTCCTCTGAACCTCAGTCAGCAAAAAAATATGAGCAGACATCTAGATGAGATCTTTTATTAGCCCTGAGGAAGATGAACGTGCCTTCAGCTGTAAAATGTGTCTTGCCACAAAAAGGAAATGGTGAACAAAAAATTAAGTTATTTCAACTCCTTTTTTTCCAGAATGTCCATGTCGCATATGGACTCGACCTCCTGGAGGCTGGAAGCGTCTGTGTCGTCCCCACCACTGCTCTCACTGCTTTTGAAGGAGATCCCGCCAAGGAAGGGGTACAGGCTCTGAGCGTAGAGCTCTCGGATGTGCATGTAAGGGCTATCCGGAGGCTTCTCGGTTGCCGCGGTCACACACTGGTTGGCGTCCATGGCCTTGTTCCTCTGGTAGTACTTGGAGAACTTGTTGAAGATGATGCTAATGGGCAGTGCCACCACCAGGAGGCCACAGATGATGCAGAGTGTGGCAATGACTTTGCCGGCCGCCGTTATGGGGCACGTGTCACCATAGCCGACAGTGGTCATGGTGATGGTGGCCCACCACCAGCCGACGGGAATGGTGCCCAGGTCGGAGTCGGCATCTTCCTTTTCGGCAGAGTAGATCAGTACAGAGAAGATGGAGATGCCCACTGAGAGGAAGAGGATGAGAAGGCCCACTTCCTGGTAGCTGTGACGCACAGTGGCACCAAGTGCGCGGAGCCCCACCGAGTGGCGTGCCAGCTTGAGGATGCGGAAGATGCGCATGAGCCGCAGCACCTGGACCACCTTGCCAACATTCTCCAGGTTCTCGCTCTCTTCTTCGGTAGCGTCCTCGTCCATGGTCTCGAATGCCAGTGTGGCATAGAACGGCAGGATGGAAGCAAAGTCGATGATGTTGAGCGGGTTAGCGAGGAACTTGCGGGGCGAGGGCGCCACAGCCAGCCGTACGGCGAACTCGGCCGAGAAGCAGATAATGCAGACCACTTCCAGAATGGCCAAGACAGGGTCCTCGATGGGTCGGTCACCAGAGTCCACGCGCTGAAACTCGGGCATGCTGTGCACACACATGGCTACGATGGATGTGAGCACCACGCTCAGTGATGCCACCATGATCACCTTCGATGACATTGAGTAGCCAGGGTCCTCCAGAGTCAGCCACACGTAGCGGCGAATGTCTGCACACCAGGCGCCCTTGAACTTTTCCAGGTCCTTCTCCAACACAGACAGCTCCTCAAAGGATGAGTCAAAGCTGGGCTGCTGGTCATTGTCACTGTGCACATCCCAGTCGCGGTCCTCGATGTACTCCTTGCGCTCCTGGTACCAGTTGCTACAGCATGAGGCCAGGTAGAGCTCCTGAATGCCCCAGTACTCAATCTCCTGAGTAAAAGAGAACACACACAACTCCTCCATCACGTGGATGTGGCCCGTGTGGTAGAAGTTCAGCACCAGGGGGAAGATGCCAGGGTTGCGGTCAAAGTAGTACTCCTGGTCAGCCATGCTGTAGTCGTCGCAGAGCTCCAAGATGGCCTCCTCTGAGTGGCAACACAAGAGACGCCCAAGGCGTGTCTGCGGGAAGCGCATGAGGGTGGTCTTGTCCACCTTATACAGCATCCCACCCACATTGAGGTTGACCCGGTCTTCCTCTCGGCCGTGGCTGTGGAGTATCTGGCCGTACACCATGGTACCGTTGTTGGGGGGCATTGAGAGACGCAGGTATTTGGAGGTGGCTTGATTCATTTATCCGTCTGTAGAGAGAAAAGGATGCGCAAATGAGTCTCTCTTCTTCCATTTGATCAGTAATCAAGAAATCTCTCTTTTTAACAGCGGCATTTTATCACAAAAACATGTAAATGAAAAATTTTCATCCATGCTGTCAAAGTGTTTTTAGAAAGAAAATAATGAGAATCATACCCTGTCACTGTTAACGTTAATAATTTAGGACTATAGAATAGGTCATAGATTTGTTCAGCCGTAATTTTATGACATTGGCAGGATGCGAAGAAGCGAGAACAGGAAGGACAGAAAAATGCCTTTAGTAATGAATGATAAATGACGTTACCTTCCGACACACAATAACACATATAAATGAAATAAATTTTTTGTGGAAAAATAGTCTACTTCAACTTACAACTTATTTACACGGGTAGGTTTTCACGCATATAACGAAACGAGCCGTCATAATAAGTCAATGTATTAACAATTTGTAAAACAATATTACATCATAGTCTATATTTTGACTTCTAAAGGAACGACACTGTAGTGCGTTATTATAGTGCATTAGAATGATGGAAGTTGCAGCTGTCCAGGAGCGAAGTAGAAACACGCCCATACTAACAGTTTCACAACAGTTTGCAGATGCCAACTAAACATTTACCGTATTGCTGATTTCTAATTTAATGCTGTCTATGTTCCGAAGGTCCGTGCAAATATATGACAAGGAACCCTTTGCAGCCATTTCGTCCACCACCAAACCGCGTCACACACGTTAAGCCAGGACGCAGTTCCACACAACCGAAGATGTTGATGTTCTGTCCCCTAAAAGGACTGGTACTTCACGAGTACTCGTGTGCGCAGACTGCCTGCCTTGGGCTCACAGTGGGCGGACCGATGACAACCAGCAGAAGATAGCCTATGAATTGGTAAGAAGTGAACCGTAGTATGCACAGATTAAAAGTTCCCCTCATATAAAATACGACCACAATCAGTTATAATAAAGAGTTTACTCGTGTTTTAAAATTCCTTTGATGTTATATTATTTTGAAAATGCCTCTGCCCAATAATAACAGGAAAACCCGTAGGCGCAATCACGCATATTGAAACCATCTGTATGTGGCGGTTAGATTTACGCCCAGTGTGTCAAGTAGGTCTTCACGTTGCGCAATCAAACGCTTTTAACTTGACTTCTGGATTATTCTGCTTTTAATCACGTCGTCTGAGCTCATCTTCGAAATAATATGATGAGCTTTCTCTTTAATTTTGTGTAAGTTTTGTAAATTCTAATGTAAACTTGTGTCTACCATATGCCATTGCCGACCTAAATGTATTTTAAACTTCTTTCAGGGTTGTAACATTGACATTAACAACGGTTTTGCAAATTTGGGCCTACCCGGGTAAGTGTTTTAGTCTAAAGCGGACTTTATTTTTATACCACTTGGCACTTTGAACCACCCTTGGTATTTCTCTCATCAGATGTCGTGGACTCCCAGTGCTTAGGAAACGTTTTGCGCCTGAGATTGGACGGCTCCCGTTTGGCGGGGAGGCAAGTTCATGTAGATGTGTTCAGTAAGTCGGGCGATTAAATAGTTCCCTTTTCTGTCAGATTCACTTGTCTTCAGTTCGCTCTACTATGACCAACGTGTGCAATGCTTTTTCAGATGGTAGTCATGTTATCACAGTCACACCTTTCCTGGCGGCTCAGTGTGGCTTCAGTATCAGCTCGGATCCTTGGGGGAATAGCCTGCTGTATATCTCTCTCCAGCATTGTTTTGCTCAATCCAGGGTATGGAAATGACTGAAGTCACTTGACTCAGAAGCTGTTAAAATACAATTTTCTCATGGAACAAATACTCTGAATTTGGTTGTCATTGTGTGGAATTGTGACCTAATGTTTAGGGTGATGGGACATTTGAAGTAAATCTGCAGCTGCGACCATATGGACAACACTCTTATAGAGGCCACAAGGTGTCCAAGTCATGCAGCTATCCAAAGTGGGCTTCCCGTGAAATTCTCTGCACACACAACTACATGGAGGTCTGGTGTTTTGGGCTGGTCTACTTGCAATGGAGAGCATACTTCCCTGTACCCTTATTTCCCTGTTTGTCTTTTGGTATAATATTTTTACTTTGTGACACCCCAATAGGTATCTGTGGAGCATGATCTTCCAACTTCTGAACAACTAGCATGGATGATGTCTGGTGTGAAGGATTCCACTTCAACTAAATCAGATTCTCTGGTACATAATGAACACTAGTTTGCATCCCTACCTTATCTGTAATGTCTTGAATGTATTTTTTCTCTCTGTTATAGAGCACAAGGTCTCCCTTTCGACTCCAGAACGTGATAGTTTATGCACCGGCAGAGAAAACGCTCTCTCTTGTGCAAATCCAAAGGCAAGGCTACGGACTATTCACCTCTCCAACTCGTCTACTAATCAGAGGCCCTCACAACACTTCAGCAACATATTTCCAAGAGGTAATTCAAACATATCTCATTCGCCTTCCCTTTGTATACTCTTTGTCTTAACCAACTTCTTGTCTATATCTGTCATTGTCTTTAAATGCCAAACTCTTAGACTTAACTAAGCCATTCTTTGTGACTTTCTTCCTTTTCCTGTCAACTTTGAGAAGCTCTCAGACAGTGACTTTTTGTTTACTACAACAGGTGGCTGGAATCCCCATGGTGATAATGAAGAGTTCTGTGGTTTATGAGTACCGCTGGATGCTGTTTCTGATAAAAGCAGCTGCTGCTTGTCCCGCAGGTGAGCCCTTAAACGTGAGGATTTCATGCTGTCAGAGCACTAGCTGCATCTTAGCTGAAGGAGCTGCAAGTTCGTGTATAGATAAGTACACCCAGAAGTAGTAGGTGAGTTCCCATGTGGAGTCTGGTAGCAGTCTGGATATAGCACATCTGATGTCCTCAAACATCTGTTTATCCAGTTGTGCTTGACTGGGATTGATTTTTATGCCTGAACATGTGAGTGAAGCACTCCTTAATGACATCTCTGTATCTTGTTTGGCTTTCACTACACAGTTCAAATAAAGAGTGAAATGGCAGTTAAGCTAATAGATGGGGGCAAGGAAACGCTGTTTCATTTTCCTTTCGCTGTTCGGTTTGCAATGGCTGCCAGTTGGGAAATTCAATCAGATCAAACCCAAACTAACACTGTAGGGAGATGATAATCGAGCATAAGTATGTAGGAAGGTGTGGCAAGGCTAGGATTCAGCCTCTTATAGGGATTTATAGTGATAAGTCTCTGCAGTGTTTTATCTGTGGAGCATGATCTTCCAACTTCTGAACAACTAGCACGGATGGTGTCTGGTGATTCCACTTCAACTGAATCAGCTTCTCCAGTATATGATGAATGTCCAACTAACATTATGTTTTGAGGTGGCTTCTCTTTCACTGAGGACCTGATCACCTGGCATCTGCCTCGACCTATCACCCCACTGCTGTCCTCCACCTCCATTGAGATCATCGAGGCCTACATGGGCATTGATGGGCAGAGGCTGGATGAGGCCACCATGACGGCCAGGGGTTACTCTTTCTATGCCACAGACTCCCACTTTGTGATTGAGATGCCCATTGGGTCACCTGATGGGTATTATAAGGTTGGTAAGAGGTTGCTACTGATGCATACCTTGCAGATTCATCAGTAGACCTAATGTGAAATGTGATATCTGTGGCGAAAAACAAATGACTGATTATTTCCTTAAATTCTACATCTACATGTCAGTACACAGAAATCTATAGGATTATCTGTAGCTGTGTGTGTGTGTGTGTGTGTGTGTGTGTGTATGTATATATATATGGGTGTATACAATCCCTTTAATGTTTTCACCAGAGCCATGTTCATGAACATCTCTACCATATCATATACTCCATTGAGGCCATGGTGGAGCTCCTGTGGAGAGAAAAAGGAGGCTCGGAGGAGACACGATACAAAGCCCTCCTCCCTATCAGCACTCCGCCTCTGTCCAGACCACCACACGTCACTGACTGTGAGTCTCTGTCTGGGCTATAATTTCAGTGAATCTGAAGCCAGGCATAATCAGTGGGCAGACCACAAGAACTGTGAACAGTGGTTAAATCAGCTCAATGCTGATGCCATATGATGGCCTGTTAATGAAGGATTTTTTCCTACCATTTTTAAGTCAGGCCCTCTGCCTTTGGCTTATTTACCCCCCACCCCCCTCAAAAAAGTCTATTTATACACTGTGCATCAGGTTACACATCATTGAGTTTTATGCATCATCATCCACAATGTCCATCAAGGGACTATCATTTTCAACAAACATTGGGTTTGTGCATATATGTGTTGTCAGCACTAAATGCTAGAAACTGGCCATAAACCACCTGAAGTGTCAATGTGGTCACTTCACACTAGAGATGTTGCTTTTTTTTAGTTAAATGCATTTTTTGGTACTTTTCTAAATGATATCTGACATTTTAGACACAGTTCCAGAGGAAGGCAAGTTCAGGATGATTTTGGGCATATTCTTGCCTGATGTGGACCTGATAAACATCACCACAGGATCGACTGTGATGACTGTGTCCCAAGCCGCAGCCCATGGCTTTGACATTCAGCAGCATATCTTTCCTAATGGGTCCATAGCCTTCAGTCTGGAAGTGCCTTTCAGTCAGCCAGCAGTCATTAAGGGGGTATGCATCAACCCTACTCTCAAACCACTGCCAGATATGAATGTGTTTAGGGCCAAATGGCCAAACCCTGTTAATGGATTATTCAAGATGTATCCCACACACCACAGAATCCCAATGTTATAACGATGACCTACACGCTGGAGCTGGGGTTTGTCTTTCTCATTCTACCAGAGGAGGTCGTGTTCTCTCACCCCGCAATTTTGGAAGCTGCCGTGAAAGATAATGGTAACTTGTAGGCATATATCCATAGATCAAAGCCATGACCTATTAATGAATCAGTTGGCTTTTAAATGATAGAAGGTTCTCTGTTGATAGAAGTTTCTAATAGAAGTGATTAAGATGCACATGAGGAAATGCACATACAAATGTTTTTGGAGGGAAACATAAAGAACATAATTGTTTTCTCAAAATGTGTGTCTTTGAAGCTGGATATACATTACTGATAACATACGTAACACTGCAAATTCAGTTTAGGCACTGATGTTCAAGCATTATTCTTTTAGATCTGCCATCTATCGATGGCTCATGTGATGAGCAGAACTTCTACATCACTGTTCGTTATGGAAGCAAAGGTCCTAACTTTGGGATGTTTGTCGGTGGCAGTCTGCTGACAACTGAGCTGGCGCAGCAGTACAGCTTCAACGACAACGGAACCCATTTCACCCTGAAGGTTCCATTTGGGTCTCCCGACATTGCCTTTGAGGTAGGCCTACAGTAAATCTTAAGTGAAAAAAATCTATATATATTTCTGTACACTTGTCAGCCATTTTGGGTAAAGTTTGTGCCCAACTTTTGTATGTTCCTCCCATTGTAGTCTATAGTCATATCATTGTTTCTGAGTGCCTCTAGTCTGCACTACCTGTAACCTGGCTGTTATAACTGTGCCAGGTTTAATTTTCTTAAAGGAGAACTCCGCTGAGAATCAATCCATATCCTTGTTCCAGGTCTTCGATTGCTGTTGGTTG
Source organism: Tenualosa thibaudeaui (assembly GCA_027481765.1). NCBI lineage: Eukaryota > Metazoa > Chordata > Actinopteri > Clupeiformes > Clupeidae > Tenualosa > Tenualosa thibaudeaui. The sequence continues at coordinate 16,193,824 of JAIFZK010000001.1, forward strand.
GAAAAAGATGAAAATTTCATGAACCGAATAATGAAGCAGCTAATGTTAGCTGAATTGGGCATAGTGATTGAGATGGTGTTAGCTAGCTACCAGTTTATTATTCGGTTTATGTTATATTAAAATTTTCACATTCTTTTCTCTACCAACAACACTCAGGTGACCTTGAACAACAGGGCTATGGATTGATTCACACCAGAATTCTTTCAAGCCTAATTTATTAAGCCTAGTTGACTGATATTTAGCAGAAATCATATCGAACAATCATCATATTGAGAAATCATCAATTAGTTACCAGTGATTCAACATGCCTACAAAAACATAAATTATGGCTTGATCCAAGATGGTGCCACTGGTGTATCTGTCAGATTGGACAGATTGGAGATTATCAATCAGGCATAAGCCATGTTGGTGTTTAAATGGCATTTTACCATGGGCACGAAGGCTAAAAGAGAATGGCACAATGTACTGTAAAAGCTTTATGTAAGAATTCCGTGCATACAATGTTGAGTTTAGATATGTAACAAATGGGGGCTAATGCCAATTATACCACCTATTGATCATCACTTACTGATTATTACTTTTTGTCCAAAAGGTGGTTCAGTCGTCATTTGTGAGGGGCAGGATTGATGTGACGCTGCAGGAGCCAGAGAAGGGCTGGAACATCACCTATTACTCCCGGGCCTGTTTCTTCTTTACCTCCTTCATTGGTTTGTGAGCATTTAGAGAATAAAACTCAATATACATATTCAAATAATTGTTGAAAATCAATTGATAAGCCTGTAGGTAAACTCAGTGACTGTGAAGCCTTCAAGTAACGGCAGCAATGTATTTTAACAAAAAAAGGTTTTATAAATTGTCTTAAAAGTGATTTATGGTATTGAAATGAATTACTTTCTTTTAGGTACCTCAAGTCCATGTGCATTTGTTTTTGTATGCTTGAGGTCTTTGCTTATCACCCCTCTGTAGAGTGCAGGCCAAATGGGACCATTGAGGCCATTGCTATTAAAGTGGAGGCTGTGCCCAACCTTGACCCTCGACAGTTGTCTCTGAACGACCCATCGTGTGGGCCTACCTACAGTGACGATCACTTTGCGTTGTTCTACTTCCGTGTTGACTCTTGTGGGACCACCCGAGAGGTGAGTTGGATCAATACCCAATGGCAAAGTAGAGGTGGCCTGCCACTGGCGCCTGGTGGTCTGGTGTTGGCAAATCTGATTTTACTATCTGGACACCACAGTTACCCTTAGACCAAAGGAGTTTTTTTCAGGTCCCCAGCCATTCATTTAACTTAATTTGCTCTAAAATACCATCCACCTCCACAACTCCTTGTTTTCCTTCCTTTTCTCCTTGCCCTTACATGTAACACCTGCACTCGTACTTATTTTATATTTAAGTACAAACCCCCCTAGAACGAAGTCATTCTGCCAAGGTTAATTGTGTACATCATAAACCTACATGTTGTAATGGATTGCTGTTTTACATGTGAGTGAAATGGTTTTATATTGACTTTACTCTTTTTGTAGTTTATAGATGGTGTGATGGTGTACAAGAACAGAGCCTCTTTGAAAGAGAAGACGGACTACATGTCCAGTGAACCTAAATATCGGTAAAACCTCTTTTTTTCCCACCCTCTAGTTTTTATCACCCTTGCACATATTATGACAACGTGAAACTCACTATTGCTACATGCTCTTGCAGGTTCACATTCTCCTGTGAGTACTCTGTGAAGTCCAGTAAAACTCTCGCTTTTTTCACCATGCCACGCTCCACTGCACCAGTGGCCAGCGCTGGAGTGGGAGAACTCATTGTTCAAATGAGGCTTGCTAAAGGTAAAGGGCTCTGGCTCACATTTGAAGCACACACACACGCACGCGCACATGACTTTGTCAATGCTAAATTTTCCGTTCTGGTCTACCTCAGATGCGCAGTACACTGACTTCTACTCTGGTGGAGATTACCCTGTGGTGAGATACCTCCAACAGCCTCTGTACTTTGAGCTGGAGCTGGTGCAGTTTAAAGATCCAAACATAGAACTTGTTGTTGACCGCTGCTGGGCCACTCTGCACGAGGACCGTACCTCTAAACCACAATGGAACATCATAGTGGATGGGTATGCAACGTTGATTTGGACCAACCATATAGCCACCACAATAGCCACCACATGTTTTAGACAGTGTAGTGCATAGCCAAGTTCACTTAATAGCCAATTTAAGGATGCATGCACTGACCACATCTCAGTCTAAAATGGAAACCTACAGTAATAATTGTTAGGCTAGCCCTGCCTAGTACTTTCATTAAATGTTGCAGTTCACTACAGAATTGCATCAGGGAACTCTCCAATTATTTGACCAGTCAGCGAACTGAGAAAGGACTTAAAGCAATGTCACGACCAAGTGGTAGCGAATGGTTGAAGGCATACCCAAGAGTTTTAAAGTTGACAGAAAGTGTCTGCCTACCAGGAAGCAAATGTATCTGTTGAGAAATGCAAGACTCACTTTTGCACAAAGTGAAGCGATTTGAAAGAGTCTGGTCCACCAGGCTAGGATGTCTTCAGGTTTAAAATAGGAGACATCCTAAGACTGCATGCTTGCATGTATGCATGTTTCCTGGTGCTCATGATGGAGAGGTAAAGTGGTGTGTGTGTTCGTTCACTAGCTGCCCAAATCCTGAGGACCCTGACCAGACAGTCTTCTACCCAGTGATCCCTGATGCTAGGGTTCAACTCACTCCCCTCTTCAAAAGGTTTGAAGTGAAGATGTTCTCATTTGCGGCCACAGAGGATGCCCCAGCAAGCCAGGTAATTTAAGCTTTTTATATAGTCGTGTGTGTGTGTGTGTGTGTTTGTTTGGTGATTGAAGGTCAGGTCGGTTGTAGTTGCCTTTCAGTTCTTTCAAGCCAGAAATCATTAAGGCAATATAGACACATTAATATAGTCCAACACATCTTCCCATTTCAGGTGATTTTCCATTGTGATGTGGTCATCTGTGACTCCACTAGCCCCTTCAATGGACTGTGTCATGGCCAGTGCGCTACACAGCAAGTGGGCACACACAGTGTGAAAAGAGGTAATAAGTACTGTTATGTTAGTGTATAAATGGCATGTTTTGTGGTGCTGGTTATTGGTCCTGAAATTACGATTTTATAAATAGTTTTTTTTATCTGTTTTCCTGATTTGTACAGGTCCCAGATCCATTTCAGAATTTCATAAGGAATATGTCTCCTCTGGATTAATCTTCCTGTTGTGAGATCGTGAGATTAAATTTTTATGACCTCAACATTGATGGCTCTTGCTTTATTTCCCCCACTTTTTTCTGTAAACAAACTGGTTGGTTGTCTGCCTCTGCCTGTGCAGTACAAACAGTTAATCATCCAGTGCCATCCAGGTTGCTCCACATTTTTAACACGTTTCAGTAAGAAGTAGGTTGCAAAAAACATTTTTATTCATTGTATTTGATTTGAGTTCATTCATGATTTTCACGGAGGAAAGCACCTCGGCAGACCTATGTTGATAACAGTTTGAGTGCAAAGTCACTCAAAGAGCAAAGTCTCTTAATCCTGCCCGAAATAGGAGCTATCAGGTGGAGAGCGGGTGCATTGAGCTGATTCACAAATGTTTGTCCTTAGGAGTTGTTAAATTAGCAAATAGCAAATTTGATTCAATTATTAAATAACCTTTTGTTGGAATTCAGAGTTTTAGCCCTTTCCTCTTCATTCCAATCTAGGGTCTCAATGTTTCCAGCTGCCTGATTTCCTCAAGTTGCAAACACAATATGATGTATCAAGTTTTTTTTGTTTGTTTGTTTTAGTTTTAAGCCATGTCAGTTGTACAGTCTTTTTGTAACTAGTTTTCCTATACTGCAGGAGTCTCCAACAGGTAGCTTGGGAGCTACCAGTAACTTGCCACCTGCTTAAGATTAGCTCTCCAGGGACAAAGGAAATGTTTAATAAATCTTATAACAGTTAAAAAACCTGTTTTAAACCTGTTAAAATCAATTTCAAACATGTCCTGTCTAGTACAAAATGATTCCAGTTTTACTTTTCTTTTGATGTTTGTGCACACCAGATTGGGCTACAACTACGGAAAAATAAAGACACCACAAATTTAGATGACACTTCAGATGATTGTTTACTGTAACGGCAGTATCCTCTCATGTGCTTAAGTTCAAAAAAGTGCACAGCTGTGTGCTTTTCAGCCTGCATGGAACACACAACCGGCCTTCTGACATGTGACACTTAATTTATATAACTAACAAATAACTGTAAAGCGCGCAGCTGCTTTTTTGGACTTAAGCACATGGGAGAATTCTGTCCTATGTGGGCAAGATGGTAACGGATTAAAAAAACAAAAAAATAAATTATATATATATATATATCCATGCCTATTAGTATATGCCATACCACTTCCACCTGCCACAACCTGCTCTCATATCCTGAGAGAAGCACTGACTCCACCTCCTGGAGAAAAAACCCCTATTGAACAGTCTGGAAAAACTTAACTTGGAGTATATTCATATCGTGATGGAAAGCAATGTCTCATGCCGCTTGAAAGATAGAGTTAGTTATATTGTAATATTTCCATTTTGTGTGGTACAAAATGGAATTAACAATTTTCCAATCATTTCACTGATAGCTCATAGTCCAGCTTCATGAGCTGATGGTGGGAGTATGCTTTCTTACAATAAAGTTAAATGACTGCATTTCTCAAAGCAAAAACCTACAATATTAAACAATAAGTACAGCTCAAATGTGAGACTTCTAAACTTTACGGCTAGTTTTGTGACAGCAGGCTACAATACTTGCCAGTCACGACTAGATTTTGACAGTCGTTTCTTGCTTAAACATTTCACACATTAACGACTCATTAAATTCAGGTGTCTATGCAGTCTTTAAAGCATATCAAGTCACTGGGTATGGATCGTGCCAAGTAACTGAATTCAACTTTCTCAACTGACAAATTGATGTGTACTCAACTTTCTCAAAACAATGATGAGTACTTGTTAATCAAGATTGCACTCACCTGTGTGAGACTGTGAAAGTGGGATCTCTCAGGGATCTCTCTGCAAGTGCATTGCACCCTTTTGTGGTTCCTTGGACTGGAGTTTTATGGGAGGATAGATTGAGTCTGTTGGTGTTTCAAGAATTCAAACCTCCCCAGTTGCTAGTGTCTTTCATCTTGACAAAAAATGGCCTCAGGTCTACAACTGTAAGTGCTCTGTTTTGTATACTCATAAGTTATCCTTGCTTGTGTTGGTCCTTTTGGTTATCTTGTATTCTGCTTTTGCAGAGTCCCATGGCTTTCCCTGGTTGTTGTTGTCATCTCTGCTCAGGGTAGTTTCAAAAGTAAGTAATTTTAGCTCACGTTTAATAGAAGTATATTTTTTAAGGTTTGGCTGCACTGCTACGTTTAATTCTGCATCACTGTCTTCACTACAGCTGCTGGATTGAAGCCTCAGTGTCTTGGAAACATTGTGAGACTTATCATAGATAAATCCTTTACAATTGGAGGCCACCTGGAAGTGGATGCAGTCAGTAAGTTTTGTTGCTAACGTGTTGTTGGTTTTTAGTTGTCTTTCCTGTTTAACTTGTGCTTGCACTTTGTAGATGGAAGCAATTACTACCCAATTACACCTAGCATGGCACCTAGGTGTGGTTATAGGAAGGTGTCAGACCCTCAGGGTAACACTAAACTCTTTGCCTCAATCTTGAGCTGTTACACTCGAAATAAGGTAATGACTTGAGGGATGATTCTTTGAGACAATTTACACTTACACTTTACAATACACCAAATGTACAATAACCAAATGTACGACCATCTCCCACCCTCCAACATTGCATAGGATGATGAGGTTTTTGACATGAAAGTTCGTCTTAAAATAAACGAAGACCAGAAATCTAAGAAAGCAGACATGTATGAGGCATCCCGAACCTGCAAGTACAGTGAATGGGCTGATCGTGAGGTCCTGTGTGATCAGGCATACATGGAGGTAAAGTGCTCTTGATAACACTGTTAATGGCATGCCAAAGGATGGAAGGCTCATTGCATATGTATGCTTACAGGTGTCTGTGAACAGGTTACCCCCATTAATTGACCCAGCTGGTAGCCTCCAGGGTGAAGAGGACCAGTGGGCTGGTGCAGTCGCAGAGGCAAGTTGTTTTGAGCCACTTATTTAGGGCAGCTAAATTTATTTTAGCAAGTTATTTCTTTTCCATGTGGTATTCTAGCCATGCAATCTCATGTTTCTTTGTAGGCTGTGACCTCCCAGAAGAACATCTGGAGGATGGTTTTTTTCACCCCAAAAGAGAAGTCCATGCTGCTGACCGATGCTCAGCGACATGGATATTATGTGGCCACAACCCCAAGGAGACTCGTTGTCCGAAGCCAGCTGAATGCAACTGAGGGCTACATTGAAAATGCAAGTTCCGCTACACTGCTATTTTCGTTTTTTAAACTTGAACTGAAGTACTTGATGACCTTGACTCCATAAGTAACTTCCTTTCCTTCCCTAGGTTGCTGGGGTCTCGATGAACGTGCTGAAGGTTACTACATATTTCAAAAACCTGTGGTCGGTTACCATGCTCGACTCTACTGCAGCCTGCCCAAATAGTAAGAACTGATGGCTTTCGCTATGGCTGAATCCTGGTATCCTCATCAACCCTCAGCTCTAAGCCCTCAAAGACTTAACTGTAATGAATAGCTTCATCGTTGGCTGGCTTATGCTAGTTAAGCAAAAAAGGGTTCAGGGCTTGCTGCTGGCGAGGACACCGATTCGCCCTACTTTATATTGAAGTTGCTAAACTGTAGTTTCATTGATCCGACCTCTGGTTCTACAGCCGGCCTCGTCTTCACTGAGGAGATGATTACTTGGACTATGCCGCGCTGCATCCACCCACTTCTCGCATCAAATAACTGTGAGACTCTGAAGGTGGGCATGGGCATTGATGGTGAGCAACTTAATGAGGCACAGATGGCTAGCAGGGGATACACTATGTCTGTGACTGATTCCCACGTCATCATTGAACTGCCTGTGGGTGGCCCTGATGGCTACTACAAGGTAAGGTCCTGGACTCGTTGGCTGAAGTGGAGTCAAATAACTTGGGGCAAGTTTCTAAGAAACGTTGTAGCTGACGGTCATTATCTTGGTCATTATATTGTTTCACTTGGTGGCAGAAATGCAGAGATTGTGTGTGTGTGTGTAAACCTTTGTGCCCCTCCTTGTCCACTAGAGCAGCGTTCATCAGAATCGGTACCACATCTCGTACTCAATCGAGGCCATGATTGAGATGATGTGGAAGGAGGTGGACTTTGACCAGCTAACTAGATACAAGGTCTTGTATCCTATCACCACCCCTGTGATGCCTAGACCCCCCTATGTCTTTAACAGTAAGTATCATGCTAAAATACCCCCCACCCCTGGCCGAGCCATTCTTTGGATTTCTCATAATGATCCTTGCCCTGCAGATACTGTTCCTGGAAAGCGTGTCTTTGATCTGGTCTTGGGGCCCTTCCTCTATGATGTAATGTTGGTGAATATTACCTTTGCCACTAGTGTGCTGACTGTAACTGAAGCAAAAGCCAGAGGCTTCAATGTTCAGGAGCATCGCTTCCTAAATGGTTCTAAAGCTTTCAATCTACGAGTGCCCTTCACTGACCCTGTCGTTCTGAAGAGTGTAAGTCTTGCAAGTGTTTATGGTTTATGGTGGTGGTGGGGGGGTGCACTCGGAGTAGTGAAGTGTCTTCTTTGTGTTGCAGAATTCTCAACAGAAAGTCACAATCTACACACTTCGTTTGAACTTTGGTCTGGTTGTCCTGCCTGAGCAGTCTCCATTTTCTCTCACAGTTGCACTAGAGGCAAGGCTTCAGGATGTCGGTATGGTAGCACGCCACATCATTCCCTCTAAAAAATTCTACTCTAAAATCTGTACTAGAGTACCGTATCTTTATGGCATGGATGAACCCAAACAAAATCTTATGCCCACATTTTTAAATTTAGCTGTCTTCAGTGCTGAGTTGGTCGCAACTGATTTCTTTTTGGAGTGTTCCAAGTCCAGTTGCTTAAATCTTGGCCCTTATGACAACTGTGACTTGGATGAATGACAACTTTCACACATATTCCATTCCAAGCTGATTCACAGTTAACAACGTGAATACTGCCGATGGCAACAATGATTGCATCATTGTAAAACAGTAACTTGTACTGTTTTTTCCTTTGGAATTGAGTAGTTGACTAACTTACCAGTGAAAATTTTCAGTCTTTTTAGAACTAGCACATCAGTCTGATCTGGTTTTAATTCAGTCATCACAGAACAGATGGTTCTGTCTATATAATGGAGACCAGAAGTGAATGGTTGTAGGACCCTTACTTTCTCAGATTTCATGTTGAAACTGATCATCAAGGCTGGCCTTTTTAAGGCAATAAACTTGTTTCACTGAAGTTCTTCCTGTGGTGACTGGAACCTGTGATGAAGAAAGCTACTACATCTCTGTGACCTATGGAAGTTATGGCAAGGACCTTAAATACATTATTGGCAAGCAGGAGCTGACTCCTGGCCTAGCCAAAGAATACAATGTCCATGAGAACGCAACACACATGACCATGAGGGTCTCCTTCCTCTCAACTGATGCTGTGTTTACAGTAAGTCTAATTTTCATTTTATTGCTTTTTGAGCCCTCATTCAAATGAGTACACGTCACATTTCTAATGTGTGTTTAATGTCTCGTCTGCAGTTTGTGATTCCTGCTGCTGCTGGAGGCCGACTGGACTTCAAGGTCATTGACCCACGCAATAAGCAGCGCCTCAATGATTTCTCTCTGGCTTGCACATTTCCTATGTCTTTGACTGGTCAGTGTTAAATATTTTAAAGACCCTTTAATGCCTCACAATGTTTGGAGGGCTGATTGTTGTTAAAGAAGTAGCTGAGTCCAAGAAGGACATATCTGAATTCAGACATTTGGGAGTCTGATGGCTTAGGGAAGTTGTTTCTTAAGTGTGGTGTCTGTCTCCATTCAAATGGACCTGAAGTAAGTGTGTGTGTGTGTGTGTGCGTCAGTCCATTTCAGTTTCTAATGCTGTACGAAAAATCTTTCTGCAGAATGCCACCCCAATGGTACAATGACTTCCCTGGCTCTGAAGGTTGAGTCGGTGCCCTATCTTATTCCCAGTCAGCTCACCCTTATTGACAGATCTTGCAAACCAGTGTTCAGCAACAGTCAGTTTGCCTCCTTCTCCTTCCCTGTTAACAGCTGTGGAACAGCCCGAATGGTTAGATTTTACTTTAAGCTTCTCTGGTTTTATTATTATTATTATTATTATTATTATTATTATTATTATTATTTAATCCCATATCCCTTTCCCTTTTGTAGTTTTCAGATAAGTTTATCATCTATCAGAATAAGATCACCATGCCTTATCAAGGAGGTGAACTGAAAGGCAAGCCTAGTTCCCAACCAGAATATCGGTATGTTTTCCTTAAGTGTGAATCCCTCCATAGCCCTGTTGTTCCATGTCACTGAGTGCTGTCAGCTGAGGAAAAGAATGTGACCATTTGATGGCTAACACTAACTGAATAGGGCACAGTAACATTCCTTCAGTTTAATTTTCCTATGCCCACCACAAACTTGTGCGCTGTCCCTTTTTAATTAATTTTTGTATATATATTTTTCCTTGTCCACCCTTATGAGCATTTATTCTGGCTTTCAGACTCACAATCACCTGCTACTACATAAAGGATGAGGTCAAGACAATTCAGTTTCTTCCAAAGGCACCCTCATATGACCGCATTCCCCAGATCGGTTATGGGGAGATGACGATCCGCATAAGAATGGCAACCGGTAAGCTTTATTTTTTATTTTTTTTATTTTTTTCATAGCTTTTAAATAAAGTTAATCGTGTCTGACAGTCAGCATTCGTTCTCCAGACAGCTCCTTCAGAACATTTTACTCTGAGGAGGACTACCCTGTAGTGGAGTACTTGAGACGTCCTCTTTACTTTGAAGTTGAGTTGATGGACTCGACGGATCCAGAGCTTGAACTCTTCCTGGAGAGATGCTGGGCCACGTTGTCGGAGGATGGACTGTCCACTCCCCGATGGGACATTATTACTGATGGGTAATTACTTGCTGTGCAAGTCTGTCAATATTGCTGTTATTTCTACAGTTCTCACCTTTTGGTGGTTTGAACATGGTAAATTCTCATGTAACGCATCATTACAGGTGCCCAAACCAAGATGATCGTTACATAGCAACAATGCATCTGGTAACAGTTGACAAAAGAATACAGTTCCCTTCTCACTTCAAACACTTTGACATGAAGATGTTTGCTTTTGTTCAGGATAATGCAGTGCTTAAAAACCAGGTAGGCTAATACTGCACCATGACCTGCTTTATCTATGCTAGATTATGAACCATGTGCCCATTTCACTTTTGAATGTCTTGCAGATTTATGTTCACTGTGATGTTGCCATTTGTGACCGCAACAGACAAAGTGATGGATTCTGCTACAGAAAGTGCTCTAGTTACCCTGGAATTGTGGACCATGAGAAGGGTGGTTTTTCGAACAGTGTCAAAAGCGGTGAGTGTTCAGCTTGGGTTACTTGATGGCATTGATGTGGTCAAACACTCCTTTGTTTTAATTTTCTAGGTCTAGGCAATGCAGAATTATCTCCAAAAGCAACGGCTCATCTGTCTTCTGGTCGTATCTTGGTGTCCCAATGATTCAAAACTTTGTTCGTTATATGAATAAAGGGTCTGACTTTAACCAGTATCTATCTATCCTGTGTTTATTTGAAGTGAGGTGTGTTTTGAATGAGCAATGGTGTGTTCTGACCAATACATGTGGATTTGTTTGCTGGTTACTATCCCTTGGTTTGCAGCCAATTTCTCTAAGTAATGTTGATTGACAAAGGTAATGAATACGATTTTGGCTTCTTTCAGCAACTCAGTGATGAGAAGCTGGAAGTGCCTGTTACTGCACCAGGAAATCGCTAGAGTGGCCGATAGCCTCCATTCACCCCATTATGAGCCATTTAACCATCAAAGTGACTGAAGCTGGTAAACTAACCTAAAAACAGTCTAATGTTGTCTGTCTTAAGTCCAATCCTTGCACCCAACTACACTGACTTTGAGCGATGGTTAATTCTAGATAATTCTCTAATTCTACAGCAAGGATGTTAAATCCCTTGTGCTACAGGCTGGGAATTTACCACATTGCCCTACCAAGATGATAGTTTGCAGAGTGAAACGACACAATTCCTTTTGGCCTTTCTACAATTCAAGGTAAAATGCGTGAACTTATGTGCTACACACGATAGTAACTCTTTCAGTGCTTTTTACTAGGGAACATACTTGGAGCTTTAGTATGAAAAATGGCGGCTTTATAAATCCCAGCCTCTTGCTATCTGGATGGATGCAATCACTTGTGGTTTCAAAAATGGCATTCTGCTCTATACTGCATATAACGGGTACTGCTGTACCTGAGAGGTGACATTCTCTTGGTACAAATAAATGTCCCCTTTGCCTAAATTTTCCACTTTGTCACCAAGTCATTTACTGAAATGATGGCCCTGTTTTGTGAAATTGGCCAATATGTAGTAAAATGCGCACATGTTTTCTCCCAGGTTGTCTGTAGAAAAGCAGTATGCCATCTCAGAAATGTCAACTGTCTTCAGTCAAATCTTGTGGCACCATGGCCCCTCCCTCTTGAGGAATTGGTGGTCCCCAGTCCAGTAGTCAATTCTTCAACTACCTTTGAACATGCAACTCACCGTGCTAAGGATTTCTATACTACTTTGACATTGTTTGGATAAATTTGACCCAAATGTTTCCTTCATTGGAAAATTGCATGTGTAATGCTGGCCTATACTATTGGGATAATGAACCCTAAAATAATACTAGCGCCAGACTGGTTTGGTGAACTTATACCTGAAAGTATATCAACCACCTCATAAATAGAAGTCTAAGTTATTTAGGTCTACCTTGTGTGGTTGCCATAATATGGGTTATCAAATTCACAGTGGAGAAAATGGGTGGATCCCACATTACCAGACTTTATCAAGACAGCAACGCATTCTGGGTTGAAAATGCCAAAAATTACCAAAACGGTGGGAATTTCAACCCAGAATGTGTCACTGGCTGCAGTAGCCAGCTTTTGATGGTCAAGTAATGTCATGCACTCATTGACTGCAAAAATTACTTCCTGGAACACGAGAGGTGGGACTACACTGTATTTATGGCATTGAACAGAGGCACTGGATCCTGGTAGGTAGAGGCTGATTTGTAATTTTATAAAAAGCTGTACAATGACTACACAGTAATATATTATACACAAGTGTAGAGATTTGAGATTAGGTCCGGTTAAGAGTCCAACCATCCACCTTAATATCCTCTGTTTATCTTTTCTTGGTGATCTTTTATTGTTTGCTGTAAACTCTGTTTGGCATCTTCAAACTTTGGATTCAGATTCAGAACCTTCTTGAAGTCTTTCTTGGCATCTTCAAAAAATCCTTGAAAAGAAACGAAAAGACACTTCTGCTGGTTTGTCTGCACAAAGTACAACTAGACCCAAGTAATGTTTACATTGATAGTTTACCCAGAAAATAGCCTATGCTAATGAATAGCTTGCTTGCAGAAAATCATACTGTAACCCAATTATGATTTTAAAAGACTTTACCAAGTCTGTAGTGTATTAATCCTCTGTTGTAGTATGGCACCTCGAATTCTTTATTTGCCTCAATAGCCAAGTTGTAGTCTTCAATTGCCTCCTTGAAGTCAACTCTCAAATACTTTATCTGGCCACGGTTATTAAATGCTACTGCAAGGTCAGAGGCATCACATTCCCTAAAACAAAACACACTGTGTTACTCTGCTCTGGCTGTTGTATTCCAAATCTCCTTAAATGCAATGCAATTTGAGCAGGTTAGCAGGTTCAGCTAGTCGTCTGGTCTCATTTTACCTTGACACTTTCTTCTCACAAGACGTGATAAATTGGCTGTATAAATCCTCTGCATGTTTAAAGTTTTTGTTATTAAACTCCGCGTGAGCTTGTTTAAGAACGCCTTCGCTTTCCTTTTCCATCTTGATCCACTCACATTGAAATGCCACTAACAAATACCTGATTCTAAATGACGGACTACTTCAGTGGTTTCTAACAGTTTGAGCTTCGCGTTTCATTTCGATTGTGCTGCCATCTAGTGGCAAAATATAGACCATAGCCTAAGGGCTATTTATCAATCAGACAGGAGTCTCCCATAGTGGCTCCTGGACGCCCGCGAGTGATATGAAATCTCCCGTAAGTCGCCTGATCGCTCAAATTTCACTTGCGAGTGACAGACACTGCCACAGATCAGCCACAATTTTGCCACAAAGTTTGACTGTTTGCTATACAGGAAATGTCCACTGAGTTAGCCTATCTTGTGGATGATGCTCTTGAAAGCATGGGGTGAAATCTCCTTAGATTACATATCTATGCCATTAATTCTTTAACAAAACCTGTATGACTTGTTCATTTGCGTGTGTGTGTGTGTGTAAAAAACTAACCTACCTTGGTTTAGGTAGCTTACAAGTTTCTTAACTGATCATAGGCCCATAGGTTTGAATGCATGACTCGTGTATTATTATACACAAGTTATATTATTCATGTAAACATTTTGGTCATGAATCATTCTCCCTCTGTGATTACTGACTAAACTGCACAGAGAGGTCTTTCACATCTTGTCTTCATGGGAAAATGTTCAGCCTGAGACATTCTTGAGTGGTTCCTCAAAGGTCAAAAGGTCATGTTTGTTAACTTAGGGTCCATTCGCATAATAACTATTACAGGATTTAAAGTTTCACATCCACATTGTAGAGTAACAAGTAAGTCTCAAATTTAGAACATTGTGGAAAAGTAAATACATTATATAGATTCATTAGACATTAAAGTGAAATATTTCTAGTCATTATTTGTGTAAATTGTGATTGTGGCAAAAATTCTATGGTCATTAAACCAGGTTTTGTTATTTTTGGCAGTGTGGGCAGGTGCTAAGTCCTGCTGGGCGAGTGAAATCAGTGTCTCCAAGTTTGTCACTAGAAGGAAGCATGAAGTGCTCTAAAATTTGGAACAAGAAGCTTTAAAGGACAACTTAATAACCAAGGAATTACTTGATTGGCCTGAAACCCATAGGGAATCTGTGGTATTATGAACAGGAACATCAGACGTACAAAATGCAACAATGTAGATGAGCTGAAAAATGCTTCTAAAGCTACCTGGGCTTCCATAACACCTCAGCAGAGCCACATGCAGATTGCCTCCATGCCACGCCACACTGATACAGTATTTCATGCAAAAGGAGGCCCAACAAGTATTTAGTGCATATACTTGTTTTTTTTATTGGTTGTATCAACTTGTATGTGATATTCTAATTTTGAGATACTGAATTTGGGTGTTTCTTTAGCTGTAAGCCATAGTCATCAAAATAACACAATGGTTAGAAATATTTCACTTCATGTCTAATGGATCTATATGATGTATGAGTTTCATGTTTCACATTGAATTACGGAAATTAACAAACTCTTCCACAATATTCTAAATTTGAGACCAACCTGTATATGAAACCACTCCTGCCCATTTTCTTACAATATATTATAGCAGATTTGAAAACATATGTTAAAATATATGTCAGTTATAACAACCAATCCTTGTGGAAAAAGGACGAAATGAGTTTAGAAAAAAGAGTACCACTCTTGAAAACCATGTAGAAGAATGTAAGCTGTCTAAAAATAAAACTTGCTTACCTGACTAATTGACTGCGTGAGTCAAGACCAAACCCTAGGTAAAGACGAGGGAGAAAAACTTGGAAAAGAACCCCCCCTTTTTTCCCTCAAACGATGTGAATCTTGTTGTTTGCTGTGAGAATTAACACATACTGTCAAAGTCTCCACCTCTCCCTTGGGACAGCGAGAGTGAGTGGATATCAATCACATCCATGTCCAACATAGTGTTAGGAATTCCATTTCTTGGCAACCAACAGTGTTAAGGAATCTGAGGGGTCACTTTAATGTCTGTGAAGGGCTCTGGTAATAAAGACCATAGTATGGACTTTGAATGTGAATGCAGGACAAACATTTAAAAGGCCAATGACTAAAAGTTCATACTTAACACAAGCGTGACTGTGTGCGAGACACAAGCGTGAAATGTGGTGCGAGACACGTGTGTTTGTGGTTGTCTGCAGAACATTTGTTGAACATCTCTGGTGTTTGCATTTCTTCTTATGAGCTCCACAGACAGTTTGTTGTTGGCAACACTAGAGGTTATAAGCCGTTCTGGGGGAACCTTTTTTCCCCCTGAATGCCTGCTTCATGTATATGTCTCATATATGCCAGAGAGGTTGGTTTTTATCAAGTGTTGCCTATATCAATTTGCCAAATACTAATGCCAGAACTACATAGTTCACTGCCACTGCATTAGTGTTACGGCCTCTACAGAAGGTTATAGAGGATTTTTGGCAAATTGAAAATGGCTGTGATCAAAAGAACTATTATTATTACACATGGAAATAAATTTGGAATCGGGACTGTGATTCCAACTGATGACTAATCTGATTTTTGTCTCTCACCTCAATACCTGAAGAAGAAGAATCAATATTATCTGTACATTCTATCTGAAAGTATCAGTACACAAACTCAAATAATTTAATGTGACCTTGGCTGCAACTTTTAGGTATTACTACTACTACTACTACTACTACTAAGAATAATAATACTAGTACTAGTACTAATAATAATAACAGAAATAATAATAATCCATACTACAATCCATAACTTTAAATTTGTACCCCCAACATGAACATGTTTGGTTTAGGTATGGTTATGTTTGGTTTATGTTGAAATGTTGAGCATGTCTAGACTACAAGTGAGACAGAGCCAGATGATTGACTTTTCCTCTGTTTGAGAGGACCGATGCTTCCCTCTCTATATTTGCTATTGGCTTATGAAAGACCTTACTGTTATCTAGGGGTGGTGGGCTTGGCAAAGGACATACATGAATTTCACTTCCAGAACTGAAAATGTGCTCTTCTTGACATTGGGATGCAAAAGCACACAGCCATATCAGACATGCAGCACACATGCACTAGCAATAAACCTTTCTGATGTCTGCATCTCCACAATGACCTGTTGTATGATGTAAGTGAAGGGGAAAGAATGATGCAGGCTCGTGTTTTCACATTTTTATGTGTAAAGGTCATGGAGCAGGTATAATTTATCTCTGATAATTTATCTCTTTCAACATTTAGGTTTTCAATTCAGCTTCACAAACCAGATTGAAAACAAAACCAACCAAAATGATATAGTTCCTTTCTAAAATGAACAAAAGAAACAACACATAACAGGTCACCAATAATTAGCTGGTAAATAAACATTTTGTTCCTCTGACACACTAAGTGAGCTAAATTTATACACATGAGTGCAGACTTAAGGTTTAACATTAAACTGACTACTTTAATGCAAAAAAAAACATTTGCTTCATATTTTACAGAGTCCAATTTCATTCTACTTTACATAGACACTAGCTGGTTATGGAATGAGCTACTAACTCATAACCATAGCTAAAACAATTGTCTACTATGCACTGAAATACAAAGTTGTTTTGTTTTTGTATATATAGATAGATAGATAGATAGATAGATAGATAGATAGATAGATAGATAGAGAGAGAGAGAGAGAGAGATAGATAGATAGCATAATATAATTCATTATAGTTTTATAGTTTTGGTATGACATAGAATGATGATGGAGATCTCCAGATGATCCAAATCAGAAATGGCGGAGAACAGAGTATTGTTAGTGTTATATGGAAGAAAGAGGTATTGGTATGTTGGGATATTCTCTCTTGCTGAATGAGTATGGCAGCTCTGCACATGGGAGGTCTGTTCCAGAGACAAGAGGTAAACACAGGGATGCCTGGATGGCAGTGATCCCTAGGATGTGATGGTTAGTTGAATGCTCAGCAGACCAAGCAAATCCTGCAAAAAGACAGAGGTCAATGGCGATGAGAACCAAGGCCACAAACAAGCACACTGACACACTCACACAAGGCCACATGAGGAGGGTTCCAGTGCTCACCTTGCCCCATGGGTTTAGACATGACCCACTGCGATCTCTAGCTGCTCAACTCTCCGGGTAACTTCAGCGAGTTCTGCCATGGTTAAGGAAATGGAATGGTGCCCCAAACCCCCGCCCCAAACACCACCCCACCAAAATACTACACAAGAGGCCATATGAGTACACAAAGGATATGTCGGGCAGAGAGGTCCTGCAGGGCATTTTGAGTCTGTTTCTGGAAAGCCAGGCGAGCCTCACATTTGCAGGGGTCCTGTATGACTTCAACTTTCATCTCTTCAGTGAGAGTGAGGCAGGAACTTCAGTTAGCACATGTGCATCAGCATGCAAATCAGTCATTTGAATAACATAACATGTTTATTTCCCCTCAAACTGCAGAAAATTGAATGTGGGGATCAGTCAATTACCATTCAAAGCTAGTTAATTATGACAAAAAAAACTAAATGATTATTATTTTTAGTCAATATAGATATCACAACTGTTAACACAATTTTTGGTAACATCATTCAATTTGTAAAAGAAGAATTCTTAGAATATTAGAATATTTCAATCAGTTTCAAAGTGATAAACAAGTGAACCATCCAATCTTCAGCACAACTACTGTGTACTACACGGGTAGTAGGACTACATGTCAGGGCTGACTGACTTTATTGAGTCGGGGTTGCCCAACTCTATATTTTGACTATGCCTATCGTTGAAAGGCACACAATGAATCAATTAATTACATAGCCCTAGTCTGAAAAAAAAAAGACAAAACTACATCACAATTCTTGCAGTGGGTTACAGGACTACATGGTCTATAGGACTATGTTTAATCTTGTCTCCAGAGAAATTGATGATGTATTTTTGCCACCATAAGAATGTTATATTTGCTCAGACCAGGTAGGACCTGGTGCACTTTTGTAAGACCCAACCTTTCCCAGACACAGCAGTGGTGGTGATGCAGTTTAAGCATAGATATAATTGACTGTATCTCAACTCAATGTACATCTCATTAACTAATTATCTCATTGTGCTACATGAAAATGGAGGGAAACTTGCAATGCTTACAATGGTTCCTGTGCAGCAATTACACTATAATGTGGTACACTGCCCCAGGCCAAAAACATTGCATATAAACAATGGCTAAGCTAACTATGTGAGTAATTGCACAGGAAGACAACACACTGAAACATTCCCCACTGACTAAGACTGTCAAGCAAGACTAGTTCCATAATAGGTCTTCCTCTATAAATAATGCTAATAGCTATTGGTAGCCATCATGAATGTTGGTATGGAATGACACTGTCCCAGTTAGCCTAAGTATATTCGGCAGGTGCCTTTTTCCTAAGAGACCTTTGCATTTATGTGAACTATACATTGCTAAGGAAATCACGTATAGTTTCTTGCAAAGGTGTCTTGGGCAGTTGACAGATAACACAGGCCTAAACATATTCATCATCACCAATTCAGAGAAAAAAACACAGATGTATTTTTGTGTATTACAGCATGAACTATATGTCTAAACCGTATATCTGGATTTACATGTGGTGTCTCTACAACATGCAAAATGCCATTCAACTCCACCTCAAAGCCACTGACAAGAAGTGACTTTGAGGTCCTTACGTTCAGGGGAACATGTTCTCATGTCCTCATTCAGGGCAAAGCCATCATGACACTGACACACATAGGAATTGTAGTTGCTGACACAGATTTGCTCACAGTCATTTCCCAAGACACAGCGGACCACATCCACACCTGAAAGTAGCCATGGATAAGAGGATGGCTGTTTGAACCTCAGAGATCTGAGATTTACAAAAGGAACTCATGGGACAGACAGTACATTTAAGAAAACAGAACTAACATCCCTGTCCTTTCCTTGGTGTGAGGATGAAAATTCCAATATAGTTTCTGTAATTGCTGACATTTACATTGAACTCATCCTCTACCGCCACCGCCTACCGCCAAGAGGATCCACACTCAGTTGTGAAGAATTACTCTGTGAAAGTCTTGCTTTAAAGACTACCCATTTTATGACCATCCAAAATCATAAGGAGTTACTCTGTGGAAGTCTTGAGACTTCCCTTTTACAGCCAAAACTATCAAGACTCATTCGACCCACCAGTATACGAGAAATAAATCATTTAGAGAGTAACTCTCTGACTCTGTTATAAACAGAGACAAGTACATCTCTGTTTGCCTGCCCTGAAGTCTGCTGGGGTATAGCTGACTTGCAGGTTCTTACTTCTTTGCAAGGAACAGGATTTCTGGTCCTCGTTCAACACATAACCATCCTGGCAATCGCACTGATAGGAGTGGGTGGTGCTAATGCATATTTGTTCACAGTCATGCCCCATGCCACAGTGATCCTGACCTGCAAATAAGCCAGGGCGAAGCAGAAAAAGAGGTTTGGGAACAGCAGGGTCATTCAGTCAGTGTGTGAAATCACACAGCACTCACACAAAAAAAACGCCACAGGCCCTCCCAGTCCCTTGAAAAGAATTCCTCCTGGCGGAGGGCACAAATGGTTGTAAACGTGAGCCAGAAAAACTGCCCAAAACAGCTCTAGCACTCTTGTTATAAAGAAAGCTGTGAGTCACTTGGTTTTCTTCCTCTTTTACAGCCACATGTGAAGCATAATCTGAAATTGTCTAGTAAACTAATTTATCATCACTTAGCTGCTAAAACATTTCACCAAGTCTTTCACAACAAATATAGACACATTTGGGTAAGCTTCTCTCAAACTGGGAAACTACAAGAACCGCTAGCAACATTGTGATAATAACTGATAGTAAATCTTTGCACTCTTCTAACTTATTAACAGCTAATGTAAGCTATACAAGTCACATAGACAATGAATTACACATTGTCTGGTTAAGACATCAGGCACAAAAAGGGAGATGTGTGCTGCACAACTGATGCAGCTGATCCAAGACTGCATGAAGAACGATGCCACTGAGTTAGTTCACATGTATAGTTAACTACTCTTAACAAATACACATCAAACTTAACACAGATCTGCAGACACAACTTAGAGAGTCCAAAACTGGTCTTAAAGTGCTCCTTATTACGCTATGCTTTTCAAAATAATTTAATACTGCCAAACTTGTAATAATATGACAATGGTGTCAAAGAGAGTTCTGTGTAAACAAAAAATATAGCTTCCTGCAAACATGGATAACTCGATGCTGCTGTGCTGGCAGTAAAAATGTTCAAACTACTAGTATGATTCATTCATATAATATATTAATCTATTCATTTGATAAATTCATATTTATAACAGTACTTTCAATGAATTGGGCCTGAACAGCAACAATACAGCTCTTTTGGACCAGGGATGGACAATGTATGCACACAAGCATGACTGGACATCAAGGTTATAGCAGCTCATAGCAGCTCACAGGTTCTTACTTTTCAACGAACATGTTTTCTTGTCCGCGTTCAACACATAGCCTTCTCGACACTGGCAGTAATAGGAGGAGACGCTGTTGACACATATATGCTCACAGTCGTGTCCCATGGCGCAGGGGTCCAGACCTGCAATAAGCCATGGTTAAGGAGACACTAAAGGCACTAAAGCATGGACATGGACAATTTCACTGGCTGGCAAGTCACTGAGGAATTCAGTGTGTGTGTATGCGTGCGTGTGTGTGTGTGTGTGTGTGTGTAAGGTTGCTGCCCGTAGTGGTTAATCAGATGCAGAACTCATTTTAAACATACTTAAAACATGTATGCTATTTCAAGTCATATATGCTTATATATTGAAGGGTCAGGAATAGTCCCTGACTTTTGTTATTGATCAGTGATTCATACAACAATCTAAATTGTATGTCCACGAGGAAGACTGTCAGTTAGAAAAGGAAACCTGTAATCAGACATTTAAAAATATAAATCAATCATTATCATTTACATGATTTTGACATCATTATTTTCACAGTTAATCTGCAACCAGATAGCCAAATCCTTTTTAACCATACCATATAACAAAATACACTTAAATAGATCATTTATGGACATTGACACCACGTGAAGAACAAAGATATTAAAGCACCAAAAAGCTGCACGAGGTAATAATTTAAGTCAAATGTGTACAAGACAAGTATAATGAAAACTCTTCTTGTTCTTTTTATCTCTGATTAGCAAACAAATCCATTGTATCCCTGTGTGGCATGAAGTCTAAGAGTCACCTGATACCTGCACATTTGGTATGTGTAGTTGAATAAGTGACTTTGTGGTGCTCTATGATCTTTGATCAGGAGAAAAACTTTAATGTTTCACAAGAGAAGTGTTTTGAAAATAAATGAGAGTAATATGTGTGTTTCCACAGCCATGTTGTGGAAATTGTTGCAAGTGTACTTGTATTGTCCTGCAAGCAATCGCAAGCCCCAGTGTTTAGCAATAGGGTTGTCTATTTCAACAAGCCCTATCAATCCAGAGATGGACGCCTGAGGCGATATCCCATACACCTCAGCGATCAAGCACTTTTGCAGAACCAACCAACTCAAAACAGGGCAAATTTCCTGTTCACAAACAGACAACACGTTTTTTCCTGGAAAAAGACAGACAGAAATGAGTGTACACAGTAAAGGTTATTAGCTTGAGCAGAACCTGAAATGTAAATTTAGAAAGAAATAATGAACAATAAATAAATAAAAGTTAATAAATGAATTAAGAAAGTGTTAAGTGCTAAATAAATTAGCATATGATCTCAAAGATGCTTGTGACAACAAAAACATCCAGTTTAACACCTAGTGTTTGTCTGACCTCTTCTCACTAAAGTCAAAGAGCTGACAGGTTCTCTGAAACTGACATTACAGACATACAATTCTGATTCCATTCTCTGTAGAAATAAAGACCCCATATTTTAACAGGGTAGTAGTTTTCAGAGGGGATTGAGTCTATGACAGTAGGGTCAGTTGGTCCAACAGGTGAATGGAACCAGATTTCTCAGTTACTATCACTCAATACACCCCTTTGGGGCTGAAACAGAAATGTGCCATTTTGTATGGCCTGCACTCCTACCACACAGGGTTTCCCGGAACTTGGAGGTGAGCTTTTCAATGACTCCGTAGGTCTCCACGTAGAACACATGGTCATCGAGTGGCTGACTGGCCATGAGCCGCAGTGACTGCATGTCAGCCCGGTCCACCCCAACAGCATAGATCTCAATCCCAGAAGCTCTTGCAGCAGCTGACACCTCTTCCACCTGGTCCTGTGGGCGCCCGTCTGTCACGATGATGGCGACTTTGGTGATGCCCTTAGAAGCTGGCCGTGCACCCGACTGCTCTGTAAAAGCCTCGTTCATGGCCGTCTTGATGGCCAAGCCTGTCATGGTGCCCGCGGCCAGGGGGTCGATTTGACTGATGGCCTGCTTCATGCTCACCTTGTTCAGGTGATCCTTCAGCAGGAACTCGATCTTGACTGTGCTGGCATAGTTCACCACAGCGACGCGAGTGGCCTCTGCGCCCACATCCAGAGTGTCCACCATGTCTGCCAAGAAGATCTTGACTTTCTCAAACTCGACTGGGCGCACGCTGCGAGAGCTGTCGATGATGAAGACCAGATCTAGTGGACGGCTCCTGCACTGACTGTCAGTGGCTAGTAGACCAATCAGAGGTTAGAGCATGCATTTACAAGCTATATAAATTAGATCATTATGCTTTCATTCGTTATTTAATAATGGATTTCATACTGAAAATATGACAATATCACATAATGTTTTCAAGGAAATACTTTCATAGTTACATATAGCATCCGTTCTGCATTGTTTGTAGAAATTCAATGTAGATGAGACCATCTTGATCTCTTCACATAATAACATCAGTGTAGGTAATGTGTGGGGAGATTTTATCAAGAGATGCTCTTATCAAGTCATAGTAAAGAAATTACATTTTAGGAACTGACTACAAATAATAAGGTATAGTTACCTCAGTTGTGATTACGAGATGAAACAGCTGAACCATTAGTAAACAATGCTGTTGAGATGGTTGTTGAAGTTGATGGATATCAATAGTAGGAACCCTTTCCCCCAAAACACAGTGGCTCTGACATTGCATTTGAGAGATATAATTTAGTGATTACTGTAGCGCTACAGTGTTTTGAGAAAATGGGTCCAGGTTTTCAAAGGCTTAGGGTTAGTTGCTTGTTATGAATAGACAGTTAGTCAACAAGGACATTTGCTTATTCATAGCTGGAATTGGTATTCGTTGTGAGAGACCCATCAAAATGATCAGGACAACATCATGGTTAGATAGTATATTTAGTATTTAAGTATGACACAGGAATGAACCATAAGTGCTTAGCTGTTTCATTTTAACCAGTTGGGATTTTAAATGAAACCCAACTGTGGAATATTCTACCTGTCTCCACAGGACTGACGGAGGTGATGGTTCCACTTTGTGTACTGACCGGTAGCTCTGTTGGCACCAGGGTTGTTTGCGGATGAGTCACTGGTGGTGCAGTCACCACTGGTGAAGTCACCGGAGCATCAGTGGTCGTTGGTTGGGGGCTAGTCTCTGGTGGTAAGGTGGCTAATTTTGGGGTTGTTGGAGGAGGACTGGTCACAGGGATTATGGGAACAGTTGGCTTGGCAGTGACCAGTGGCATCACAAGGGGTTGTTTGTTGCAAACCACTGGGGGCATCACACCCTTAAAAGTGGGAACTGGCCTTGGGTAAAAGTGGTGAACCCCTGATTGCACAGGGCCTTTAAACCGATGGTACACCTTTGGTTGTGTGGGCACTGATGGGAGCTGGTGGTGTATCATGGGAGGGGTGAGGGGATATGGTCGACGGTGCACAACCGATGGCGAGAAAGGGGGAAAGGGTTGATGATGGACCACAGGCGCGTACATCCTGGGTGGCTGGTGGTAGTTTGATGGCGGTGACTGATGGTGGTTTGGAGACTGCTGGTGGTAGTGCAGATAGTGATGAGGTTGATGGGGTTGATAGTGATACCCATTATACCTGTAGTTAACACCATGTGCTATGGGACCACCAGAGAGGAGAAGCGGTAAAGCAAATTAGTCACATGAAGTCTGCTGGTGGGTGATTAGCTGGACTGGTCTTCAGTCCACTTCAGGGGTGGATCTGATCATAAATAGAGAGGGTCAGTGTGGCCGGCTGCCAGCTTTTTCAGTCTAACCAAGTAAACTGTACACATCTGCTAAATTAAAAAAATGAATAGCCTTAGATGATTTGACAGTGCTACTGACCCACTATGGATAGGATTAGACACCCCTGGTCTTCTATAGGTCAGCATTTCCCACTTCTGCTTCTGGTCTGTTGAACTGGTAAACACACTAGTGAGTGTGCTTTATTTTGGCTGTGCTACAACTACAGGTACATTCTCAGAAAGACTTGTTTTTGTGGTCCCACAGAATTGGGAAGCCCTGACCTTAGTCCATACTCAGCAGAATTTAGTCAGATTGAGAAAGTAGAGCTCTGCCTCACTATATTAAGACATTTCATCAAATCGATGGCAGAGCACACAGGTGGTACAAAATATGGCAAGGCGTTTACTTTCTCATGTTGACTTGTTGAAGTTGACAGTTGAAATTCAGCGATTTGGCATGTTAGAAATCTAAGCAGGATTTCAACCTATAATTGGAGAGCTGACAGGTTCACAGTGTTTCGTGTAATTCCACCACTGCCACAGCTCTTCATGAATAGGTCATGATTGGTCAAAAGCACAAAAGTCAATGAACAGTAGATCTGAACTGTGTAAACAAACACTTGACAAGATCAACATAATTAGCTGTCCCAAATTTAAATTTGGAACAGCTAAGTTTGTGTGACAGATAAGTTTGTGCTGCATCAATAATCTAGCTTGGTATTTTTTTTTTAAGAGCTTACACATTAAGATTCATTTAAGAGCTGTCATGAAATGCAGTTTGAAGTAATGCAACGGAAGAGCCCATCTTGCATTTGTTATAAAGTTAATTAAGCATTGCACGCAAGAGCATCATTGTAAGAGCGATAAAATATGTCAGAGCTCAAAACAAAACAAATAATAGCCTACTGCAAAATCAGTTGGAGCACTGAAAACCAAGACGCAACTTTAGCTATAAACTTACCTGCAGGATTTAGAGTTCTCTGTGGTGCAAACTGTTGCCGGGCAACATTCCTTCTTTGCGCATAACTTTGCGCCACTATTTGCGCAGGGTCATAAGTACCACAAACCTCTACCAACAAGACCGAGAGGCCGTAGATCAGACTGCAGAAAAAGGGACTCATTGTTCCAGTGGACCTCAAGATAGTCGCCCTGCACTCAACTGTCTAGTTTCACGGCAGTACTTCACACATTTACAAGGATGGCACATTTTGAAGACACTGCTCACCAGCGAGTGCAGGTTTCTTGTCCAATCCAGTAAGACTTTTTCTCAAGAGCCGCCTCCTTTCAGGAAAGAAGCTCAAGTTGGCTGTAATTTCATGACCATTTTTCAGAGGATCAACGACTGTTGTAGTCTACTAGGCTAGTTTACGAATGTACGTTTTCAATGTTAATGTGAATATAGCTATATGTTTTAAATATGAACACGCGCTCTAATCGCATAGATGCCCACTTAACAGGCAGGGCTGTAGTCTACGTGATACTCAGGTATAAGCCGGATAACTACTTAAGACAGTTCTTTGGTTTGCGTATATCTAGTAAAACATAGGCTGCAATACTGACAGTAAACCCACAACTGTGGCAGACAGTATACCAGCTACAGCAAACAAGACTACAGCACTGCTAAAAGGTTCAGATAAGGTATTGCCAAGTTGCATACACGCCCATACACAATATAAAGGTTTAGACAATATATAAATCTTTTCCTGTGGTATACACATACAGGTATCCGTATAAAAACAGGGGTAAGTTAAAATGTTAAAAGTAAAACTATATAGCCTACCGAAGCTGGCCACAAGATGGCGCAAGTTATTATTGAATTTTATTTTACGATCTGTGCTTTTCATGTAATAATAATATAATTATAAAATATCGTGCATGATTTTAAAAAGGATTTCTAATTAAGCAAATTCAGCCTCCGCTTTGACCATATGGAAAAGTCTGAGTGTAGCTTTTTCATTTATGTGCAATACATCATGATTTAGGTGTTGCTTGTTCATGTCCATCACAGAAAATGCAATCTAAAATATAAAACTGCAGACTAAACTATGACACATAGGAATATTACAATGTCAGCATTTCATAAATGGGAAATGTTGTCATAGGGGCCCAGATTTGAATCCAACCTGCAAACATTTCTTGACACTTGATTCCTCCTCTCCCAAATTCACTTCCAGTCACTCTCCTGTCTGTCCTGTATATAATAATAGAGGCAAAAGCCAAGACAGGCTACTTAAAAAAAAAAATTAAAAATTACATGAGATTATGAGCTGGTCATGCTGCTGATTGTTCCTTTCTGTTGGCAATAACATCAGGAAACTGTAAAAAGGTCTCAAATTAATGGATGCAATTGAACTTCCTTTTTTCCATGTAAAGGAATCTTATAGCATTTTAACTTCACAGAAACAAAACAGAAAAGGATCGTGTGATGGATACAAATATTCTTGAAATTTTTATTGAAGCCATTCTGTGAATGTGTGTGTATGTGTTTTTACAGTATCCACAATGGTTCAGACTGAAACTACAGACTGATAAAATAAGAGTAGCATGCATTCACTAATGGTCACAACAGTAGCCATAATTCTCCACACCTCCAGGGGGCGTTGTCCTGTCATGAAGAGAGAGAGACACAGGGAACGCCTACCTGGACGACTGGCCAAAAGTACACCTCAAAAGCTACTGGTTAAACACAAGGGTGGATCACAACAAAGACTGCAGCCACAATGGAGAAAACTAAGCATGGTGAAGTAGGATCTGTCCACGTCAAAGAGGAAAGGGTTATTCAAAATAAGAAATATATATATACTTTTTTTTTTAAAAGTGCTACAACCCTCTTTCACCGTTAACTTTACACATGATTAAGACAAAACTTTAAGTCATAAACAACATATTAATATAACGCACTTAAAATGGGAATAAAAAAAAAAAACAGCCGTAAAGAGTAATAGCAATCATTAAGAATCCATACGGATTGTCTTAAGAGGTCTCCTCTGTATTAAAAGTGCCTCACCAATATTCAACCTAGAAAACCAAGTTTTGCAGGGAGTGACAGAGAGTTGGCTTCGTAAGCAGAGGTACTTCACACAATATCCCCTCTCACTAAGACATCAAAATAACTTCACAAAAGGATTCAAAAAGGCCAACAGACCAAAGAAAAAAAAAACATCTGAAAGACAGTACATGACAGAAAAAGAATGAGGAGACACAAAAAAGTAAGAGAAACCTTTTTTTTTAACTTTTTTTTTTGTTTTGTACACAAGCTCAAGTCCGTCTCAGCAGGCCAGTGTGACCTGCTTTTACCATCTCATCTGGCATTCGACATTACCGCTCACTACTTAATACCGGTGGGGAGAGAAGGGTCAGGTGGGGTTGGGTGGGGTAAGACTACCAAGAGGTTGAGGAGTTCAATGAGTTCTTGGCACAGACACACTGTGTGTACAGACACACTGGGTTTTTGGAGAGAGGGATGGAGGAGAGAGGAGAGGGGTGGGTGGAGTAAGGGATAGAGGATGTGGGTGGAGGGAGGACATAGTTATAGTGCTTGTGAATTGTGGCAGGGGGCGGGGGTATGATGAGTGGGATGTTCAGGCAGGCATGTAGGGTGGCGGCGGCTCCTTCTCTGGCATCTTCATGGCCATCTCATAGGTGGGCAGCACATACTGTGGGGATGTAATATCAGGAGTAAAAAAAAAAATAGAAAAATCTCATCCACTGTCTGTGATGGAGGAGATGACCTTGCTTATAAGAGACGACATTGACTGAATCCTGTCGTTACCCCCAAACACTAAACCTTCAAAGACTCAGCCAATTACGAAGCAGCATTTGTGCTCGTATCTGAAGCAGCATTTGTACAGAATTCAGAATTTAGAATTTTGTCAGTTTTTATCACGATTAGGATTGAGCAATAAAACCTCAAATCAAAACACTTTTTAATTGTTTAATCAATGGTTACAAATGTCGGTTTGATTCATTTTCAGATGAATTGCCAAATAGTCCTGTTATGACGTAGACGTTTTGTGACAGTTAGGAGAGGGTGTGAGGCTCAGCTGAGATGTAAGGAAATGCACAAGAACTGCTTAGAAAACAATAAACAAACCTGTTCCTCAGCCCATACGGGGCAACACACCTTCTATCTATTGCACTTCTGCATGTCGGTGTGTGTGTATGTGCCTATGTAAGACCATTTGGATGTGAGGGCATCAGCACGTACCTGTGGAGGGGCTTCAAAGGCAGGGTAGACAGCGATCTCGGGCATGTTCCTGTTGTTGATGTACTTGTAGCAGTTCCACACACAGTTGATCAGGTAAGCCTGCAATGACAGAAAACAAGTAAGTTACAAGTGGAAACTGAATGAACTGTATAGCAAGGATGACACAATACAACATGGTAAAAAAAAAGGTGGACAATTCTGAGGAGACCAATGGAGCCAATATTTCCCAGCAAGTAACATGACGGAACTACAGACCTGCCAACCTTGAAAAAAATTGGAGTGCCAGCTTGCCAACTCTATGGCTTAGTGGCAGAATCAACTTCAGTGACAACTTGACTGAAACTGAAAAATTCAAGATCAAATGATATGCGTACTGTAGAACATGGAATCGTACAAGTGCATTAGGTGGTCCAAATGAGTTCCTGCTACACAAAATGCGTACATGCTGGCAGGTCTGTGACTAGCTAAGCCTGTAATTAAGAGACTGACCCCTACAAAAAGAAAAAAGCATGTATTTTTTTAACTATATCTTTTACTATCTATCTATCTATCAGTCACTGACAATCAACAGTTTTTACCTTAAAACCTGATTGTAACATGACTCTTCATTAATACTAACAAAATGGGATAATGCATCATTTCTATCGCAATTCACAATACTTTTGAGAGTACAATGCTATTGGGTCATAAAATGAAGACTCCACACAGATCTGCCCCCTCTACCTTGAGGATGATGAGGAAGGCGAAAAAGACCAGGACGAAGAGCAGCAGGCAGCTCGAGTCCAAGGACAGCAGGTTGTCCTTGTAGGGGAAGTCCGGCTGACAGAGACAGAGAGGGATAGGAGGAGACAGAGAGAGAGAGAGACAGAAAGAGAGAGTTTGTGGTTAATGCTATATTACACATAGCAGGTTTGAGCTCTATTAGACTGCTGTTCTCTAAACTAAATTTGTGTTTCAGGAATATGTGCATTTTGAAAATCTGTTTTACAAAAATGCAAGAGAAATTAATTTAAGTTAAGGAGTCCAAAAGGGAGGCTACCAGCATTATCAATATGGTATAATAAAATAAAATAATCCAATAAAACCCAAAAGCAGAATGGTGCACTGTTAAGAGTGTCCACACATGACAAATGTAGATAATAAGGGGCAGTATTGGAGATGAAGATTTGAGGTATTATAAGCTGTGTACTGGCACAGGTGAGGCAAACTACTGACCAGCTGATCCAGGTAGTCCTTGATGCGTGGCAGGTAGGTCAGAGAGCTGATGGCGACCAGGCAGCTGAGGATGAAGTCAAACATCTGGTAGCAGAGGAATGGGATGAGCCACCCATCACGGTGCTGTGGGCAAAACACAAACACGAACACACACAGACATAGGATTAGTCATACGATTAGATCTCACAAATTTCACTGCATCACAATCTACGACATTACTTAAAGTCACACTCCATAAGAGGCTGTATGGGAACTCTTGTAAGCTTAGGGACCAGGAGATTTTTACTGGGTCTGGAGCACTAATCTGACGACATGCAGACATATAAGGTCTCTGCCACACTATGACTGATTTTCTATGTGATGTGGTGGGGTGGGGTAGGGTGGGGCGGGGGCTCTGATTTGGGGAATGTGTCGGTCCACAGCTGAAAAGCGCAGCTAGCGTATGCACACAGTCTGGACTGTGGACTACTCCAGAACATTCCAGGAACCTTCACACATATCGCACGGGCATCAGGAATGCAAGTGGCCAGAGCACGAGCCCTCGTTTGCTCTGCTGGCATCGGCCACCCTAGATCAACCCACAACATCCAATATTAATTCTACCAAGCCCAGACAGATTCTACTTCATCTGGTTAGGGACAGTAGTCATATGCATTCCCAAAGCAAGAAGCAACATATCTGATAACCATAATAGCTTTTAAATAAAGTGAAATGGCTGGCTGGTTAGTCACTCATTAAACATGTTTGTGTTGGTATTAGGTTTGAGTTGGCATTCAAGTTGGCAGGCAAGCACCAACCACACTGTTCAGGTGTGAGTGTTATTGAGGTTCCCACATACGCAAAGCATGAGAAAGCCACTTGGCACAAGATCCTATATCCATTTCAAGCAATATTGACTAAAGCTGTGGAGAACTTGAAAGATGACTGGATTTTCTGAAGTCTGTCAACTTACAACTACATTACTTCAGCCCACCTTTGGGGACTATGCAATAACACACGGTCGCTTTAATCAGAAATTAGCTGGGTTTCTATTCAACTTTTGCATTCAGCTTTGGACAATTTGCATAGGATATCTTGATCTCGATTAAAATTCACATACAGCCCTCTACAATTAATTTACATAATATTTTATTATATGACTGTTAATGGGAGCTTAACTCACAACTGTGCAATGTTTTCTTGAAACTGAAACTCAATTTTCATGACTCTGAATAAAATATGATGAGCTGTGTGGAAAGCCAGCTACTGCTGAGCCCGGACAACCGCCCAGTACAGAGGGCCCCAACCACTAAGGCCAACCTAGTGTAGTTTCACTACCAGTACTAAGGTCTGGTAAGGTATGCTGCTGGGGTTTGTGACTGAGGGACAGGAGAGGGATTGGGGGGGGGTCTAAGAAGTCAAACCTGTGTACAACTGGTTCCGTCTGGAAGGTGACACCATGCAAATAAGGGACAAGAAACAGTGAGACTCAAAAATCTTTGGCATTGATATTCAGTGAAAGGACGTTGGCTGCATACAGTGAAGATATACCAATAAAACAGACAAAGGACAGAAATACTTAGAGAAGCAAGAGACAAAAACGTTCAGCTCTCCAGACACACACACACACACACTCTCTTCCTTTGACAGCCTTGTACCAAAATGATGTGAAATGCCATCACATTATTCTCCCACCACCAGCAGGCTAATAATAGAGCACAGGGATCGGTTCCTTTCACAAGTATGTCTTCTGGAGGTTCTATTTGCACATCAATGGTGGCATGCCAGAGATGGCACATTACTCTCATCTAGAAGAAGGCCTCAGACAGACAGAGAGAGAAGGAAGGCATAGCAGCTTTCATTGTGGAGATCAGTGTAGTGCCTCTTCTTCACACACAAGCTCTCTCGGTCACTCATACTAATTCTCTCTCTCTCTCTTACTCTCACACACACACATTCCCTCACTTATACACGTACATGGACGCACGCGCACACACACCCTCATGCACACGCATACACATACAGAAAACAAGAAATAAAATACACATAAAATACACGCAAGATGAAAGCAAGTAATACAACAAAATACTTCTACACACCCGGGGAATGCAGAATTTTTGATTATGGTTTGGTTTGGAAGAAGAATACACAGGTATGCACAAATAACATGCTCAGTCTCGATCTCGCTCTGGGTCGGTTTCTCCCTCTTACATCTCACACCCACACCCACACACACACACACTGAAATGGTTTGCAAATATACACATGCATGCACAGACACACAGTGTGAAGTACGCTTCAGATTACTAACAGACACACATTACACACACACACACAAGCACAGACGCAGACAGACAGACAGACAGACACACACACACACACACAGTGTACACTATGTTTTAGATTACTTACAGTGATGGCTCCATAGACCATCATAGCACTGATGGTGACCATCAGGAGAGAGATGGCAAATCCCACACAGGCATTTTCTAGAGAGGGGAAGGAAATTAAAAAATAACAGTTTTGAGAGCAAGAAACAAAAACAGAAATGACCCAAAAATGACAACATATGCACAGTTTTAACTGACTCCAAGCCAATCCCCTCTGCAAGACATTTGCTTTGAGGTTCCTTTGCAACAAAAACTGCACCACCAACACATCTGACATCCCAAAGAGGGAAGTAAATGACCAGATGACCCCTTGTGATGCAGATTGTCAGAACGCAGAATCTTGACACTGCATTTCTGTGTTCATCACAAAGACATTAACATACTTCTATCACATGAGCACATGGAGCAGTACTTCATTCCACAGAATGACATTTCAAACCCAAAAGAACAGTGGCCTCGGAGGACTGTTTATAGGTTTTAATGGCTTAACATTGATCAATGCATAAATGGAGCAGTGTGTGAGTGTGTGTGTGTGAGAGAGGGATGGAGGATGGTGAGAGTGAAGAGGAGAGGTCCTGAGCACTCAGTCAATCAGCCTTCTGTCTTCACAAATACAAACACATTACATGCCGGGGCACACGCACACACTCACACTCTAAGTGCTTGCACGTTAGCCGAGGTCATGACGAGCCAGCCATAATTAAAAGCCGTCTAAAGCATTGTGCAATCCTGGCCTGGCAGTCGAGGATTGATAGAAAGACTTAGCATATCACTGCCTCTCTTTCCTTCATGAAGTTCCCTCATTGTCATTCCCACAACCATATGCATGAGAGACACAAAGAGAGACAGAGAGAGAGAGAAAGAAAGAGACAGAGAGAGAAATTCTCTTTGTCTCCACCACCCTCTAATTCTGTCTGTGCTGAATATGTAGACAAATGTGGAGGAGATGGAGGTCGCAAGACCACCCAAGGAAGACTGCCAAGATGAAGAGATGCTGAGAGACCTATGGAAAGCGCCAGAAAGAGAACAACCCCCCAAAAAATGGCAGTTAGAGGAGGGTGAAGAGAGGAACTAAAAGATCAGGGGAATAAAAAAAAAGCCATCAAAGGGGTTGGGAATGGAGCTCTGAGCGACTGCTGAATTTTAACTATCCGACTCAGGATAAGACACAGGTACCACTCCCTGTTTCCCTCACACCTCCTGTGTAGTGTATGTGTGTGTGTGCATGTCTGTGCTGCAGTTAAAACACATCACACATCCCTCCCTGAGCAGCTTACCGTCACAGCAGCCATTGCATTTTTTTCTAGTGCGAGAGGCAGCGGAGAAGCGGAGGATTCTAACATTTGAACATCATTGATAACAGCACAAAAAAGGCCCCTCTGGGAGAAGCAGTCAGTGCTGCAGTAGGCCCAAGAGAACCACCACCATGCCACTGGAGCCACTCCACTCCAGCCCACAGCACCAGTCACACCCTCAGCCACACGAATGCTGCCAACTGGTAGATTTATTACTGGGCTGCTGTGTCATGTCTGTAAACAACACCCTGTTGGCAGCGTTGACAAAGCCAAGAGAGGGTAGAGAGCAATCCTAAACTTGTAGGTGATTCCCATAAACTGACAAGTTGATAAGACTGAAGAGATTTCAGTACTTCTACTTAGCCTCAAGGTATCCACTGTATCTAAAATACAGTGTGTGCCGTTTCATCCTTGTCATAAATGTAAAAAAGTCAGTATAACCACTGTTCTCAAAGGAAATGTCTGATGTAAATTAACGCATAGTCCCCTTATTCGTGTTCTCCAAGTGTTGTCGGTAGGAAAAAGAATGAAAAAATCTGGTACAACACAGATTAGCGAAACAGCAGCTAATGCTAACTAAGAGAGGCAAGAAACCTGTTTCTGTTTCATTTCCTCTTTCCCCAATCAGTTAGCCTTAGCTGCCCTTTCGAAAATTCAGTCTACGATGTACCAACTTTTCTCAGTCTTCTTCCTATCCACACACTTGGTGGCCTCAAAGAGCAGGGCTATGGGTTGATCACACCAGGCTTTTTCTTTATGCTGCACAAAGAGAACAGTACTTTGACCTACTCTGCAGCACAGGGCTGCAGCTGTTCAGAGCACTGGTAGCGGTGGAAGGCTGTTGTCTAAAATCTCCTCCTGACGTAGATCAGTGAATAATTCATGACCTGTCGTTTCCGACTGGGTGGAGCTGATTCTGGTTCAGTCAGAGTCATTAGATGAAGCTGTAAGAGCCGTCACACAATTAAGAAACTAGGTTGAGGGATTGTTCAGTCATCCAGGCAATATCAACAGACAGGAGTCGACACCCAGTCAAAGCTGACAGGACACTGTATGCTAGATTCTGAAATCCTCGGGACAGGCAACAACACATTAAATTTCTGAAAATATTTATTCATTTTGAAGCACAGTATGTTGCATGGTTAACTGCAGACTTTAGTAGCTCTGTGTAAGATTTATCATGGTCGTGCACATGGAACCAAATCGTGTCAAGCAAAACCTTCCATATGGCATCAATAGACATCAGATGATGGTAACTCTCCTCTACTGAACCACTTCTTAGGCACTGTGTGAGATATGGCTTCTCTGTGTCATTTTTCCATTCTTTTGTTTTCACCCCCCACCCCACCTCTCACTCACTCACACACACACACAAACCCACCATAAAAAAATCCATCAACTGTAAATAGTTCAAGCCAAACTGCTGAACAGAAGTTCCTGTTCTATAAATCCGTGGGTAGGGAACTTGTGCTGGGAGGAGGCAGAGTGCTTTCCTGAGTCACCCTTTCTGGGAAGCTGATCAGTTTTTGATCTGCTGGCTGAAGCAGCAGTGAGTGGGAAGGGACAGAGCCCAAAAAAGAGAGAGAGAGAGAAAGAGTGAAGGAAAAAAAATGAAGGGAACGGTTGGAAGAGAGTGAGGGAAATGCTCTGCTCCAATTCTGGTGAAACAAAAGCTCAGGCTAGTGCCATGGCAGTCTACACTACACAGTACACAGTTTCAGGTGGGTGGGTTATATGTATATGTATGTGAGTGTGTGTGTGTGTGTGTGTGTGTGTGTGAGAGGGGGGGGGGGGGGTCTGTTAAAATGGCTTCTAGCATTTGCCATTCCAGAACTTTCTTTAGCCAAGATATGAGCAGATCATTACTATGAACGAGAGGTAGTTTCCTCCATTTTATGTTTCTGCCTCATGACTTGCCAGTCTGCCTCCTGCCAGTCTGCTTTCTGTATTCATCACCCAGAGCCCTCTGACCCTCAGTATTCAGGACTGCTGAGGCTTACTCTCTGGTCTGGTTCCCATTTCCATGGTGATGACCTCTATATTGGTGGTCAAATGCTGCAGCTATATGATTAATGAAAAACCAGTTCTAAGGAAAGCAATACAAATTCTTTAATGGCACAAACTGTGAAAAGGAAGTTATGATTTGAACAGCTTCTATAAGCTGTTCAAATGGAACAAAAAGAACTTCTGACTCTGTGACAATAACTGTTCAGTCAGGGAGGCACGACGGTTCAGCTGAGACGCTTGCAAGGTCGTCTGTAAAACAAACAGGTTGTTGCTGCTGCTGAGGGTGTGTGCCCGTGTGTGTGAGTGTTTTACCTGACACCCTGTCGGAGGCAAGGTAGTGCTCGATGGCCTCGTACTGAAGGTTGACGGCGGGCACATTCTCAGGGTGGGTGACGGCCACTGTCAGAAGAATCCCCATCAGCAGATTCACCACCTGCACAGAGAAAGAGATGGAAGGAAAGAAAGAAAGAAACAAACAGACAAACAAGCATGCAGTCGTCAGAGACTTTTAACTCTAAAGCCATCTAACACAACCCCACCAACAACACAACAATCAGCCAACATCAGCAGCTAAGCTCGCCAGTGCCAGAGTGCACTAATCAGAGAGGATGGAGGAGAAACCCCAAAAATGCAAACGATGTTCATGTTCAGTCCGGGGGAGGCACACAATGGCATCTTGACGAGCACAACAACGGTTAGGCCTAAATATCACGTGTGAAAATGCGCTGAATTCTTCTCAATAACAACCTCAAAGAAGACTTGTGAAATCCCAACAGACCAATGAAGATAATCTGCTTTTCATTAGGCCACAACCCAGTCCAGCCCACTCACTCCCTGCACCAAACAGGCACCATAAAGCACCAGACAGACTTCTAACTTGTATTAATATGAAATTTACATCAGGACAAAACAAAAAAATACTTTTTTCCCCTGTTTTTTCTTTTTTAAGTAGTCAGTGTAATCACATTATCCAACTGTTCACAAGCATCCTGAGACCCATGATCAAAGATGCTCAAAAGAAATGTTCTTTGCTAGTTAGAGCCAATACATCTGAAAATTCAGTGACCTTTCAGTATTTAGCCAGTTCTCAAGTGCCACAAGAGGAACATGTAAATGAATGCCAAGGTAAAACTCGCAGGCTAGGACTGCAATGTTATTTCCAGTATTTTCCTTGGGGGTTTCTTTTCTTACTTCATCCATGAAACCTGAAGAGCCATACTGTGGTAAGACCCAACCCCACAACCACCCCTCCAATCCCCACCCCACCGACTTCTGCAACTGATAGCTTATCATCCATTTTATGGCTTTGTATATTGATCTGTTGTTTCTAAGCGCTGAGGTCAAGGCTACCGGACTCCCTTGCGTCTACCACTACAGGCCTTAAATTCCTACCACCAGAACATACTAAAACCACCAGCTAAAATCTTACCCCAAAGTTTCAGAAGCAGACTGGGATGCGACAGCTTTTACCAGTGGATTAGTCATGTCAGAAGAAAGAAACGCAGTGTCATGCTAAGTTTGGGGAAGAAATTCCAGTGACACAGCACCAGGAAGATATTGCATCATGAGCGTGAAGCCAATCGTAAACAGTAAGTGGTTAGCATTTTCATATGTTCAATCCAGTATGGAAAGACTGGGTCTGCAGCACACTAAATGGTTTCAAAACATGGCTTACGCTGTCAGGAATGTGACTAGATCAAATGCATCAAACTTTATGTAGTGTATCAGGCAAGTTACCACCAATCAATTCCTGTCTTCTAAAGTCAGTACAATCATGCTTTGGACAAATATATGCCTGTTATAAACATTGCACAAGTCGAAAGTAGTCTACGTAAAACGTTCAAAATAAAAACGCCTATTTATTCTACCAAATGACGAATAGCGTACATAAGCTTTCCTGTAAATTTAAATGATTTAAACCGCACAATTGCACAATTTGCAGTGTGTGTGTCCGATGTGTACACAGAAAAGATAGACACGAGTTTTGTGGGATTAATGCACCTACATTACTAAAACCTAACGGCAGTTGAACAACTGTACAGACCAGTGTCACATCACTGACAATCTGGCCTCATCATCAGTAGAATTCAGTGAAACCATCTCCCCGTTTCCTAAACCCGTTTCCTTTTACCTGATAAGCATAATATTATTTCCCGGCTTCTGACACATTTCGTCGGGGACAAGGTGGTATGCTTATCCAAAAAAAAGCAAAACCCAAAAGCAAGCTTACAAGGACAACCTTACAATCCCTTATCATATGGTCGTGTAACGTTAGTGTCAACAATTACAGAGACTTACTTGTCAGACAATAACAAAATAATCACATTGTAAGTTGTATTTAGTGGATATCTATATGATGCCTAGTAATTATTAACTGTATGACTTTCAGTTATGTAAACAGTTGAAATTCTGATATATATGCTAATGTTAACTAATTGGGTAGAGCTAACAGCCACCATTGAGCTTAGGTTGGACATCGAACGTTATGACGAAACACAACGTTAGCGGTAACGTTATTCTTTCATTCAAGCAAGAGCGCCAGCAACACATGACAATTTAATCCTCCCTTTTTCCACAAATAATAAATAAAATAATAACAAATAATAATAACATACTAGGTAGTTTAAACGATAAACGATTACAGTTGATCTTTGCTGGACATTTGTAACGTTAACGATTCATTTGTTTCAGTAAACTTGCTATTTCTATGGCTATTGCTAACTGACGACATGCAGATCAGTTCCGCTATTTATATATATATATATATATATATATATAAAATTATTTAGCTCTCTTAATTATGGTCCAATCACAGCTGTGCTAATGACTACACTATGTGCCACTGCATTGCAAAGCTGAGTGCACCACAATAACTGGTCGACTCAAGGTAGCTTTAGTCGCTAGCTTCTGTTAGCACTGCAAAGCTAGCACAAATGGCTTCTGCAGCTAGCAAACAATATCGACTACATTCACGTACCATATACCATGTCCCCAGGATAATAGTTCCTGTCCGAACATGGCAGCACCCACAGCATCGTGTCGTATAAAATCTGTCTCGAGTCGGTTTAAAATGCATATCGCCCTGGATGTTGGGGAGAAACATCTTGAAAACGACACGACCTACAACACTTCCACCATCAACAACAGTCGACTCTGGAAACGCCTCCCTACCTGACTGACGTTACGAAAGAAAACAATACAGAAACACGGACCTGACAAGCATCTGTTTTAGCCAATCGTAGAAAGACTTAAGTCTGTCATTCAGAGAATGGAAAGGGAAAGGGGAGGGACTAGCATTGATGTAATACTTGAGCCAGTCCGTCCCTATTTAGAAATTCTCTGCCAGATCTTTCCTTGACATTTTTGTTGTCTGTCTTTTCTGGGGAATTCCATCAGCAATATTCTTTTGCACAGGTAACAAGCTTGAATCGGGGTATATATAGAGAATATGCAATAGGCTGCATAGTAGGTCTATAGCCTACAGAAAAGTCATATTTCTAATCAGTCAACACGTAGGCCTAACAAAAGGCAGAAAGCTTGTGCACATGGCAATTTGCTTAACCAGCAAATATAAATTGCAGCAATATCGTCATGACAGCCATCCTAGTCTTGGACTGTCTGCTACCATCTGGCAAGCAATATCGTAGTTTTAAGGCTCGGACTACCAGACTCCAAAGTAGTGATTTCCACCAAGCTACAAAGCTTATGAACGCTGAAACGATGACAGCCTGTGTCTGTCAAGTCTTTTCAGTACGGCACTTTCCATTTTTTCCGTTTCTCTTTCAACACTTAACATACTATTTATTTATTATTTATTTTTGAGGAGCAAAAACACAAGATTTTTACTCTCTTACAGTGGGGCAGCAATATACTGTAAATAGCTGAACAGGGAACATAAAGATCATTCTAAAGTTACTATAATCTTTGGGAGTTTGTTGTAAAAGCCTTGACATTACAATAATGTAGGCCTACAACTTGTATCCTCAGCACACTGTTTTAGTCACTGCAGTCACAAGAGCATGTGCACAGGACTGCATCCTAGTGAAACCCCAGCGCTGAAGCTATATAGGCTGTTTCTATGAAATTTGCATCTGAAAAAAAATTACAACAAATTCCCATACACTACAGTGACTTTAGAATGGCCATTATGTAACCTGTTCAAGCTTGGAGTTCCAGATGAGTTCAAGTTCTGTCATGTCCATCTTTGTGGGATATTTTAATTCAATTCAATTCAATTCAGTTTTATTTATACAGCGCCTTTTACAATAGTATTGTCTCGTGGCGCTTCACAGAAGGAGCACCCAAGAGCAACAGGGGCAAGGAAAAACTCCTTATGTTCAGTTAATCTAGGAAGAAACCTTGGGCAGATCCACAACTCAACCCAACTGCCAGGGGTCATGGAGAAAAATTACAATCAGTAGTAACCATGACAGACTATAAGTTGCCTATGGTTTTAGCTAAGGTTTATAATAGTTCATAATAGAGTATTATCCCACTTTTACAATACATGGTAGTCAGTCTATAGGTGGTTATCAGGAATTATGGCTGGACAATGTAGCAGCGGCCAGGCATAGTGACAAACTCAAAGGAATGAGATGGGTCATGGGGGTAACAGTAAGGGTCCATTTGACATCGCCATTGTGAGGGGTGGTCAATCACAAAGCCTCAGGAAGGGGAGTCGGGCCCAGCATCGGCGTCCAGGAAGGTCCTCTGTGATGGGGAGTCGGTCGTGACATGTGCCTCCCGTAGTGTTGGTTGTAGTCCACTCAGGAGGGGAGGGTGAGAGGAGTCCGCCGGAATGAGGCAGGGATGACACTCAGCAAAGATAATTGTGGACAGAGGAAAATAGTGAATTAGGCCAGGCTTGCACATCAGAAGCAAAAAGCAGAAAGCAGTAATTTGGGCATACCTATATGCGCATAAATATATATATATATATATATACACATACACACACACACATATTTAAATGAGTTTATTATGCCCAGAAACATGGAAATGCACACTGAGTTTAAATTACAGTTAGATCCCAAAATAGAATAGAATAGAAATTTCAAATATCCTAGAAGTTAATGATCTCTAGCTGACCCCAGAGGTGACATGTAAGAGTGATATTAGTATTATAAATGTGTTTGCCATGCCCACAATCATGAATATACACATTCAGTTTACATCTCTGTCATTTAGATCCTATGATACATCTCATTTCTATTTCATGCACAGAAATGCATTATCCTGGAGGTCAATGACCTTTATCTGACCCCAGTGACCTCTGAAAGTGACCTCTGAAAGAGTTTACTATGCCCAGAAACATGGAAATACACATTTAGTTTATATTTCCATTACAGTTAGATCCTAAGATACACCTGTTTGTATTTCTAATTTCATACATAGAAATTTCAAATATCCTAGAGGTCAGTGGCCTCTAGGAGTGATATCAGAATTGTAAATGAATTTCTCATGGCCAGATACGTGGACATACTTATTTAGTTCACATTTCTATTACAGATAGATCCTTATTTCATGCATAGAAATATCCTGGAGTTCAGTGACCTCTAGCTGACCCCAGAGGTCAAACTGAGAATGCCACCACATCTCAAATGAAAGCCTTACTGGTACTGGTATATAATGAGATGAAATAAAGACTATCTTGAATTTTGATAGCCAATACCTTTTTTGTCATGAGGATTAAACACAGACATGAGATTCAGACATGAGGTTATGCATGTGATAATGCTGTTATGACTCTTCCTACAATTCTGGCATATGGCTGTCAAGTCTTGTTCCCCTTTCTATCATATTGTGCAGATGAGTTCTATGGCTGAGATATTGGCAAACTATAAGGAGAAAGCTGTTGTGAATCAATCCAAAGTTGTTTGAGGTTACCCAGTCCTGTCAGTAGGAAAAAGAATGAGAAAATTTGATAACAATATAGACCACATAACAAACTGGCAGTTTGACACTACTGAATTGGGTACTTACTTAGAAACTTATTTTCAGTTTCATTTTATATGCCTTATTCAGTTGACATTAGTTTCCAGTTTGCATTTCAGCCTGTGTTGTACCAAAGTTTCTGATTCTCTTTCCTACAAAGAGCACTCGGTGACCTTAAAAAGAGGGCTATAGATTTATTAACACAGGATTTCCCTGGTAAGTCATTTTTTACGGATTGTTTTTATCAGTATGCTAAATATTATAACAGGTCTCACATCGCAGGTAAAATCCCATTTTTGACTGTAGACTGGCAATACCAGGCCCTTAAGACAACAGAAATAGATTCACATTCGAAGTAAAAACAAAACACAGGCAACTTCACAAATAGAGAAATAGAATCACAAGGCATCAAATATCACCTATATCAGTGTCCTTTATTATTCAAAGGAGTAAAGTCAAAACACAGGTTGGCAAATCCACTTCAAAAAAGTGTAGAGACAGATTGAGTTTTTAAGGTAAAATGTAATTTGGTTTAAACATGAGCAAATAACATTTGAGAGACTAATGTGATTTAGAAATGTATTAGGCTATGCTACAGTTTAGACAGGGCAGTGTTAGAAATGGCTACCTCCTAAGTTATGTATTGTTATGTATATGTATATGTATGTTTATGCATTATTAATAAATACAGTATCATATGTATCATATACCAAATGGTAACACACATTTGAACATCATCTCAAAACTGCCCATAGAGATAAAAACAAACATCCTAAAAAATATGGCACTTAACACATTCCCTCTCTCTCTCTCTCTCTCTCTCTCTCTTTCTGTGTAGTAAAACACTGGATAAAGCTCATTTATCATTTATTTCTTTGACATTTAGGCCTCTGCTTGTCGATCTCCCTTTAGTTTCTGTTCTACTTCCGTCTTTTATGATTACCGCTTCCTTCTTTCCCCTCTTTCTCTTGTGCTTTATTTACAGTTACCCCTCTCTTAGTATCTCTCAGACACCCCTCTTATTCCCTAGAGAGTGAGAGAACCAAGCTCTCCTCCTTTGTTGCAGTTGTTGGTGTGTGTGTGTGTAGGGCTATGCTGGTGTGAACTCATCTCTTGTTGCTGCTTTATGATATATCGTGTTGTTCTGTGTGTGCTGGGCTGCATAGTTTGCTTTCTCCTTCTTCTTCATGAAGTACACCAAAGCGCTGATAAGCACAAGAGCCAGCACCAACGCCCCAACGCTTCCACTGACAACAGCTGAAAGTAGAGAGAATTTCCGGTTTATCCTTTTGTCGTTAACACATACCCCAGACAGACAGAGCTTGAGACAGAGGAATTACACGTCTGCTGCTTCTTTTGCTCCGGTCAGCTGGGCCTGCTATTTAATGCACTTCGCTCAGGGAACAGGTTTCACTAATTAGTGACATTAACTGGCTTTTCAGACAAACACAACAAAAGCTGACTAATTTGGAATCATAGGCTGACAGTGAATGTACTCATTTATTGGATAAATGACTTGATGCTTATCTAGCCATAAAGGCTAGGTTGGTGCTTATATTATATTATATCACACCACACATGTAGGTTGAGAGATTTGTTGTTGTTGCACCAGTGTGTAGAAGTATTGTATAACCGCCATAATACTTCAGCTTAGCAGAGAAATTACCTGCAAAAGTTTCCTTGTCCTCCAAAAAACTATGACTCCCCTGTCCTGTCGGTTGTGGTATAAATGCAACAGTAGCAGGCTGGGAATCAAATATTATATCCGAGTCATCCTAAGCATAGACAAGCAAACAGTTTCTTTAAATGTAAAAATATCATATAAATAATGAGAATAATAAAGAAAAATGTTTCTCTCATCTCAGTCCTTACAGGCCTTCCTCTCTTTGTGTCACCCCCAAATTGTTTTGGGACAATGTTTTTGTCCCATCCTGGGGTAAGCTGTGAGAGGGTTGTGGTTATAATGTAAGAACCTAAAAAAAACAGAGCTGGTGTTCAGGAAGCTCAAAAACCTGCATGCATATTTAATTTCTGGGCATACTGCTAGTAGCCTAAGGATTTCCAAGTAGTTCACTTAGTAGTTCACACCTGAGTTCTCCTTTGTCAGATCCCCAGACCCCGATCCTTGTCCATCATCCCCAGACCCATCAAGATCCTCTGGCATAGAACTCTGCCAAGAGGAAGGAAGAGGGTGAGTTGTTTTTATTTAGCTTTTAATGGTGATGAGAAATGGAAAACGACTGGACTGATTATCCCACATGAAACCTGTTTATTTCACGTTTGCTTGAAACTTCCACTTGCAAAATACTTCCACTGCAGCTCCTAAAATGCAGTCTAGAACAGTCACATATTTATCTGCCAGCTTCTGCCTAAGGAGCTGCTTCATTTGTAATCATCCTATATGAATCTGAAGGAATGCAGAGATCATTCTGCCCTGAACAAAACATCCATGCTAATGATGTCCACACACTGTTTAGTGTCTGTTAAGTCCCAGTGGAACAG
The DNA here is from genome assembly GCA_027481765.1 of Tenualosa thibaudeaui. NCBI lineage: Eukaryota > Metazoa > Chordata > Actinopteri > Clupeiformes > Clupeidae > Tenualosa > Tenualosa thibaudeaui. The sequence continues at coordinate 16,237,535 of JAIFZK010000001.1, forward strand.
CATGTGACTGGTGTGTGTGTGTGTGTTTGTGTGTGTGTGTCTGTGTGTGTGTGTGTGTGCATATGTGTCAGAGAGTGTGTGTGTGTGTGTATACATGCATGTAGAGTGTGTGCATGAAGAGTTGACCTAGAACTTAAAGAAAATGTGTCAGAATTTGGCAAATTATAAAAATGTAATGTTACAAAATTATAAAAATAATTACTTAATTAAATAATATATATATATTTCATGTAATTTATGAATGTTATAAGCAGTAAAATTTATCAACAAGTATGAGAAAATTAAAAGAGGGATTCGATGTATCCTTCAAGTTTATTTTCAGAAACGCTGAAACGCTGAAAACAGAAAAACATTTGTCAATGTCAATTTGTCTACGTTGCTAATTTTAGATTAAAAACTCCTTTCACCTGTTTTCAATTTCACAACTAATTAATTCTATTATGTCTATCCCCACACCCCCTGAAACCACGATGTGTGTTTCTCATATCACAAGTTGCCAGGCAAACAATGAATCATTTTGCTATGACAGTCTACTCCCAGGAAATGACTGTGCCAAGTAAGACTTGTCCTTGTACTGATTCTCCAATTTATAGATTAACCACGTTGAGTTGAATAACTAATGCCTGACTCACAGTTATAGGCCAGCCTGAAACGTTTAAGGTAAGACAGCGAAGAATCAAGTGATACCTGCAGCCTACTGCTGATGTCCCTCCCAGTGATCCCTTAACGGACATAAAAAACAACTGACAAGGAAGCATGAATCATTGACCATTAGCAGCACAGTCTAGTGCCAAATGTGTTGTTGAGTAAAGCCTTTGGATTATGGGAGATGTATTATGTAATTTTTACAGAACCTTCTCCCATTCCCTCCTCAGAAAGACAATCTCAGAGTAGTTGCCATGGTGTAATTTCATTACTCTTAGAAGTTTTTTTCTCTCTCTCTCTCTGTTTACTCAGTGACTTAGGTGTTGATGTGTGTCACTTACCCAACCCCTGACTACATGTCTGTACTTATGCTCGTTGCATGATTATGAGCAGGACAAGAACAGCCTTTATTTTCTCTTCCCCAAAAATCAACTCCAGGGAGCCGTTTAGTGTAGCGCTTTTGCAAACAATAAGTCCAAGAGCAAACACCATGTTGTAAAACACCCTGTTGTAAATCAACTGTTGGTGTTATAAAGGTCTGTAAGATGAAAATAACTGTAGACATGGTCACCAGCTGTTAGCTTGAGCAGCAGTATAGTTATAGGCCAGTCTACTTTAGGTTGGGATACTTCGTCTCACAAATATTCTGACATGCAGTATGTCAGGTGAAACAGATACAGTTAATGTAAAACAAATGGGACTACATACAGAACCAACCAAGATGTAATGGTAGATTACTGTTCAATGTTTTCACTTTAACACATAGAAGAAAGCTGTTTGCATCAGGTGTCTCTGGAAGCCACAGAGAGCACAAAATCTACTAAGAACCTTTAAGATCGCACAGAGTCGCACGGAGCACAGGTGTTATCAATGACAGCCAATCAGATTCTGATTCAGTGCAGATTCATTCTGAATCAGATTCTTACTGCATGTCATTTATAACACCTGTGTTGGCCCTGAAACTTCTTGGAAAAATAGCTGCTGTAAAATAGGTCCATCTTTACTTGCATGAGAGATAACGATTTTTCACCACAGACCATGTGGCCCATGCCCAGAGCCTGGATTTTTTTCAATATACATATTCAAATGTCATTCAAATTTTTTAAATATCCATATTCAAATGTCCTTGAATTATTCAAAAGAGTTCCACATAAAATGCTCACATTTCTAGTCTGGTGTTAAACCAACACCGTGCATTTTGTTTGCTTTGGCTTCAAACTCAGTTACTGCTATATCGATTCATCATACAGAGGGTGAAGAATTGGCAGTAATGCTTGATCCAGTAGAGTCATGACCCCTTTAGTCAGTTTCTGATGAACAGGATATGGCGTTAGTGCTAAATGGCAAGGGGTAGGCTATAATATCAATTCTCCTCTTCTTAAAACTGTACATAGTATATAGTATAGGTATATAGGTATATAGTTTTAGGTTTTTCTGAGTCATTATATATCTTTCTGAGTCATTATAGTGAGCAAAATGATTAGATTAGCATTAGTATGGGCTCATGAACAAACTCAGTCATGAACACTGGGTCTGTACACAGATACTGGATGAGAAATGGACTCAGGGACAAATATATCCAGTGAACACTGGTATGTAAACACGTCTAAATCAAACATGGAACCTCTCCTCAATGAGTAACATGAAATACTGATACACTCTTGCACACAAGAGACACACTGACACACACACATTCTCACTCTTTCTCACCCTTTCTCACACTCACACAAAGACAACCATAAACATGCTTTGTTCTAAGTTTTTTTTTTAATGTTTTTCTGGTTGCGGTGTCACCTCTGATGGACTTTGATTGGAATGAGGACCCTTATCTAATCCAATTCTGTCTGTGAATCTGTCTTGCAGGGATGGGTCAATGCTAGGTTTGCACAATAAACCCTCATTTATCTGAAGATTGCTTAAAAGAAAAGGGCAAGACATACTTGAAGTACTTGATGAAAATAAAATGCATGAGAAAACAAATCTAACCTTACTTTTGCACTGCCTATTGCATAAATGTACTGCCTTCTATTATCAGTGCTCTGAGTATTTGAAAGGGAACTTATACAAATATAAACAAAGGCCTGAGAATATTGCCTTGACAATACCATCCTTTATACCAAAGTTGACTAGGTGTAGCCTTTGGGTTTTGTGTTGTAGATCCCTATAGAAGATTCGGGGCAGAAACTACACAGCAATTTTTTAGCAGGTTATTTGAGAATGATTAGGGGCCTGAAATACAAATGTTTGTATAAATGCATAAATGGATATAGGGTAATTAGAACAGATCCACAAGCAGGGTCATGTCTGTTTGCGGAATTGCAAACACAAGTGAACCTGTCACCTGTGCCTTATTTTAATGCAGTGGCTTATGTGCCGCATTAATCACACTTAACCCACAAAACCACGACACACCTGTATTTTTCCATTCCACAGGTAAACTAAACCTTCATCCAGTTACTTATGGTCAGGTGTGTAAACACACGGCACAGTTCTGAATATAGCCCCCCCCCCCCACACACACACACCCCCCCCCCCAAAACACCACCACCCTCACCAAGAAAATCTCTTCCCTGGTTAACAGTCTAGTTGAACTCTCTCCTCGTTGCATGTTAACCAAAAACACCCTTTTGCAAAAGAAGCAAGGCATACAATAAATTGTGGCACATTCTGTCCTTACTCACCGTGTGCCCAGGATGTATGCAGAGGCCTGTGAAGAGCAGCCATACAGCCAACCACGATGTTTCCATTGTGTAAGCGTTTCAACTTGAAGTTTCAGCTTCTCAGTTCACTCAAGTGTGTCATGGCACAACAGCTGCCTGTGGCGAATGAGAGCGTTCCCTCCTTACAGGTAATCTCCACCACCGGGAGACATACAAAAGGCACCTGCCAACCTTCTGATTGGTTCCTGTGTTTGAGGAACCAGGAAGTTACTTTTGGAAAATAACAAGAGGGGCTGTAAAATCCTGATGCAAGTCTAAATGTGTTGCAAGTGCAGTGCGCAAGTGATTTGACATTTGTGAGTGCACGTCTACTCAAGTGATTAAAAGTGACCTCAGGGAATTGCAGTTGACCTGTCCTTCAAAATACATAATGCTGCTTCACTCCCCAACCCCCCTGGCTCTATTGTCCACATTAATTTCTCACTTTTTTTTTTACACACACACTCTGTTCGTCACACACACAAAACATTTAATTGCCTGCAGCAACATCACTACATCACACTGTAAATTAAAGAGACTGCTTTCATGTTCCCACGACTGAAGAGCACATTTTTGTGGAGTAAAAAGATTAACAGATTGTTATGTAAACCCCAACACTTCCTTAATTCCTCCTGCACCGTCTGGGCACACCTTTCGGTTTTACAACAGCTTTCTTACCTTCAGATTTTGTGTTCTCAGCAAATGCTTTCAGCAGGAGCAACTTACACACACTACAAGAACGTAATCAAGGCCAACACACAGGACACACAATAAAGGAATGCCAAAATTCAAATGTTAGAAGAACAATTTAATCATACATAGTCACAATTCTGCTTCCAAAAAAATGAGTTCTTTTTCCTCTTCCTCTAACATCTGGAAATGTACATAAGGCCACCTGAAAATGTACATGACTTTGACAGTGTGACAAAACCCATATGTTCATATTTATATCATTGACAATATCTTACATTTCTTTCGCTTACAAGTAAGGAGCTGTTCCAAAATACAGCACTCTTCTGTACAAAAATAATTGTCGTGTCCTGTGAAATTTCCATGGTAGCAGATAGGACTATCAACAGCCCAGTTCTAGTTTTGTATGTTATATATATATTTTTTTGTCAAAGTACAGAGCACTGTTGGATCATTTCATTGAGGTTTTTTTTAATCTACTTTTAAACTGTCACACGTCAGAATGACAATATCAACAGATGTTACTGCTCTCGTACAAATAGTGCCTAACCTTCTCCAATCAACAGATTTAAAAACAAAAGACCATGTTCCGATTGTGAATCCATAAAAGATTTGTTTGGTTTTTTTGTCCTTTAAAATAACACTTGATCAAAAGAAAAAATCTGTATACATTATAATCAAGGGGAAGGGAGTGATGAATATACACACATCAAAAATGCACATTTTTTGTTTTTGTTTTTTTCCCCAAAAGTGTAAAAGACATCCCATTTACAGCATAAACGTTTACAAATGTACAACTGTACAGACGAAATAAAAGCATCACTACTATGTTTAGCAAGGCCTGTCCAACATCACAACTAGTTTTGATTTTTTTGTTTTCTATTTAAACTAATAAACTTACACTTATTAACTGCACATATACTACATGTAATCTACAATTACTCATAAGAAGCAAAAAACAAAAAAGCCATTAATATACTAGCATTAGAGAAGAGTTGTATAGCATTTGACAGCAGCCCTTCCACACACACCCCACTCTGCATGACTTGCATATTCAGACTGAATCCTCACTGAAACAATGCTCTCATCGGCTCGTGCCACAAAAACCTTCGAAAAACACCAACCCCCTTTCGCCAAAGTTGCCATCACTTGGCTCAAACGAGCATGCTCTTATTAATTTTATAAAGCAAAAAGCAAAAAAAAAAAAAAAAAAAACGGAAAAGGGGAAAAAAAATCTCACAAAGGAAGACTAAAGAGCCAATCACAATCCACAAAAAAATAGTTTCCTGTCTGTCCCGTCACCTCACTATCCTCTGTCGGTGTGGAAGGCGCCGCTATCCTGGCCCTCAGCCCCCCTCCCCCACCCCGCCCCTGAAAAAAGCAATATTTTTAATATTTACTCATACATAAAAATGCTATACATTTTGCCTAAACTAGCACTATGTAAAGAGATGACTTCAGTACATAAACATACCGTTTCTCTAGGGCAGTGTTTCATCTCAAATAACTACGACAGATAAGATGTTCTACAGACATGATGAAGAAAAACAAAAATTATATCATTCCGTAAGCATTAAATCCAGACACGGCATGCCAGCGTTCCCCACTAACCAATCCCCACCTACTACCACCCCAAAGTAGCCCACCCACCCCTCCCGCCCCTCAGCTCCCAAACACCCTAACCACCCCCTCTCCCACGTAATGATGGTAAGACAACACTGGTCTAGTTCAGTCATGAAAAAACGACCAACCAATGTTCAACATCGGTCTCTGGCTCTGCTCTCAAAAAGCAACTAAAACAGAATTCCGTTCGGCACAACAGCCAGTAGCTCTGAACTTAATTTAGGAGGCCACATCCAGCCAGGTGAACTAACTGTGGCCAAACAAATACACATGAAAAAGTAATAATAATAAAAATAGAGAGCGCAGGATGTTGGGGGGGGGAAAGAGAGAAATCAGCTTCCAAAGAGCTGTAGTCCAATATTATTTCATTAACTTGGGAGTTTGATATCAATACAGGAAAATTAAGAAATCAGAAGTCTATAACTCAGTCACCACCTGGCAACTCTGTATCAGTGCCATGAAAAAGATCTGCCACTGGATCTGTCAAATGTCCAGCTGTTAGCACAAGACACTGAACTTCTGCTGGCAAGCTGGGTAGGCGCTAACCATCTATATCGAAAAACAGAAACGCTAGATGGCGATTAGATTGATTGGTGTTAAAAACAACAAACAAAAAAAAAAAAAAAAAAAAAAAAAAAACACTGCTTTGGCATTAGTACCACTGCCTAAACTTTGGGGGTGAGGTCTATCAATGTGTCACCACTTACTGCTAGTATGAGAATTATGGGTACTAAAAATAAACAAAAATAATAATTAATATTTTAAAAAGGATCACTCAGTTTGGCTTTATAAAGTCACTTGCTGGTGTAAATTGTAAGAACTGTAAATTTCAGCAAATTTTTATAAGTTTTCTACAGAGAATTTACAAGGTAAAAAAAAAAACAAATTTACAAGATATATATATATATAGATATATATATATATATGTATATACGAAACAAGTCAGTTACATCAATTACATCATACACAAGGGCTAGTTGTGCTTTACCCAGAGATGGCCTGCAGACTGTGCACCCTCTAGTGGTTATGAGGGAAAACTGCACCAGGGCAAGCACAGAGGCTATTGTTGCTCTAAGAACTTAGTCGACTTTTTTATATATAGTGATCTCCTCTTCTTTTGTTTTCCTCTTCCTGCTTTTTTTTCTTGGTAATTCCCAAGGGGAAGCAACTGAGGGTGTCTCAAGGAACCCAGTTGGGTTGAGAGCACCTTTATAGAGCTAGCCAAGGAGGGGATTAGCAGAATGGTAGGGAGAGGGGCACGTGGGTTGGGTGACAGGGAAGGGGTGTGTGGGCCCTACATCAGGCCATTGGTGGGACCCCCGATAGGACCCAGGTCTGAGCCACTCTTCATGTAGTACTTCTCCAGCTTAGCCAGGATGTGCTTACCGTAGGTGTACTTGCGGAGGGTAGCAATATGTGGCCGGATCTGAGAAAGTAAGGGAGAAATAAAGTTGTGAGAATCAATCATTCAACTAAGCTTATGATGATTATGAATACTAATTATCAATACAATTATATTAACTAAGTTTAAACAATTATTAAATTGAATAATGTCAATTAATCTGATAATAATTAATTAATCTACTTCTCGTCTTCCCATGTACACACCAAATTTTCCAGCAGACAATGAATTTGAGTGGTGCCGAGAAATATATCTGAGCTGTAATGCACAAAGCTGTGGTGGAGGTGTCCAGGGTTGTATTAAAAACACTGGAAGTATCTAAGGAATAGAATGCCAAGAGCACTTCTTTCTGCGTCTCTTCTCATGTTGGGGATCAAACACGGTCTCCCTTCAGCTACAAGTCCGAGGCCCTAACCAGAAGGGTCACGACTGCCCCACTGTTAGCAGCCCCCACTGATATCCCTTTACGTAGCGTTTCCACAGCTGCAGCATTGCATAAAAATAAAATCTGATCTACAGGTGCGTGTTCTCTTCACCTTATGCATGATGATCTTGCGCTGGGCGGGCTCTGCCATGTCAATCATCCTCTGCACCACATAGTTGGCGTACTGGTCTTTCATCATGGTGTAGAGCGCGCTGTGCGGACCATCCTTCTGACAGCACACCTCGTCAATCAGCAGTGCCCTCTCAGCACGGGAGGAGTGTATAACACACTTCTCCACCACATTACTGAGGGGCAACAGACAGACAGGCACAGGGAGCAGGGCAGGAGAGAGAGAAGGCAAGAAAATGAGAACAAGACAATACAACAACAGCACCAGTAGGCATGAGGGTGAGAACAGATTCAAATTGTGGCCAGTATCCATGTTATAACAAGGGGTGGGAGAGTGGAAACATGGTTGTGTGTGTGTGTTTTCAATCTGCACAGAACATTGACCTGTACTTTATACATTGTGCAGCCAGTACTCAGAAAACTGTCAATGTATAGATAGTCCTTATTTTATTACATACATCAAGGAGGTTATGTTTTTGCTGGCGATTGTCTGTCTGTCTGTGAGCATGATAACTTGAAATGTACCGCACGGAGGAAATTTTCAGACAGCGTGGGCAATAGGCCAAGACACAGATGATTAAATTTTCTTTGTGATCCAGAATACCACCTGGAATTTGTGACCCTATATTGCCTTGGCAGAGGTCTGCGCTCTCAGTGCTTTTTTAGTTTTATTTTGGTTCTCTTTTCTCTCTTTAGAAGAAGACGACTGGCCTGTACTGTACAAGGGAAAAAAAAAAATCAAAATAATCAAATAAATATCTACAACATTACCCACAGCCCAGCTCCAGCTGCTGTCCCCCACTTCTACTTGATACCTTATTTTTAGGTCTGCACAATTCTGACATTGCATGCTTCAGCATCAGTTAAGGGCAGAACACCATACTGTTGTGTACCCTTTCTAACATTGCACAACCCTGCTGTCAAACAGGTGTGCTTTGGTACAGACACTGTTTTCATGATCTGATGGGCAGGGGTGCTACTGTACATTAGTCTTTTCACTCAGACCGTTAACACAAATTGATGACTCCCAAAGTAGTGTAATGGACTGCACTAGAAACACCAACACTATTGTCATCATCGACCAATGACTCAGCAACCAATGCAGCAGCATCAGCGGCAGCTGGATCTGTGCAGTCACGGCTGTCAAACATTTTCAGGTGAAACGACACATTTAGTATTGCAGTCATGCTGTGTGACTGCAACCAAAGCTTGTGTGACAGCTGACAACAATACACATACAGAGCCAAAGCTCCTCATGACAAACAATGGTCATTAGTGTTCACCATCCTTTCCACACACACTGAACGGGTCATTGGTGAAAGCTAGACTGTGACATACCTGGCAAACTTGTGCTGGCTCAGAGCCAACACCTTGCCGCGCACCTCCGCCACAATCTTGCTCTTGTCCTCGGGCCGACCATGCTCCAGAACATGCTGGATGACGTAGTTCCCATATTGGTCCTGCAAGGTATCATAGGAGAAGATTGGGGGGGGGGGGGGGTCACAGAAAGGTCACAAAGGGACTGGACTTAAGCTTTCAAGTTAACAGACAGAGTGCGATTTGTTGTACCACTTCCAAATATGAAGATGAAAGCGTTGAATAATTTTAATTTAAATGCTGACATCAAGATGACTGCTTTCAAATTAAAACTTCAAGCTGATTAAACAGCCATTTAACCATTCTTCATACAAAAAAACATTGGGTCTGGCATGCTAAAACATGACTAAGAAATTAGAACCTATTTTGTCTCATCACAATGGATGTGCATTGACCAGCCTTTTGACTTCCGGACAGAATGAGAGAAGAGTAGCATGCATGACGCATAACACATAAAACTACATATATTTTTACACAACCACACAAACAAACATACAGACATTTTCAACCCAAAAAATCAAAGGCTAGACTAGTCTACATACAATGACTGACTGTATCTTCAACATTTATGACGCCCCCTTTTGACCTTTGGAGCAGAACTGAAGCACTGTGCCCTCATCAACCCCAGCAATCATTCTGTGCATTCAGGTCCAGACACACCAACATTCGACTGCCATGTGGCTTCAGTGCCGTGCAAATTTACAAAAGTTTGATCCTAAGGAGTAGGACACCACTGCCCATTATCAGAAACAACGCTAACTTGTATGACTTAAGCGCTCCCTTAAAAAAATAATAATAATAATAAAATAAATAAAGATCAATAAACTGAACCATTTGGAGGACCTCATCTAATTCTTAGAAGCCAAGATTAGTCGGGCTAAATAAAAAAAGCACACTGAAGTCAATGTTGCTGGTCCAATTTAGGACCGAAATGCTCTGGGGATTATGCCTATGAAGCATGCAGAACACAAAGAGGGAGAGGATATGAGGGGTTAAGAGAGAGGGGGAGAGAGAGAAAGAGGGAGAGAAAGACAGGGAAAGGGAGGGGGTTGAGAGAGAGTGAGAAAGGGAGAGAAAGAAAGAGGGTGAGTGAGTACAAGGGAGAATAAAAGAGGAGAGAAGCAGGGGCATACTAAGCAGAATAAAACAAGTTGTGGGGGAGGAGGGTTGTTAAAAAGGGTGTAAGTGTGTGACAGAGGGGGGAGGTGGGTTGGTCACTCCTCTAGAGGAGAAAGAGGACATTACGTAACTGATGGTGGTAGTAGGCACAGCGAACAAAAAAGCTGCTGTTGCATGAGCGTGTGTAGTGTAGTTCTGTGTGTGTGTGTGTGTGTGTGTGTGTGTGTGTGTGTGTGTGTGTGTGTGTGCAGTCTGACGTGTTTAGGAAAGCAGATGATAGAAAGCCAGCGGAAGGCGACCTCTGTGTGTTAGACAAAGAAAAGGCTGGTTACTAAAAAACAAACAAACAAATAAATAAAAAAAGAAGGGAAACTGCACCATGGCAACTGTGCAATGGAAAGAAGGAGGAAGAGGAGGTGGAGGAAAAGAAGAGGAGGATGAGTGGATGGGAGGAAGAGGGGAGGTGCATTGCTCTGACCTTGAAGAGCGCATCGCTGGACCCTGTATGATATGTTTTGTGTGTCATCTCCAATGAAACGCCTTGATACTTCTAGATGGAATATAAGTGGGGGTGGGGGAGGGGGGGGAGGGGAGGGTGGGGTGGGGTTGTGGGTTCAGGTCATTCAGGTTATCAGAGTCCACATGGCACAAAGCACCAGGGCAGCATGAACACACACACACACACAAACACACACTTCATCGAAACACAATGATGGTTTCAAACGTGAGGCAACAACCTAGACATGTGCATGTACAAAATGATAGCCAGCGTACACACATGTAAACAAAAAAAAAAAACAGCAATAGCAAACAATAAACACAACAAAAGATCATGCAGACATGCAGTCTTAGGTACAGCATACACCCACTTAGGAATGGGTGCTACGAGCCAGAAACAGTAAATAAATAAAAATAAAACTAAGTAATTCAAGGACTGGGTTTAGGATCTCCCTTCTTCCTTCCAGTGAGGCCTGCTGGGCTGGAGCCCCGGTGATGAAGCCTGGGGCTCGAGTAAAGGCGCTTACCTGGCCCAGCTGCTCAGAGTGCTGGTGTAGCTCCTCCAGGATGGGCAGGGTCTGCTCCTGGGTGCAGTGCTCCAGGATGCGCTGGATCACCCGGCAGCCGTATGGGTGTGTGGAGAGCACAAACACCTTCAAGAGAGGAAAGGAATGACGAAGAGAGGAAGAGAGGCCAGGGACACATACAAGTGAGTGTGACACTTAATTTCAGTGATTCTTTTGACACAGGAAGGGGAAAAAATCATGCATTAGATAACATGGCTGGAAATGAAATGTGACAATCTACCATACAGTCAGAGAAAAAGTCAAATTCGCCAGCCATTACTGTGTGTAATTAACTGCAATTAACTAGCTACTTTGATCGTTTACCAGGCCTGGTGGATCATACTAATTCAAGTCCCCAACTGAAGTCCCCTTCCTGCATGGCTTTAGTGTGAAGTAAGGCAAACATACTGTGTGTTTGTTATTTTTAATCCCACAGTCTTTGCACTGCTATAGCCAAAATGCCTAGCAAGTTGAAGAACTGTTCATAGGCACAGCCAGACAAAATGTAACATAATGCATGTGGATCCAACTAAGAGATGACTTGTTTGGAAAACTGATCCAGAACAGAATTTGAGGTCATTTCCTGCAGAGGTTGTGAAGACAAACTGCAAAGCTGATCTAATCCCTTCAAATAGATGAGAGAATCTGTTCTAATCTGATGACTTCTGCTGGAAAGGCCTTATCCATCGACACCACACTAACTTCATTTAGCCTTCAGGCATCTGTGAATGTGACATCATGGAGTTTGCCAAGGAGCAAGGGGCTATGAAAATGTGCTGCAAATGTGCACTATGCACAAATCAGGACTACATGTTCCCAAACCCTGTCCAAACAGACTCCACGACATATGACTAAGTCCTGTGTTGGTGATCTCTGTAACTGTTGTCTATAGATGCACTGGTGTGTATGAAGGGGTGTCCACTGACCTGCAAAGTTTAGCACGAAAGTGTGTATGTGTGTGAGAGTGTGTCCTACCTGGCCCTGGAAGGCGTCAATGATGAATTGCAGGGCCTGGGGCTGCACACACTCAATACACTTCTGCACCACGTGGTTTCCATTCTGGTCTTTCACACACTTCAACACGTGGCCGTCCAGCTCGCGCACAATGTCACTCTAGACAACGGGACAGAACAGTCACCTCTTCTTCATCCACCACACCCTTACACAATCACTCCATCTCAACCATCACCTCACAACCTAGCTTCTCTTCATTTACTAGAAACTTACAGAAGTTTCTAAGAGAAAATACGTATGTATATTAAAATATTAACATTTACAAACAAGTTGATACATGGCATGTAACCATGTTAACGTGGCATGTAAACTACAGACATTTGTAGCAAAATTATAAAATAAAAAAATAAAAAAAAAGGTAACAAAAAATTAAGGGTTGACTTACAATTACCTGCTGGTCGGAAGAGATTGACTCCAGGGCCTTCTGGATGACACGGCAGCCATACATCTGCAGGGCAAGGGGGAGCACGTGCCCACGGATACGCGTTGCCAAGGCAAGCTTCTGATCTGCACTGCCAAACTATAAAGAGGGGAGAGGGTAAAGTAAAGCCTAAATGCACACAACAACACACAAATCTCAATATGTGCAAAGCAGCACTGTATACAACTCTCCACAATAATGCATTGATCAAAATTTAAAAAAAAAAAAAAGGCTTTGTAGTAGTTGTGAGTTGTGGCAAAAGGCTTAGCGAGCTCTGCTACTCTGAGGTATCTAAGAGGGTGAGTACCTCGAAAAACTTCTGAATGACGTAGTTGCCAAAGACGTCAGTCATGAGCTGGTAGGCCGCCTGCAGAATCTCACCAAACACCATCTGCCTCTCGGCTGGAGTAGCCCTCTCAAGCTTCTGCTGAATGAACCTGAGCGAGTGAAGCGCGTGCGTGCACAGACACACACGAACACGTGCATAAGCCAAAACAAACACTTAAACACACTGAATACATTTATTATGCTCTCTCATTCACGTTTTCCCCCTCACGTACGTATGTACGTACAGGCAGACACAAACACACACCCATACGCACCATACATCAGCAAAGTAGTATAGATACTGGTGCATAAACCCAAAAACACACTTCTATGTGACACATCATGCATTCATTGCTCGTTTGCTCAATCTCTCCCCTCCTTTCTCAGGGACACATACAGAAACAGAGCCATATCTGGTACACACACACACAAACACAAAACCGGTACCGAAGATACATAGGCAAAGTCGTAAACACATTTGACCACATGGGTAGTGCATGTCACTAGGCCTCTATGAGTACACCTGCATGTGTGTATGTTTCCACTGATGTCCTTGGGGAAGCCAACCATGAGGAGAGCTTGTTTGAGTCTGCCATGTGGGTACACACACAAAAAGCCGACCAGCAGAAGAAATTAGGTCACTGACGCAGTTTCCAGTTCCCTTGGTGACAAGTGCATCCTCCACTTTTGGCAAGTTCATTTGGACAAACAAGTTCTCAAAATGACTAATGGTTATGTTTTAGTGGTTGCATTGTGCAGATAAATAAGTGCAGTACATCTTGTTGTTGTTTCATGTATGTGTGTGTATGTGTGTGTGCCTACATTGAAAGAGAATGCGTCAGAGAGGGAGTGTATATGTATCTGTATTTACAAAACTCAACTATGAGGGTACATCATATGCATCTGTCTGCATGACCATGGCATGTTCACATGTGGGGTTTTTCTTTGGACGACTCTCCACCCAGCTACAAGTCCAAGGGTAACAGTTTTGAGTCATCTATACCACCGAAACTCTCAAAGGGTGGCACAGCAAAATTCTAAAATATAGAAGTTCACTGATCTGTGGAGTGTATAGTAATGCTTGTATATCCATCTGAAGGAGACAGAAGAGTGTATGTGTGTATGTGTACACAAGCAAAGAAGGTTGGCTACTTTTCTCCTTGTGTGTGCCTGGAGGTATGTGGATGTTTGTGCCATAGTGGTATCTGTGGTGGTGCATGCCTCTGTAAATGATGGGTCTACATGTTCATGTGCATCTTGTGCACATCTGGGGCCATGTGTGTGCTATTGTGGTGTTTGTTGTTCTGACTGTCTTATACAGATATATTCACGTAAATCACTGTGTGCGTGTGAGGAGGGTATTTGTCTGCTCATGCATTTGTGGGACCATGTGTGTCATTGTCCGTCTTTTACAGATGCATTCACATAGATCACCGCGTGTTTGTGTTTGCTGATGCATGTATCTGTACAAAACCGAGAACAGCTCTGTGTGCGCGTGCATTTTCTTTCTGTCTGCTTGTGCGTACCTGGAGCCGTGCTGGTCCTGGGAGAACTCCACCATGTGGCCCGGCAGGTCACGCAGTTGCAGGTTGGGGAAGCGGTTGTTGCGGAAGTCCTCCAGCAGGCGGCTGCGGCCAGACGGCATGACATCCGAGCGGCTGTAGCGTGGCCGCGATGACGGTGGGAACAGCTGGCTGCTGGAGCTGAAGAGGCTGGACGCACCACCACCCGTGCTCCGGTACTTAGCCTCCGCACCCGGCGCTGCAGAGATGTAACGCCCGCTGCCGTTGGTCAGGCCACCTGCATGTAGAGAGCCAAGAGGTCAGAGGTCAAGACAGAAAGACACTGCTGAAATAACCACTGACCTCAAAAGAAATGGACTGCATGTTCAATTCCCAGTGATTACTGTGGGAAGTTGAAACTGAATGAAAGCGTCTACTAAATTACAGTCAAAGTGACAGATTCCTACACAAATTTCATTTTTGAACTATGCTTGTTTTGACTTGTACATGAGTTTCTCTTCTCTCATGCGTACAAAAGCCCAGTCTTATACTACTAACCTCATTTAGCATAAGGAAACAGCTGTGGACCATCACTGCCGTGTTCCTTTGTTAACTAACATTTTGGAAATAACCTTCATCAGGGTTGTGGCTGTGGCGGCTTACCAAGCGGGAGGCTGGAGGAGGATCCATGAGAAGAGGGCAGGGAGGGTGGCGGGGTGAGCGGGGAGTGGCCTGGGGTCAGGCCGATGGGGCTGGGGGAGGACGAGTAGCCCAGGCTGTTGTAGAAGGGCTGGCCGATGGGCGTCAGGCTGCTGCCGCCGCCACGCTTGTATAGGTCGGAGCTGGGCAACAGGGAGTCGCGGCGAGATGCGCTGCTGCTGCTGGAGCTGCCCACTGTGGGGGGAATGGAGGGAGGAGAAAAGAGATGAAGGGGAGGAAAAAATGAAGGAGTGAGGGAGAAAATTAGGGAGTACTCTTCTTAAGATTTCTGCCTTGTCAATTAACCACAGACACTTCATTCCATTAAGACTTTAATTGCACTTTTTGATTCACTGAAGTTGCTGTAATGTATAGGGGCTGTCCTTCATATACATTACATAACGCAAAACAGCATACCCATTCTAAGCAGCTGCCGAAGTATAGTATATCAAATTGACCATTTAATGCCTTCTCTTCTAAAAGGTGATATGTGATGTATTTTTTGGTTAAAGTATTCAAAAATTAACATAACATTACTGACAAAATCCTAATCTTTGCGTTATCCAGATAGCTACTAAAGAACCCAACTTGTATGGGCCAGTTCTCATCAGTTCGATGTCATGTGGCAAACTTCCACATAACTCTTATAAAAACCATCCCACCAGTATCACCAAAGGAACCCACCTGAGGAGCCAAAGCCACCCAGCGCCGAGCCGAGGCCCACGCCCAGGGAGCCTCCAGTGCTGCTGAAGCCCAGTGAGGAGCTGGGTGGTGGTGGAGGGGGTGCAGTCGGTGTATGGGAGAAGAGCGAGCTGCTCTGGGAGGTGGGTGCCACCGAGCCCGAGCCGTAGAAGGAGCTGGAGGGCAGGCCACTGGACTGGGGCACAGGTGGCGGTGGCTGCTGCTGCTGAGGCTGAGGCTGCTGGGGCTGCTGGCAACCCATGGAGCGGTACAGGCCGTTCGCTGGGCCTGACATGTTGTTGCCTGAGCCGGAGGCGGATGCCGCTGCTGCTGTACGAATTGGAGGGAAGGGGAGAGAGAGGGAGAGAAAGAGGGAGGAAGGGAGGAAAAGGGACAGAAGAGACACATCTAAGAACATGGACAGGCTTGAAACTCTCAAACACTGGACAGAATTTAAACAATGGCCCGCTGATTTGTTTTTCCATAAAAAGATTATATGTTTATACCTAAACAAGACATGTTTTTTCCCTAACCTGAATATCCTGCAACAGCTTGCCAAAGTTGTTACAGACACATAATGTGCTTATAAAAATACATTTAGTACATTTCAAGTACATTTAGTGGGCCAACTACTTGCAAAGTGCACTTCAACAAATGTGAGCTATGTGTTCCCTGTTCCTCTGAGAATTCCTCTTTGGCTTTATCCTAATGGCCTGCAATTTCTACTTTCATTAGTACCTCTCTGCTCAAACTGATCCCCTGATTCTGCAGCAAAACGTGCTTACTGGACACAGTTAGAGAGGGAATATTCTGTCTCATACAACAGGCAGCTCTTGGGGCAGCCCTAGGTCCTCACCGGCCTGTGCAGCAGCAGGGTTGATCAGGAGAGGTGTCTGCACCAACCGGACTGGACCACTCAGACCTGTGCGTGCTCCAGGACCCATCACCAACGCGCCGGTCTGGTCGTAGTAGGCAGCTGGAGCTAGAACCTGGTAGCCTGTAAAAGCGAAGACATACACAAACAAACAATTAGGTTAGACATACACTCACACATACAACAACTTTACAGGTAGCATTAAGGCGAACCCAAGATTCACGACAAGATGAGCTACAAAATTCTGAAAACCAGCTACTTGCTGAGACGTTCTGTCTAAAAACTGCATTCACGCCAGTGCAACAACTCGCAACAGGACCGGGGTTTCCATAGCAACGATAAACTAGCAAGCTGGCTAGTTAGCAAACAAAGTTACCCCATTTAGCTAAATGCCAAACTGACCAAAATTTTTTTTTTGTTAATTTTTGTTACTTATGAAGCATACCCATTATGACTGAACTTCAGCAGACACTGCTGTTTCATTGAAAGGAGCTAAAAAGCATTTCTCTCCATCTCCACTGACCAAAACTCTGACCTCTGACATCTCTGCTGGACTGATTGAGTGACATTGCATCATAAAAAGCTGTGAGGTAAAAACGTTCTAAAACCTTGAAACTGATTTGACAGGCTGAATATTTAGTGATGGCTTGAAACTGCTTGCAATGACAAACATTTAATTCACACCGCCGCAACTCGTGTGTAAAATGATCTCGTTTCGTTGGTAATAAAGTCTGAACTGGCCTGTACTGTCAGAAGCAGTTATGTTGCTGACGCATGGGGCAGCTTTTTGAGCAAAATTGTTGGCCAACCACATAAACGGTTCAATGTGTTCTCATCGGATGAGCAGGACAATTTACCAACTGATGACCAAAATTTTCGGGAAACTCGACTGTTGCCCAATGGAGGCGGCAACCTTCCAGGGCCCCAAGCCTTAGCACCTCCGCTCAAAAAAAGTTGCTTGGTGAGCAACTGGCTGGTGAGCACCAGTGAGGCTACTACAACTAGCTGGTCTACAGGGGGATAAATGCAATATAATTAAGATGTGAGAGAGGACACAACACAGACCCTGAGGAGGAGCACTCACCTGACCCAAATAACAATCAGGGAGGGTTGACTCCAGCGTAATCTAGCTCAGCACACAGTATAAACGCAAACGCTATTCTCTAAGGGAATTATTATTTCTTTATCCACATTTTTCCTCCACAAAGCTTTACTGCAGACATTAGGGCAATACTACACGTGGCAACAACATTCGGCTGTGTTTATTGCCAAGATGGCATCTATTGAGTCAAATATGACTTAAAGGGTTATAAAAAAAATAAAAATACCCAATCTACTTGACACAGCACCAATTGTTTCAGGCAAGCACTGTTAATGTTTGTACTTCATTCTAAACGTTATAAAAAATGAAGCATCAGTTGGAAGCTGTTATTTTTAAGGTAAAAAAACAGCATAGTGTTACTTGTGATAAATGTGTGTGTGTGCGTGGAGGGGGGTGTTTCTGAGAAGAGAGGAGGAAAAGAAAATGGACTATGCTACATCCTCCTACTGCCACAGCCACACTTGTTTTATACTAAATATATTAAAATTCTGACCAGGTACAGAAAATATGCTTTTGTCAACTGATTCAACTGCACTATCATCAGAGCTTTAACTAAATTCAATGTTACTCCACCACTCAGCCAGGTTATCACCAGCATTTGGTTGATGCTTAGTGCCAATTTTGAGGCACTAAGCATCTAAGCAAATCTACAAAGCAATTGATTTTTGTAGATTTGGGGTGGTGGAAACATGGCTGGGAGTGGAGGGTTTCGACACCTACTGAGCAGCGCATGTCTCTGAGGCAATGATGAGGAACTGAGGTCTTTGACAGGATGCCATGCTGTGCTGTATGATCTAACCCCACTGGCCTTCCACTGAGGAACATGAGCTAGTTTACTCAGCTCTTGAAAATCCTCTTTCATCGGGTCAGAAGGAAGCGATCCTGCTAACATGCACTGGGCTTAATTGATCTGGATGCTACAGAGCTTAATATTAACCATCAGACATTTTCCTTATTCATTCACTCCTAGACTATTTCACTTCATTTTATTACAGGGATAAGAGGGGATGCTGCTTTTCAATTGAATGGTTGATGGAGTATGGCCACATTGTCCATATCTATATTAAGCCACTCACCTGGCATGCTTGTGAAGGCCAGAGCAGGGTTGCCAGCTGCTGCCAACGACTCCTGCTGGCTCTGCCCACCCTGGCCCGGAGTCAGAGGGCGCTGGTTGGTCCCTGCACGCATCACCTGCAAGATCAAAGGTCAATAGTTCATTTAGTTTTTTTTTTTTTAAGCTGGTACCCATCCCTTTACCATACACAGTGGGCAAATCTTTGGGAGTCATCCATTAAGTTCACAGGATTGAGCATGAGGTTTCAGACACAGCACGATAGGCTGTTTTCAGTAAACATCAACAAAGCAGAGGTAGAAGAATTTCACTCAAATGCCTCCTGAAAGCAAAATCACTTTCCCTCTGTCTACAACTTCACATCAGCATACATCTAAAATGAAAGCTCTGGACCAGTTTAGATATATACCATTCGATCGATAAAAACAAAAACAATACTTCCTACTAACGCTCCATTAAGATAACATTAAGGATTGTTACAACAGAAACCAACAGCTATAATGCAAAAAAAACAGACTCTCTTCAGATGGTCTATATGATCATTTGAACCTGGCTAGCGCATTCACATGTGCAAATTAATCCTTTTTCTAATGAACATACCTGTGGCTGCCCAGGTCCCGGTCCTTGATTGGACGCCTGCTGGTTAGCTGAGTGATTGGCAGCTGCTGGAGCCTGTTGTTGAAAAAGGTTGGCTGGGTACACGCCCCATGGAACTCCATAGTATTGTGGAGGCACAACAGCAGGACCTAAGTGGTGGATAGATAAGGGTGCAAATTGGATTTAACCAACTGTGTGTAAGTGAGCGCTGGCATGTGAAAGTAAAGGGAAATGTCGTAATGTGGTCACCTGCTGGTCAAAGTATCTGCTACAGTACGTTTACAGACATGAGATACAGCGGGCTGAAGCGGCACTACGGTGTGTGACTGAGGTTTTGTGCGTGCGTAGACGCAAGTTTCTGGAGGTCTGACATGACTGTCAAAGGCAGTTCTTCCCATTTCCCTCAAAACTCTAGTGCACTGTTTCACACTTCCTCTACACATAAAGCAACTTACTCATGTGTTTACTCAAAAGGACTTTAAGAGTAATTTCTCCTCGTGTAACAGGAAATAGATTGGCCTGGATTGTGACCAAGTGAATGAGTGAGTGGGAGTGTTGTGCTCACCTGCGAGAGTGGCAGCTGCAGCCAGGCCAGCGGCAGTGTAGGGATCAGCACCAGGGGGAGCATTAATGATGTAAGGGTTTGGCACAAAAGCTGGAGCAAGGCCTACACAAGTAAACACACAGCAGAGGTAAAGAGGTTTAGGTTCTCAATCTCGCACATTACACGTGTTGACAGACAAACAGACACTGACAAGCACAGACACACAGAAGCTGAGCGCAATAAAACAAGAACAAATGGCACACACTTTAATCCCATCCCTTCACGGACTCAAGACACATAACAGCATATGCTGGTCAGAGACCTTCTCACACTAACAATGTAGTCACGACCTTCTCACACTAACAATGTAGTCACCAGCTTGTGTGTGTACGCACAGACACCTTCTAGCATGCAAACCCTAGCCCTACCATCATGACTGCCCCCCTCCCCCAACACACACACTAATTCTTACTTCTGGCATGATAGCTCTAGCCCCATCATGAGTTAGCCATGTGTGTTTATGTTGGACAAGTGTGGCCTACCAAGGTGTGGTTGTTGAGCGGCGGCCAGGGCATACTGCTGCTGCTGGGCTGCGGTCAGCTGCTGCACGGTCAGGTGGCTGGACCTCGGGAACAGCTGAACAAGCAGGTGCAGTTAATGGTTACAAAAACACCACAAAACAAAATGAATAAAGGAAAAGAAAAGAAAACCTGTAATACTGCATTTCTATAATTGAATAATAGTGTGAATGAACCAAGCTCCCTCAGATCTGTGCTAATCTACTGATACACTTCTAGAATTGCTGTCCTACATTCTCCATAGTCCTTTCCTTATACTTCCATGAAGATAATGGGATAAGAAACAGGAATTTCTACTCTACTCTACTACTCTTTCTAATTACAGAAGCTGCTCAGAGCCATTCTCCCTCATCATAATCGGTTCTCCGCCTTACAACTAAATAACCTGTAAGAGGCTATGCTAAATGCCAGTGGCTCACCTGCTGGCCAGAGTTGTAGTCAAACAGGCCCACAGGGGTCCCGGAGGAGTCCACCTGGATCTGGTTGCCGGCGTAGTCGAACTGCAGCGCCTCCACACCTCCCTGTTGCTCCATGCCGCTCAGCCCCTGCTGCTCCTGGCCCTGGAAGTCCTCGGGTGCCTGAGGGGGCTTGTTGGCCGCTGCTGCGGCGGCTGCGGCTGCTGCTGCGGCGGCGGCATTGGCAGCGGCCTGGAGGGCGTGGTGCTGGCCCATCATCTCCAGCCCGGCCTGGCTCGGACCGAGGCGCTCCACGGCCTCGGTGGGGGAGGCCTGTCGGCTACCGGGAGTGGGGCTGATGAGAGGGCAAGGGATATGTGGAGGGAAGGGAGGCAGGGAGAGTAGAGAGCAGGAGAGAAATGGAGGAAGGGAGAGTAGAGAAGGGGGGGGCGGGGGCAAAAAGAAAAGAATAAATGATGAAGACGTAGATGTTTTTTTGTTGGGGGGGGGGGGGGGGTTACACAAGTGTGAAGACAGAATAGAAAGAGGAGCAAATATGGAAGAATGAAGAAAGACAATGACATGGAAAAGCAGCCGGGGCAAGGACCAAGGCGGAAGGGGTGGGAGGGGAGTGTGAAAGTGAGAGAAAGTGTTTTGTATGTAAAATTACAGCTTCTTTCCTAAAGTAAGCAGCTCACATCAGGTTTATCACCCAGCACCCTGGTGAGGTGAGCATGTTCCATTCTGAAGTACAACTACGGTGCAGAACACAGCACCACAGAATATGAAGTGGCTCGGCCTTCTGTGCCCCTGATAGGGCTTAGTGACGAGGGAACACCGTAGATGTGTAAAAAGCTTGTTGTTCTCATCTCCGAAAACACCAAACAGCCTAATTTTCATCATTCCCCTCTGTTGAAAGCTCAAAACCGCATGTGCGTGCGCACACACACACACACACACACACACACACACACCTCTACTCTCCTATCTTGCCCATCTCCCACTACACCTATGTGTTCAAAAACCAAAAATGTCAGCTTGGAGTCAAACAGAGACATTGGGAAATCCGTAGTCAGTTGAGGTGAACGAGGACACTGCAGAAAAATTTCCCCCTGGCCTCTGAGACAATGTTATTGGTTTTAGTCAGCGACCATTCATTCCCACCCATGTAAAAATCCTGTCAAGTCAAGCCAAGCCAAGCCACAAAAGCCATTCACAAAAGCAACACCACTCCTTGTGTCTAACTCACTATAATTTGTTTTCTAGTGCGGAAGCTCGAGGAATATAAATACGCAACTATCTGCCTTTGCGGCTTATTTTTGAATGCCTTTTGTAGTCCATTTGGTTGGTTGGTTGCCTCCACAATTCTGACAGACAGTGCAGAGAGAATGTTTGAGTTAGGAAGGAAGGCAGTTTGGAAAGTTACACAGGCTGGTTACAGTATGAGTTAGAAGTGCACACCGGCATCATTAGGACTAGTGATTGATTCCCAAAAGCTGTTTGTCACATGATAAAAAAACACTTCTCTTTTAATTCTTAGTAAAGACACAGTAGTAAACCTACTTGTTTACAGGCATGTTCAAGTAAACAAACCACATGCAAAGTGCCTGACTGCCAACAGAACTTTCATTGGTGGACTGCCAGTGCTGGTTAAACATAGTGGGACCCGATATGTCCTGGAAAGGTGTTTGGCAGAAAGCTTTTCTAGCTTGTCTTGCAGGAAAGGTCATGGAGGAAAGGCAGGCTTTTAAAAAGGTGTGTGTGTGTGTGTGTTGGGGAGGGGGGTATGGGTGTGTATGCAATTTTAAGACTACTCTAACTGCTCTCACATTTGCTTGCTTCAATACTGACAGGCATTCCATCGCTCTACATTCAGTTTGGAAATGAACAGCCTCTCACCAAAACAGAGTGGGGCTGCTGGCATAAAACCACCCAATGGAGAGGAGTAACAGGCTTACTTGAAGTCTTTGCAGTCGCGGTCCATGCCGTTGAGCAGGCCTCTCCCGTTGGACTTGGAGGCGTCGCCGTCCTCGCCCACCTTCATCTCGCCGCTCTTGTCTTCCTCAAACGGGGAAGCTTTGTCTGTGGGGTCAACTTTCTCTCTGCCATCTGGGTCCCCGTCTCCACCACCCTGGGAGGAAAGTACAACATTTACTTCAGTTCTATGTGGTCATCTCAGAGTGTTTACATCTACCCACCCACCCACCCCTCATCCTCAACTGTGGTGCGAGACAGTAAGCCAGTGGCACTACACAGTGCACAGGACAGTAGGCAGGTGGCACAAGAAAGTTGATAAGTGGCGCAGGACAGGTGACAAGACCGTTGGCGAGTGGTGCATGCCACCAGGAACAGCACAGTACAGTTCTTGAACCTACTGGTACTGACATTTTTGGACTTTCAACAAAGGTCCTCCACAACAGGTCTCAATTTCATTGGTCAGCATATGAGCTTACAACTAAAATCAAGTAAAATGTCTGGACTTGAAATTTTCACAGCAGTAATATGTAGAATAGCACACATCTATTTTCTATCTATTTTGCATCTATTTTCAAATGGTTTGGACCATACTTGAGTTCCACCACACAGTCTAAACATTACAGATCATTACAAGTTGAGTGGTGACTACGTTTTTCCCCACAATGCTTCTTATGTGTAGCACTTGTGATTTCTGGTTCAGCCTTGACTGCATATTGAGCTAAAGATGGTTGAATGTAATCTCAGCGGATTTTTTTAACGAACTGATGGCAAGGTACATCTAAACCAGTGGACTTCAGAGAAGCCGAGAAGCAGTAGCAAACTGTCAGCATTTGCTGCTTGGTTTAAGGGTAGCAGACTCTGAAGTAACGCTAAGAGAATGTTCTGGAAAGGGTCAGTCTGTGACTTACAAAGCCTCCATTGCGATAACGGCCGTCCATCTTGTCACCGGGGGAGGAGCTGAGGACATACTCCACCATGCTGACGCCCAAGCCGCCACCCTCCGAACGCGGTGACAGTACAGAGCTGGCGTCTCCGTTGCCATGGAAACCCTGGCCAGGTCGTCGCTGCACCATTATGGGCTGTGATACAGAGTGGTCTGAGAAAGACAAGGAAATTAACAGATGGAGAAGGAAGAGAGACAAGGGAGTGGGGGAAAAGGGAATAGGAGGGAGAGGGGCAGGCACGCACAAAAAAATGGACGCATGAGCCATTCTATGATTTGATGCTTCACATTTCTTTTTTCTAAATTAAGATTTGAACCAATAGGTTATTTCAGAATTATGAGGTATACCCCCCCCCCCTTGTCTGTACAGTTTGTGTCTTTATATTATGTGATGTTCAGTGTCTCAGAATGTATGATGAATGCTTGATTATGACTATTTTGATCATCAATCTTTTCCACATTTTCCACATATTTTCAAACAAGATACTTAGTCTGTGAACCATCAGAAACAGGATAACAGTGTAGTTTTGATCACCTATAGTTAACTAAATTGTGAATGAAGAATGTGATCTTACGGGAGGATCCCCAAGCGTTCTCTCTCCACTCTTCCCCAAGAAGCATCCCTTTTCTTCCATCTTTGGGAAGTTCATCTGATTCCCATAGCTTTTTAGCTGGCAGCAGCTATAAATAAATAATTACAAATTGAGGGGGGGGGGGCGCATTTTGATTTTTCTAGGCAATTCTAAACGCTGAAGCACCACCCTATTAACAATCTGCTTTGTTTCTAGCCAAATTGACATTTCAATATTTCTGAGCGGTCACCACAAGTGTCACCACAAAGCTCCACGGGAATTAAGCCAAGATGAGAAAATCTGACGATGCAACACAAAAATCAATGATAACTCCAAATAATGATTCAGTCCCACAACATAACAAATGCATTTTAGGCAGTGCAAGCCTCTTGGCAATGCACCTGGTGAAACTTCAGATAATTCTACAGCCTAGCTATTACATCAGCTTCAGGGAGGAAATATTACCCTTCATGTGTGTGTAGGGGGGAATTAATATCAGACTCGCCACAGAGGGAGGGATGGCTGAGTCCACACAATAATGCTGACTTCCAAATGATCCAGACACAGTGTCTAGTTTGCACTCTCACTTGCTCTCTCACATACACACACACACAAACACTCCCCATCCTCAGGCGTCAAGAGTGCAACCTACCTCGCCCATCCCACGGGACTCCAAAGCTAGGGCCTGGAAATCGTAGTTCATCTCATCCACAGCACGCACCTGGGGGGGGGAACACACTCAGCTCTCATTGTTTTCTTTTCGAGCGCTTGCCTTTCCAGCTAAATAACATCCACCTGACTGTCAGCTACATTGGAAATATATAAAATCATTCATGCACAAATAACTGACTGTACAGACAGATCTGATGGGACTAGGGATTGGGATCGTCAGAGCCACGTTTTTTGCACTGCTCCTAACTGACCCAGGTTTGTTTTGTCAAATGTTTTACATATGTATGCCCCACTTGCAATGCCAACAAGCTCACCAATCAGAAGGGCATGCTCCGCGTGGACAGGTCATGTGTTCTCAACTCATCAATTTTAGAAATGGCTTCAGCAGGACCAGAAGCGGAGTCGGGAGTTTTGAACCCCAAAAACACGTCAGTAATCTGGCATTATTTTGGGTTTGAGGCAGCAGATGAACAACAGAAACAGGTGCTGTGCAAAACATGTCATGCCAAGGTTGCTACATCTACATCAGGAGATAACAACTGCCATAACACACCACATTGCCAAGGACATGGTGCCTGTAAACACGGATACCAAAGATGTAGAGATGTCAGGGAAGCAAGTATTAGTGTTGATTGTATTTGTTCTGCACTTTACCCTGACTTGTGGTGTCTGTTGTGGTGGATGTCTGTTTAAAAAAAGGTGTTCACCGTTTTTGAAATGCTATATTTTATTACAAAATAGACGTGCAATATTTTGGTGCTGCTGAGCAATCAATGATCGACCCACCTATTTTAATGTCTTACCTTTTTTGTAGATGGGAGAAAGTTTTTTTTATTTTATTACCATTTCAGATATCTTAATACAGGCTTGAATTCCTTTGTTTTAAAAAGCTATTCACTGTTTTTGCTGCAATTTATTTATAATGCTATATTTTTACAGAAGTGCAATATTTTGGTGCTCAATGATTGACCCACCTATTTTAATGTCTGACATTTTGTAGATGGGAAAAGTTTAAGTTTACTTTAAGTTAAGACATAGATGGCTCTTTTACTTTCAGTTATAATAACTGTTGTTGCTCAAGCACTCAATGTAGCCTATGTATAGCTTGTTTGTTGTTAATAAATAGGACTGCATTTGAAGTCAGTTCTTGACTTTAGTTCATTCTTGCATTAGTTATGGAATCTGGTGTTTGAATGGTATGATGCAAGTTTCTGTGATGTTTGCTGTTGAATGTTGATGTGCACTGAAACTTGATTTGAAAAAAATTGTGGATGAAATCGAAATTCAATTTTTACTTAAAATCTTTCAGCCCTTGATATCACACATGCACAAACAATGTCTAGAGTTAAGTGTTGCTGTATGGTCGAATGATCATCTGCAGCATTTGCAGGACTTGTTAGAAAGCCTGACAAGCCTTCTCTAACTAGTTTTTCATGTTGACCGTGCTACTATTAAATGGTTAGTCAAACCAAAAGGCTTGATTGACATCTCCAATCACAAAGACACAAGTCTTTTCTGTTCTGTCAGAAATTGTGAGGTCACACTGATATGGACAGTACTTTACCCATTCTCTAAAGTAGCCAACAATGTCAAACAGGGTTGCCTGCTAAGGGACTGTCTACATTGGCAACAAAAAATAGCAATAGTGGTACAACTTTAGTGTTAAGTCATTATTACAGTTAATCAGAGGAATAAGGCCCACACCATAGCACCACCGAAACAGCAGTGTTACAACAGTAGCATTTAGGCCTAAGCTGATAATTTCTGAACATTTTGAGAGCAATAGAAGTCTTCTAGTCAATCATAATCTATTGACTAACATACAGTACATCACATCAATAAACATTAGGAATTGGCATCAGTGTAGGTCAGTGTGGATGTTTATATTGTTTTAATTACATGATGTCCTAACAGTTCTAAATCTTCGGTGGAGACGGGGCCTTTAATCTCAAAGGAACGGCTCCGATCCAGCCTAAGTTGCCTGAGATGCTGGTTGTTTTTTTTTTCCTGCAGAACACATGCACCAAAGCTGTGCCAAACCAGACAAAAGTCGAAGTGAATGCAAAAAGTGCCCATTCAGGCGACTTTTCTTCCACCGTTTCCATCAACCCAACAAAGTTTCCTAAACATATTTTGGTAATTCTTGAGAAAAATAAAAGGGAAAGGAGGAAAAAAAACATTCTGGGAACTTTCCATGAGTCTATGGATGAGGACAGAGAGGGTGGAGCCAATCAAACTTGATAGAACCTTTTAAATGAGCTTCAGCCAGAGACTAACCTGTGATTAGACTACATGGTAGGCATGCACACAAAACCACCCCTTTGACCCATCTGTGAAGACTTACAAACTTGGCTATTTATATCAGTGAAAATGACTTACAACAACAGTGACAATGACAAAAAAAATCTATCCAAACCTTCACAGAGCCAAACATGACAAAGTTTCCAACATTATTGAGCAGTGGACTGTTCTCAGATAAAGTCAGAGTTTACTATGCTACAGTATAGGCTCTATTAATGTGTACACTGCTGTATAGCCATACTATTGACACATCACAGCCATGACAAATCACTGGGGTTTTGTCTCTGTTGCCCCGGTAAGGACCAGACGGCGCGTTTGCCTCATCTTCACCTATGACGCTCATTTTGCAATTCTGTAGCCTCTGTGGTCTTCTCCGCATAAATCACGAGATGGAATGGGCTATATTTGTTTACAAGCAGGCTATACCATGAGCGGCAATGCATCACAAATATCTGTGCACAATTAATGGATTCTTCTTGCGTTTGTTCACAATTTCAACAATGTATTTTTTTGTTGCAGTCACAGCATTCAGACAATATATATTTTAAACAATTTCCTCAGTAGGCTATAATAACTCTGACAAATTTCCCTACAGGAAAGCTAAGCATAATTAGCAATCAAGTCTCTCATCAAGGACCTTTTAGGCCCTGTCCACACGACAACGGTCCCGTTTTTTTTTTTGGCGGGTTGAAAAAAATCTGTGTCCACACACGAGCCGGAGCGAAAAATATCCACATCCTCCAATGGAACACGGAGTGAAAACAATGTAATACATATTTCCTGATTTTTCCCACTTTGGAACCCATTTTCAAACTTCCTTTTAGGTCATCCAAAACGCTGACGCCGCGTGGACGCAAGGCCAAAACGCATAGAAACTTCTATGTTTTAACAGAAAAACGTTGCCGTGTGGATGGCCTCTTAGATGAGGAAAGGACAGAGGCCAAGTTGTTGTGCTTTGCTTAACAGCAAAAGAAATGTACATGAGTCCTCTTCTTCCTAGATGCTAGGCTCTGGTGAAGGAGTGAGCCAAGAATAAAAGGTCACATGATTACACTCTCACAATGGGGTGTTCCCTTGCTTTGTCGGAATTGACATGAGATAGCAGCCCTCCCTGCTAGTTTTGTTTGATGTGAGTGTGTGTGGTTGGGGGAGGTAAAGGGAGTGAGACACAGTGTCTAAAAACTCACTGTAAAAGGCACTGTATTCCAAAGGCCTTATAAAAGGCACTGTATTCCAAAGGCCTTATAAAAGGCACTGTATTCCAAAGGCCTTATAAATGAGTGTAATACACCATCACCATTTGAGAAAAAAAAAAAACAACTGGCAACATGATCACTGCATAACTGACATACACTGGAATATGGTGGCATGTCTTGTCGTGGCTACACAGAGTGACAGGTAAATAAGTTCAAATTGCAGAGCCAAATCAGGGAAACTTAAAACAGCAAAAGTGCTTCAACAGAGGCTGAAAAACAGAGCTTTCTTGTTGCCACCATCTCATCTTCAGAGACAGGTAATTTTAGAACTTTGCTCAGCTCTTGGGTCACCGTCTCAGTTTCCACTCAGTTCATCAGTGTGTTTTAAGCATGCTAGTTTAAGCATAGTCTTTCGGCCACTGAACCATCCTGCAAACTCATCAGATTTATTTAGATAAACATGAAAGAGCCTGAAATGCAAAGGGGAGTAATGAGCAATATTTTCATTATGATAAAGTGGGAAGGCGAGTGCTTGTCGCTTTACATGACACCACAGAAACCATCAGTGAAAAAAAAGAATCCCATTGAGGTCCAGAGTTATTTTGAGTTTGTTCTGTGAAGTTGCTTTGTGAATACCAATGGATCTCAAAAAAGTAACCAGAATGACCTCTCTGATATACAACCCTCTGAGGCCGTATTTTGTCACTCTAGTGTCAGTACAAGGGAAATTCTTATTCTACATGCACAAGCTGGTCTGGAAGTGTATTCCAAACACTTCAAAACAGGAACGCTATAATGCTATAAAAATTATAACTCATCAGCCTATCCATGTACAAATTCCCCATGAATACCTCGAGGGTATTTCCATGCACTACTGAGAAGCGTAGGCAAAATTTGCAAAGTCTCTGAGTCTTACCTGATCAACGTGGTTTCCATCACCAGTGGGCCAACGGTGTTTGCTGGTGGCGCAGCCCCCAAGCTGTTCCCCGGGCTGCCTCTGGAAAAAGTACCCAACAGTGGCATCATCTTGGGATCTTCCACTCAGCGGTGGCTGTGGTGTGCCAGGGGTAGGGTTGACCCCTCTGTCCATGCCTGGTAGAGGATGTGTGCTGCCGGGGCCCTGGCCACCTCCACCAACGGCGGCAGCCAAGGAGGCACCGCTATGTACCCTCACCCCTCCTGTCTCAGGGGCACCATTTGTGTGCAGCATCCCACCTCGTGTCTCCTGCCAGGCAACGTCATTCATACCTAGGATGCTGCATGGAACGCTCATTCCACGGGGAAACCTGGAGAATAAAAGGAGAGTTTTTCCAATACGGTTCTATTGTTATTACTGTGCACACTATAGAGCTTTAGGTAACTCTTTCTACAGAGCTAGCTATAGCTAACTACTTATACAGTAAATTATATATAGTGGCTTTAGTTGGAAAACAATTTTAACCAGGCTTTGAAGACAGTCATTACAAATTAATTCAGTCTGGTAGAAAGTGGGTAAAAAAGAAACAGGGTACATTATCTAATCTACACAATGGAACTGAAACCTATATTTTGCTACTGTAACGTTTTGGAGTTGGAGAAGTTCCAGTAATGGGAACAAAAGTTACGACTCTCCTTCGACTAATCTGAGCAAGTCGGCCGAGTAGGCCTAGACACGTTACACTGTATCCTACAAATTGAATCCGATATAATATATCCAGCCTCAAGCACTAAAAGAAATGTATGACTCGCGCTGCAGCAGCATTATCTGTAAAAAACACGGCACCAGCTAACCATCTCAGTGATATGTGTGTATGTTGACGGCTAGCGAGCTGACTAACCGACAAGGGTGAAATGCTTTTGCGTAAAGCATGCTGTCAACATGACTAGGTTCCTATATGTTAGCTTCAGTAACTGTTTAAAAAGTTTTTCACACAGATGCCGACGTAGCTAAACCAGCGTACGCACTTGCCATCATTGAACTAGTTAATAGCATTACTGTGACACAACCTATGGCGCTAAGGACAAAATATCGTATTATTGTAGCTAAATAAATAAGGTTAACGTTAGCTCGCATACAATAGTGACGTTAGCTAATGTTAGCTAGACCAGTTTATCAGAGTATTGTTGGCTATAGACTCATCATCCATCACAAGTTAATCCAGTAAGTTTAAAGAAAATTGTAAACTAGTTGAATAACTATGCTCGCTTAAAGTCCGACTGCCGTTGTTCTCCTTGGTACGTGCTAATTTATCTAGATAGGGATCAATGGGGAAAAT
The DNA here is from genome assembly GCA_027481765.1 of Tenualosa thibaudeaui. NCBI lineage: Eukaryota > Metazoa > Chordata > Actinopteri > Clupeiformes > Clupeidae > Tenualosa > Tenualosa thibaudeaui. The sequence continues at coordinate 16,268,429 of JAIFZK010000001.1, forward strand.
CGGTAGATGGTACAAAATAAAATGGCGAGTTGGATCTCTGCAGATAACAATTAGCTAGCTAGCTGGGTGGCTAGCGAGTTACACATCTATACACACGACTGAAATAAGCTTCCTGGGCAGCTAGCTAGACGTGCTTGCTTTTCAGTCAAGTAACATTAATGTCGACAGGGGAACTAACATTAGCTAACCAAGTTACAAAAGAAAACAAAGGTAGATGTCATGCTAAAAGTAGATTCATGGAACTACTCCAGGTTAAGTTAGACATCGATACAACTGAGTGACGGCCTAAATCATCTCCACAGAGCAGAAATTGACAGAAATCGCATTTCCGATCAAAACCTTTCCGTACATCTTCTAGACTGACATTACATCAGCTAACGTCAACTAACTGTTAGCCAGTCATTTTTTTTACAATTAACCAAGAAGGGATAGTCAATATCAATCTAATGTTATACTAAACAAGACAATTTGCTTAGCTAATGTTGTCCACTTAGCTCACTAGATATGTAGATTGGTGACTTCAGCCACGATTCATGAACACAGCGGCTAGGTAGCCAGATACCATCCTGCTAAAATTTAATTAACGCTAGCCACCAAGCACATGCTAACATTACCTGGCTAACTGACTGGTTCATTTGCCCTGGCAACAGCTAATGCTAACAAGATACAGTATGACCAATGAAGTCAACATGTTTAAACAGGCATCCCGTTATTCAGCACAAGTGTTTGGCTTAATGCAAAGACTAACTAAAGAGTAACGAGTAAATAAGGCAAGTTAGCTGCAAAATAGAATGCTTGATACGGGCAGCATGTGAGCAAGCTAACGTTAATCAACTGGCAAATCCAGTCTAGCTCGATAACTTTAGCATTGGATGTAGCTTACGAACAACACAGCATTAGCTAGCGTTAACGCTAGCTCCATGGCTAGATTATGTCCGGCAGATATAGCGAGCTATGTTAATAAAACAACGAAGCATCTTACCTTTTAAAGTAAAATAGTTAAAATTATGTATTAACAATCAATCCTACTGAATCCTATTTACATGCTATTAGAATATTTTTCTAGTCCGTATGTACAGCGTTGAAAGACAGAGCATCACCCAAATGCCGTCTGGAGAGCATTAACAACACACCATCGCTGCTGGGTAACTACACCACTCACTAACAACATGGCCCCCCTCCAAGTTCTAAACAGAGGGGCCTTACCCGCTAAACAAAAGGGGGAAATACTCAGCGACCAAAGCAATAACCCACGTTATTTCTCTGGAATATCTATAATGTGGCACCAAATAGACAAATTCATATTACTTACACGCAGTATTTTTCGATGAAGACCGATGATTAAATAGACCTCGTTGACGACAATCCAGCTATTTTGTTTTGTTTCCGTGGAGATCGGTGTTTTAATGAATTAGGTTTGAACGTGCTAGCTATGTAGGAGTTTGTAATATCACGCTAGTGCCCTCCCCGCAGACTGAATGCATATTGTAGACCTGCGCACTAAAATGTCAGGTTCGCTGAAACATTATCAATTAACCTGAAGAACACAGATCAAATGCACTTTTTCGTCAACGTGGGCTTCGATCTGCACCAGGAAGAACAAAAGGCCTGTTCGTGAGCATGTGAACTTTGGCGCATCTGCATATCAACAGATTTTCCTGTTTTAGGTTCAGACATGTGCCACAGGTAATTTAACACATATCAAGAGAGATGGAAACGTATATTGTTCGCACCAGTGCTTACAAAGAGAAAAAATGATTAAAACATCCTTACATAAGGTTGACGATATACAAATCATGAAATATAAAAACTTAATGCAGGCCCAAATGTTACTAAATTCGCACTCATATTCATATTCATTCTGGTTTTGTAATTGGCTATAACTGTTTTACCTTGGTACACACCTCATCTTAATTAAATAACTCGTTAACATGGTGTTAACCCTACCTAGCTTTTCAGACTGCCACTAGCCTTTTCATCTTGCTTCTGTAGGACATCCCATGGAGCCAACAATTAGGGTGATGTTAATTTCAATTAATGCCAGTCTCTTAATGGGCTGAATGTCCAATGTAAAGTTAATGCGAACGTTTGGCTTTTAGTAACATTGCCATTCATATTTGTTTTCCTTGGACTGGTAATGTTTCGTTAAATACTACTTGATTATTGGAAATTTGTGAAAACTGTAGGCAATGTGACCGTTTACTTCTTGCTTTACGCCTCAGAAGGACTTTGTTTACGCACACAACACCCAGAGTTCAGATGGTTGTTAGAGTGGAAACCCCGCCTTCAAAACAGTCTTAACCAACCAGCATGGACTTTTAAAGAATGACGTCACTTCCATAGTTCCGATTGGTTTTCTAAATTAAGAAAGCATTCGATGAGTTATAAAGCAAGGAGTGCAACCTAGATGGTATAAATGTGTGAAGCTGTCTACATTTTGGATTGACCTGAAACGACGTTAGTAAAGCACTCGTGGATCTGTATCCTATCCACAAAAGTACTGTTGCCGTTGCCTAAACGTTTAGTTTTTCCATTGAATGTGACTTTTTCGTCATGGCAGATATTCGCAAGAAACTGGTGGTGGTAGGAGACGGTGCTTGTGGGAAAACTTGCATCTTGATCGTCTTCAGCAGGGACGAGTTCCCAGAGGTCTACGTCCCAACTGTATTTGAGAGTTACGTCGCTGACATCGAAGTTAACTTGAAAGAAGTGCAGCTGGCTCTGTGGGATACTGCTGGACAAGAGGACTACGACCGGCTCCGGCCGTTATCCTATCCGGACACATAATCCAGACTCCCTTGAAAACATTCCTGGAAAGTGGCTACCCGAGGTCAAACACTTTTGTCCCAACGTCCCTATAATTCTGGTGGCTAATAAGAAAGACTTACGAAACGACGAGAACGTAAAGAACGAGCTGTCGAGAATGAAACGAGAGCCAGTTAAAACGGAGGATGGACGAACCATGGCTGTGCGCATCGGGGCTTACGACTATTTGGAATGTTCTGTTAAAACCAAAGATGGGGTGCGCGAGGTATTCGAGACCGCTACACGCGCCGCCCTACAGAAACGATCAGGCTCAGATGGTAGTTGCACAAATTGTTGTCTGCTATTGTGAGGACTTAACTGAGTAGCCAAATAAGCATACATTAAAACTTCGCTGTCTTGAACGATTCTGACTGTGCATACTTCGTCCTGACTCGTCCCTGCCAATTCACAAGGCTCGTTGTGTCCAGACTAATGATGTCAGCAGGAAATAGAGCAGCATAGGCCTGCTGAGGGTCAGCATCCGGACGCTTTGTGTTAAACTTTTGTTTTATGTGCCAAGAATGTAAGGCCTATGGGGTATGGACAAATGTGGCACACCACTGAACCATTAACAGTGACTTTTGGTTTAAACTCTGGGGGCGGGCGGTTGCACATGTATTGAACAACCCGTTTTGTTTACAGTAAATATTAGGCTAAATAAAATGTTGTCTGCGACAATGCTGCCTATAGGCCTAGCCTTCAAGTATTTTGAAATCTGATGTTTGAGACTTTTGGAAAAGAAAACATTTGTTTGTTGTTGTTGTTGTTTTTCATTTTGAAGCTGCATTTGCAAGTTAAAGGCATTCATGGGTTATGACTGCATAGGCCAAGGCCAAATTTCAGCATTGCAAAATTCACGCTGGAAAAGTGTACTTTATTGTCAATTCACTATGAAGCAAGCATTACAAAGAAGATTGAAATTGTGTTTCACCAGACACCAAATGTGCAATTTAACTAAAACACACACACACATAACACTCAACAAATACAATGAATAATACAGACATCAATAATAAATAGACATAAAACATTCCAGTAAACATTATAGGCTTCCAACAAGAAGGAAGTACTGAGGTAGCTCTTCTTGGTAGCTGGTAAGGTAAGGTGAAGTGAAATGTGTAATATGAAAGTGCAATATGTAAAATTGCAGTAAGGTGTAGGTGCAATATGTAAGGTGCAGATATAAAGTACAAGAGTGCTGAGCAGCATGGATATCAGTGTGTACAGGGTTTTTGATGTCAGTAACATGTTCATGGAATGTTCATTGAATTTTCTTTTGTGTGTTGATAAGCCTAATGGGTTGTGGAAAGAAGCTATTTTCCAGTCTACTTGTGTGGCTCCACATGCTGCAGCAACGCTTTCCAGTTGGTAGGAGGGAGAACAGTTTGTGTGCTGGGTGAGTGGTGTCATTGATGATGTGGATGGCTCCCTTGGAACACTGTGATGTGTATAAGATCTGAATAGCTGGTTGGGGTGATCTGATGATCTTTCGTGCAGTCCTCACCACCCTCTATAGAGCCTTCTTGTCCGCAGCTGAGCAGCTGCCATGCCAGAGAGGTAAGGATGCTCTCAAGCACCACTTTAGAAGGTGGTGAGTGCAGAAGTGGGGAGGTCAGCTTTCCTCATCCTGCGCAGGAAGTGAAGGCGTGTCTGTGCTTTCTTAACCAGGATGTGCTTTTAACAGACTCCATAGCACTGCCATTGATGATGAGTGATGAATTGTCTGCTATGTGCCACAACTAAGAACGCTTTTTATAGTGCAATATTTTTGTGTCCTCTGTGGATGTCCATTTTGACTTTTTGAAGAAAACTTGAAATGTCCTGAATAAAAGACCACTTGTATTACTAAATAAGTGTGATTGGGCAATATTTTGACTTGTGTAATTGGCAGATTACGCCTACATATTAAAGCTATATTTAAGTATTGAATGGGGTGTGAACAACAATGTTGTTCACCAACAATGTTGTTCACCTCAGAAAAGCTACAAACAGGTGGATCGTAAAACTTGATTTAAGTTATTTGCAGCCTACACAAAGTCAAGGGACTACAATAAATATTTGTTATAGAAATATCATTCTTTTGATATTGATAAAACACTATAAATGGGCAAAGGAACATTTGCAGGAAATAAGAACCTAGTAGACAATAAATAAGTCTGACATGATTTTGGAAAACAGGAAAGGTGGTTGGTCTCTGAGGGCTCAGTTATCTTCCTTCATGTGCAAGACTACTGTTACCGGACTTTGTATTAAATTAAATGTTTTAATTACAATGTACTTAAATAATTTAAGTTTGATTGCATTACTAAAAAGTATTAAGTATATTATACTAATTTGTAGACATAGTCAAAAACTGTTAGTAAGTTTAAGTTGAATGGCCTTAAATCACTAAGTTTTAGTCATGACCACACCTTTTTATCTAGATCAGATCGGCAGCAGTTACATTGAGCTTTTGCTGAAATTCAAAGAGTGAGTGAGCTTCAGCCAACGTTTGTTCTCTGAAGTCAACTTGATGTGTCCAGGGCGTTCTGGATTTCGACTGTCGATGAAAATGTTTGTTTTAAATTTCGGAGCCGTGGAAATCGTTTATTTTAGAGTTTGACAGTTTACAGTTTGTATTTTATGAATTTGACGTCATTTCATCTGTTACCTAAAGTTGCTTTGGTCACTGTGGAGATCTCTGGATTTAGATGGAACACTTTTGAAAACCTTTCGGATAATGTAAGTACACAACCCAACATTATCATAGATTTAATTATTATATATTATACGTTTAAATAGCTAACGTTAGAATTTACGTTCTTCCCCTGTTAGCTAAGTGCTCACTAGCTGTTAGCTGTATTGAACAGCTGACCAACAACAGCACAGAAAACTCGATCTTCCAGACTGCCAGCACAAGAGAGAAGGATAGAGAAAGAAAGACGACGGTCCTTGGTCCATCACGGTTCACTCAATCTGGTAAGCGCTGTTGCATTGTGAGACGACCATGAACTGAAATGGGCTAGGTTAGGTCATGGATCATTATTTGGATCAAACAATGAGCAAAATGGCTTAGTGGCTTAGCATGGGGCAAAGCTATGACCCTTACGTCCGTTACTCGACCATATTGGCTTTTAGAATTTGATGAATACTTATTGTTACCTTTTATGAAGGGACATTAGGTAAACACAGATGTAAAATTACACACTTTTAATATTTCAGTTACAACAATTCTTTAGAAATGTAAGTACTGTCCTCTTAGCTGTGAAAAGAGAGCACAGCTATTTAAACACTATAGACTAAAACGTGAGTTACTCAAAAACACAACAATTTTCTTGTTTGCATAATGAATATCTATGCACATTTAAATCATTAAATGCCCTAAAGGTGCACTTATCCCACATTCACACCAAAATTCTGGATCAGCAACCAGTTGTAGATGTACCAGCTAAGTTCAGCTGTATGTCATGTCATGTGAGTCTTGTTATGAGAGTGACTTCTTTACTCCCCAGCATTCTGCACATTTAAGAGTAAACCATAAAGTTAGGTGTCCTTACAAAGACTGTAACTTTGAAAGCGGCGATTACTCTACTTTCAAAGCACATAAGAGTAAAGTACACAATGAAGAAAACTTAGGTTTAAGGCAGAAATCATTGGTGATGATCATTTTGTAAGCCATGGCGAAAAGGCTGCACAAGAGCAATTGTCAGATAAAGGCAATATGGGGGACTTTGAAGAAGTGAGTGAAGTAACCAGTGAAAGTGATCTTCATGATTTACAAACAGCTGGAGCATAACTTAGCATCTCTTATGCTAAAATTGCAAACTTCTACACATACCAGAAGGTTCTGTGCAAGAAGTAATACTTTGTCAATAACTCTGTCAAATCAATAAGTTGTCACAGCCTCTTCTTCAAACCAAAGTCAAGGCCGTACTAAAGAAATATTATGCTGACATGGATGAAACAGTTGTGAAAGAAGTTATTAGTGCTGTGTCAGACATTTTGACATATTATGACATATTATGTCAAAGATGGACCTTTCAGGAACTGCTAAAAAGAGAGCAGCCTATGTACGCAGAGAGTTTCCACTGGAAGAATATGTTGTGAATCAAGGCAAAAAACCTCTCGCATATGTTCCCATTATTCCTATGCTACAGAAGCTATTTAATAAAACTGATGTTTTAGGCAAAGCTATGTCAGAAAAAGTCCACACAAACAATACAGATCATATGCAGATGGGCAGTACTTTGCAGAAAATTTACTTCTCGTAAGGGACGACTTCACAATTGCTCTTGGCCTATACATTGATGACTTTGAAGTAGCCAGTCCTCTTGGGACATCAAAGCTGAAGCACAAAATGTGTGCGCTATACTGGGTTATTGCCAACATACCTTCAAAATATACAACTCAATCCATCTTGCTCTATTGTGCAGTACCTCCACAGCCAAAGAGTGTGGCTACGCAAATGTTCTGCATCCTCTTATCTATGTTTCTGGAGCAAAATGGTGTTTACCTTGATCAGCTAGGTGCAAGTATGAAAGGTACAGTTTTGAATATTGCAGCTGATAAATGTGTTCACTCCCTTGCATGATTCTTTGAGAGCTTCACTGTTGACAAGTTCTGCAGATGCTCAACAACAGGAGGTATGTTCTGGTTTCTTCCTTAAACTCCGAGACAGAGTTCCATGATAAGCAGGTGCAGGAGCTGAGCGAGAACCCAGGATTGAGTCAGACCTATGGTGTGAAAGGAGCATTTGCATGAGAATCTCAAGCACTTTCATGTGGTCACTGGGTACCAGTGGCCTGACATCTGATCCTGACATCTTGCATGATGTCTTCGAAAGCATAGTTCCAGCTGAGTTGTCCCTGTGTTTTACAGACCTAATAGGCAAGAGGTATTTCACATTAGATATGCTCAATCAGACCATCAGGCATTTTAATTACACATACACTGACAAAACAGTATGACCTCAGATGATTGGAAATGGATTTTCCTGGTGTCTCATAAGGATACTTTCATTTCTTATTGATCACTGTGTTTCTGAGGGTGACAGCACATGGGAAATTCTCATGCTTCTCAAAGACATCACTGAGCTTGCTGTGGCACCAAGGCACACTGAAGAGACACTGCATTTCCTGGAGTGTAAAATAGCAGAGCACAGGTGCTTGCAGCAGTTAGTATTTCCAGATTTTTATTTAAGGCCAAAGCATCACTATATGGAGAATTACCCTGAACTAATAAGAAAATGTGGTCCCCAGAGGTTTGGACAATGCTCTTTGAAGGAAAACATGTTCTTTAAAAGGGCAATCCGCAATGCTCAAAACTTGCCATGACACTGGCTTCCAAACACCAGAAAGCAGCCTGTTACCATCCTGACTGTAGCTCATTTTTCAGACCATCAGTTGAGATGACAAAGGTTATCCCGATGAGAGGATGGATGAACACAGCCTGGTAAGAGCTTGCCAAGTTCTGGTAAATAAAATGATGATGACAAAGCCAAATGGATCCCTTGTGAAGAAAGAAATGGATGTGATATTTGCTCTTTGCAGAAGAGAAGTTTCGAGAGACAAGCCTACCATCAGCTTGATGGTCCATTGATGACCAGCTCTTTTCACAGAAAGTCAGGTTTGTATGAATGTGTTCTAATTATATTGTTGAATAAAATGAGCAAATTAAGTAAATGCATGCCTTGGACAGCTTTAGTTTGTTTTCTCCTGATTGTAAAAACTGGTGTAATCTTTTCTGAACTTTGTTCATGGACATCTAACACCTTATTAAGTGGCATGTCAAGGTGCACAAAAAAGCACAGCATCATCTTTCAAGTCAAACAGCAAAGTAGCCACAATCTGTCTAAGTATGTATTTTATTCTTTTGCAACAGAACAAAAATACAACATGGAGCTGGAAAAGGGATACATTGTCACTGATAATGCCATTTGAGCATGGTATTACACAAAGTTTGCTGTGTTTCATGTTTCAGAGTTTCATGTCTCAACAGAGTCGTTTCTCTCCAGGCCTTGGGGGACAGGTATTGGCTGAGCTTTTAGGTCAGACAAAGGCAAGTTGACTTGTCTACATCAGTCTACTCCCTTTCTTTCTCCTTTCCTTAATCTTTCCTTGCTATGTTTCCTCTTTTCTCTACCTTGAACTCTTCCCTCTTTTCATTGCTATCCTCTTACCTCTATTTTCAAATCTCATTTATTTACCGGTCATGCCATTAAATTTTTGTACGTGTGGCGTGGAAAAGGGGGCGTGTGCGCCTCAAGTTCCACAGGTGCGGTAGGGGTACCCTGGTCATTGTTGACCTAATTATTTAATTGAGCCTGTTAATTGAGTGACGAGACCTCACCTGTTATTTAAGTCCCGGTGCGGGGACGTGAGGGGGGCTCGTAACACTCGAGGCTGCTGAGAGTCGTGGGGTTTTCTAAGCGGTGTTTATTTAGAGTCAGCTGTGTGACACACCGCACGTTATTTTGATTTTTTGTCAGATTTTGTTTGTTAGTTTGTTTGGTCCTATTTTGTCTAATACCTGCCTAATTTCTTTTGTCATTTTTAGTGTTTCGAAAATTTATTTCACGCGGTTATTTGAGGGATTTTGGTTGTAATAAAATATTTTGCCGCTCATTAAACTTTTTTGTATCTGATGTGTCTACAACTCCTGGGCCACGAGGTCACCTCGTACATTTGGTGGCAGCGGTGGGATCCCAGTGACCGTGGGGAAGTAGACCGTCAGTGGTAGAATTGTTTTATTTTATTTTATTTTTTTTCCAGTTGCCGTTACTTCGCGATTTCATCTTTTTTCTTCTTTTTGCGCATTTATAATGGAGAATGACTTTCAGAACGAGGCTGCCGCGGAATATCTGCTCCAGTGGCTTGAGCTTGAAGATGATTGGCAGGAGGCAACTCCAGTGCTGGTGGAGGCTTTGGAGGAGTAGTTCCCCAAGTTGTGGGCCGCATGGCTGCGAGAGAATCCGGCAGCAACGACCCATCAGTTTTACTTCTCCTCCCAGAGGTTCCTACTGCAACAGCTTGGGAAGGGGATCGATCCTGGTAGCGGACCCTGTTCCTGTCGTCCGGAGGTTCGGGATGAGCTCTTCTGTACACACTGCTGCAGTGATCGCCACCATACTTCATTGTGCCTAGAGGCTCCGGAGTCGTGGTGTGGTCACTGCCGAAGGTACACACATAGTTTATCAATGTGTGTCTACCATCAGCCATGGGAAATTCCAGCTGTAGCCCTTCCTTCGGTGACGCGCTCAACGGAGATTGATTCTGCAGGGGCAGAGTTGTTGGGGCCTGATTCAACAATGGCGGCAGAGACTCCGTTGGCGGCAAATCGCTTGGAGATCGGCCCGCCGGTAGTGGATCCACCAAAGAGTTTCCCATCAGCTACTGACCAGGTTGAGGCTCAAGCTGGGCCGACGCTGTCTCCTTCCCTGACACAAGCAGCAGTAACTGCTGAGATCCCCTCACCGAGACCTAGGCTTAGAAGAAAGGCCTCTTGCAATAGCGGAGTTGGTAAGCGGAGGCAACATAAGCCTGGTAATGATGTGGGGTCGGGTAGCACAAAAGGGACGAACCTGACTCCATTGTTTTAAAGGGGGTCCGGTTTTTACAACGTCCTGCTGATTCCTCCGGAGGCGAGCTTTTGGCCATTATTGGACTTTAATTTCTGTGTTTTTTGGCCTTACAGTCAAATTGACTTCAATGGCTTATTGTACAGGCCTTTTGTGCCACTAGTTATTTTTCTGCCAGTGGTCATTGTATATGTATGGGGTAGCTTACTATTTTATATGTGTTTTTTTCATTGTATTCCCCACAGGTTTGGGTTTTGGGGCACTGCTTTGCATCAGGTACTGAAGTGAGTTATTGTGTTTTTGTTTCCTCGGTCTTGTGTCTGCGGCAAGCCGGCGCGCCTAGACATATGGGTGGAGGTATGTGACAATGCGACTTCGCACCATCGCATTGCACTATTAATTTAAGTCTGTTTATAGAAATAGTTGGTTTTGTTTCTTTTTTTGTCTCTGTAATGGTGTTTTTGATTTAATAACAGTAACTTATAGTGCACATTAGTTCTGTTATGGTAGTTTCTTTATTTTTTCTTTAGGATATGATTTGTATGGTGTGGCGTGTGTCGTGCAAAAGGGGGCGTGTGCGCCTCACGTTCCGCAGGTGCGGTAGGGGAACCCTGGTCATTGTTGATCTAATTATTTAATTGAGCCTGTTAATTGAGTGACGAGACCTCACTTGTTATTTAAGTCCCGGTGTGGGGACGTGAGGGGGGCTCGTAACACTCGAGGCTGCTGAGAGTCGTGGGGTTTTCTAAGCGGTGTTTATTTAGAGTCAGCTGTGTGACATACCGCACGTTATTTTGATTTTTTGTCAGATTTTGTTTGTTAGTTTGTTTGGTCCTATTTTGTCTAATACCTGCCTAATTTCTTTTGTCATTTTTAGTGTTTAGAAAATTTATTTCACGCAGTTATTTGAGGGATTTTGGTTGTAATAAAATATTTTGCCGCTCATTAAACTTTTTTGTATCTGATGTGTCTACAACTCCTGGACCACGAGGTCACCTCGAGGTCACAGTATCGTTTGCACTCTCCAGACCACTGAACCAACAGACATCAGGTGCCTTTGTCTTCAGGGACTATCAGTCATCATGGGAGATGATCCCTCTGCCTTTTTTAAGCCTCTGTAAGTAAAAGAGTTTATTGTGACTGTTGCTGCTGCACATTTAGTTTTTTGTTTGTTTACTTGTCGCTTATTTCTTTGATTTTTAAAGAATTAGTGAATTTATTTTTGGGAAGAACTATTTGAATATTTACATTATTGATTAATAATGCATGACTAAACAAAAAAAACTCAGTTAACATTACATTCTTTGATGTTGTTGCACAAAGTAAACACCTAGAGTTTACACACTTTCAATCGCAGTCACACTACTCACAAAAACATGTAGCTACAGGATTGCTTTTACATGCACCATAATTGTTTTTGTACATAATTGTTTTAGGCCAAGTTTTGGGTTTCTTGTTAAATCTTGGTTATTCCAAAAAGTGCCCTCAAGGCCCTTGTTTGGGCTTAGAAACCAACATTTGAGAGCCTAAATTAAACTATTTGGGGAACTATACTGGGAGTTGTACTCATTGAATAGGGATATGACAGTTCCTGTGAGCAGCTTTTCAAAGACATGATCACAGATTCAACCCAACTGGGGCTGGGACTGAAATTGGTTAAAGTTTCCTTAGTTGCCAAGGTACCAACACATATCCAAATATGACTAGTCTTTATTGTCTTGTCTATCTTTCTCTTGTCAGGATGCAACTAGCAAGGACTTGTACAGACTCCAGTGGGAATCTTCTGCATAGTCCTCAGCTGAACCCGTCCAGAGTGGGAATCATCCTGGAAGGCAGTGTGGTGATGGACGAGCAGGCTTTCTGTGTCCTTTTTGGGCTGATTTACGCCCTGGTTTATCCAAAGTAAATGAAAAACACTTTTTACTTTGTCCAGCAGATGATGTTCAACCTTGGTAAAAGTGAACTGGCACCCAAAATTCAGACACTGAAAAATCAGCTTGAAGTCTAAGATGACAGTCACTTTTAGAAAAGTGTGCTGCTGTTTGTGCACTGTTTTCACTTGGTATTTAGTAAAAAAAATTGCAGTCAATTTGTTGCTTATATTAACAGCATGCTTTTGTGGACGACTGTCAGACACGGTGCTATTGTAGACATTGCTTTAGAGATCTCATATTTTGTTGTGGTAGTTCATCACTATTGCTTACCTTTTACCTCCTTTCTCTCTCTTTCTCTCTGGTGTATGTTTCTTCCTCTCTCTCTGAAAGTAAATATTTTCTCAATCCTGCCATTAAGAAAAGTAAACACCATTCTTTTTTTTTGCAAACTTGTAGTATATAAATGTGTATGTTTTAAATTTAAACTGAGGGCTATAATGTTATATTCATGTGACTTGTTAAGATGTTACTATAATTGAGTTGTTTCTTTAGCTTTCATAGAATTTAACCCTGGAAGCCAGGGCTTTATGATCCATGACTTCTATGTTGTAGTTTGGAGTTTAAACTTATACAACAAAAGAAAAATAATCATTTTGTTATTTCGTCTGGTGGAAATAACAAGCCTTTATCCACCCTTTATGACGACATGCCATCCAAATGAATTTGGAGATGGTACCAAAATGAATGACAAAATATGTTGCTTTAAATCATGCCTGATTCTGCGCTAGACTTACATGAGATGATCTTTGCAGTCATGTGAACTTTTCTGGAGGGGCACGATACAATAGAGTCTCAAGAGATTAAGGGCCACTTCTTTCAAATGAACTTTTTCTTTCTCCTTTTTTGAATAATTTGTTTTGCATTTTGACTATTTCATTCTTGTGATGTGAAGTGCCTGGTGAAAATGGAGACATTGTAACAAATGAAGGAAAATGTTTTTGCAGTACAAATGTTTTTTATTAATATTTTACCCTCAGGTTTTTGTTTTTTTTTACAGTGGAGAGCGGTTTTGTTTCTGTGGAGATCAGTGTTTTAATGATTTAGGTTTGAACGTGCTAGCTATGTAGGCATGTAGCTATGAATGCATATTGTAGACCTGCGCACTAAAATGTCAGGTTCGCTGAAACATTATCAATTAACCTGAAGAACACAGATCAAATGCACTTTTTTGTCAACGTGGAGTTCGATTCGCACCCGGAAGAACAAAAGACCTGTTCGTGAGCATGTGAACTTTGGCGCATCTGCATATCAACAGATGTTCCTGTTTTAGTTTCAGGCCTGTGCCAAAGGTAATTTAACACATAACAAAAGAGATGGAAACGTATATTGTTCGCACCAATGCTTACAAAAAAATATATTTAAACATCCTTACATGAGGTTGACAATATACAAATCATGAAATATAAAAACTTTATGCAGGCCCAAGTGTTACTAAGTTCGCACTGAAGATTATATTAATGCTAGGTTTGTAACGGTCGTAACTGCTGACTCAGTTTTACCTTGGGGCACACCTATTTTTCATCTTAATTAAATAACTCGTCTTACATTTAACATGGTGTTAACCCTACCTAGCTTTTCAGACTGACACTACAGCCTTTTCATCTTGCTTCTGTAGGACATCCCACCAACAACAACAACAATTAGGGTGATGTTAATTTCAATTAATGCCAACTGTCTCTTAATGGGCTGAATGTCCAATGTAAAGTTAATGCTAATATGTAAAGGTCTGTCTTTTAGTAACCTTGCCATTTATATTTGTTTTCCTTGGACTGGAAATGTTTCGTTAAATACTACTTGATTATTGGAAATTTGTGAAAATTGTAGGCAATGTGACAGTCTACTCCTTGCTTTACACCTCAGAAGGACTTTGTTTACGCACACAACTCCCAGAGTTCAGATGGTTGTTACAGTGGAAACTCCGCCTTCAAAACAGTCTTAACAAACCAGCATGGACTTTTAAAGGATGACATGACTTCCATAGTTCTGATTGGTTTGCTAAATTAAGAGCATTCGATGAGTTATAAAGGAAGGGAATGCAACATAGACGGACTGGATTTGAGAAGCTGTCTACATTTTGGATTGACCTGACACGAAGCTACAAAAGAACTTGTGGATCTGTATCCTATCCACTAAAGTACTGTTGCCGTTGCCTAAACGTTTAGATTTTCCATTGAATGTGACTTTTTCGTCATGGCAGATATTCGCAAGAAACTGGTCGTGGTAGGAGACGGTGCTTGTGGGAAAACTTGCCTCTTGATCGTCTTCAGCAGGGACGAGTTCCCAGAGGTCTACGTCCCAACTGTATTTGAGAATTACGTCGCTGACATCGAGATTGACTCCAAACAAGTGCAGCTGGCTCTGTGGGATACTGCTGGACAAGAGGACTACGACCGGCTCCGGCCGTTATCCTATCCGGACACAGATGTAATATTAATGTGTTTTTCGGTGGATAATCCAGACTCCCTTGAAAACATTCCTGAAAAGTGGGTACCTGAGGTCAAACACTTTTGCCCCAACGTCCCTATCATTTTGGTGGCCAATAAAAAGGACTTACGGAACGACGAGAACGTAAAGAACGAGCTGTCGAGAATGAAACAAGAACCAGTTAAAACAGAAGATGGACGAGCCATGGCTGTGCGCATCGGGGCTTACGACTATTTGGAATGTTCTGCTAAAACCAAAGATGGGGTGCGCGAGGTATTCGAGACCGCTACACGCGCCGCCCTACAGAAACGATCAGGCTCACATGGTAGTTGCACAAATTGTTGTCTGCTATTGTGAGGACTTAACTGAGTAGCCAAATAAGCATACAATGAAACTTCGTTGTCTTGAACGATTCTGACTGTTCATACCTCGTCCTGACTGGTGCCTGCCAATTCACAAGGCTCGTTGTGTCCAGACTAATGATGTCAGCAGGAAATAGAGCAGAATAGACCTGCTTAGGGTCAGCATCTGGACGCTTTGTGTTAAACTTTTGTTTTATGTGCCAAGAATGTAATAACAATGGGACATGGACCGGTGTTATTAGCCCCCTAATCCTGAAAGGGAACAAATCAGAAATTGTGGCACACTACTGAATCACTTTGTGGTTTTCGTAGTGCTGGCGGTGAACAGTCTGACTTTAGGTTAAACTCTGTGGGAGGGGGGAATGCTCATGTGTTGAACAACCCGATTTGTTTACAGTAAATATTAGGTTAAATGAAATGTCTGCGACAAAGCTGCCTATAGGCCTAGTAGCTAAGTATTTTGAGACTTTCGGAAAAGAAAAGAATCAGTTCTGCGTTATTTCACTGGGCTGTATTTGTTTTGTTTGTTTGTTGTTTTTCATTTTGAAGCTGCTTTTGCAAGTTAAAGGCATTCATGTGTTAGTTATGACTGCATTGCCAAGGCCAAATTTCAGCATTGCAAGAGCCATGCTGGAAAATTGACTGCAACTTGACAATTGTCTGCTATGTGCCACAACTAAAAACACTTTTTATAGTGCAATATTTTTGTATCCTCTGTGGGTGTAAATTTTGACTTTTTGAAGAAAACCTGAAATGTCCTTAATTAAAATTTCCTGAATAAAAGACCACTTGTACTACTAAATAAGTGTGATTGGTCAATATTTTGTGGCAAAGACTTGTGTAATTGGGAGATTAGGCCAATACATTAAAGCTTTGTATTTAAGTATTGAATGCGGTGTTAATGCAACAATGTTATTCACCTCAGAAAAGCTACAAACGGGTGGATCGTAAAAATTGATTTAAGTTATTTGCAGCCTACACAGTCAAGACACTACAATAAATATTTGTTACAGAACTAGCATTCTTTTGATATTGACAAAACACTACAAATAGGCAAGGGGACATTTGCAGGAAATAAGAACCTAGTAGATAATAAATAGTCTGACATGATTTTGGAAAACAGGAAAGTTGGTTGGTCTCTGAGGGCTTGGTTATCTTCATGTGCAAGACTATGCTTTGCTCTTAGTCAAGTATTATGTCTGGTACTATAAATAAACAAGAAACTTCCAAGTCAGATGGAAGAATTACACAACAACTAGGTCTGTGTGACATGCCTGAATTGACTGTGGACCCTGTGTCCCTCAGACTTTTTTTCACCATTTCCAGGAAAGATCTGGCCAAACCGTTGCTCACTCAATTCAGAGCTATATTCAGGAGATGAACGGTCAATTGGGCAAAACTGATGAGAGCCAAATAATGTGTCGGCTTGTTAAGATAATTTACAACTTTCATTGCTTGTATAACTGTACTGCACAACACAGCAGTGCATTACAACAAACAATCTGGCCACTTGAGTTCTCTCTCTGTTAATATTGAAATGTTACCTGTACCTGATCACCAACATAAATATTAATGTCACAAGAATCTTTCATTATGCCCATTCAGTTAAGCGCTACTTAAATGAGAAAAGCCTTTAATACCTTGACACACATGAGTATTTCACATATTTACAGACATTAGCAAGTTTGTACATCTTTTAGACATTAAGGAGAAATAATAGACTTATGAGCTAGGCAGACAGCTTTTTTAAGAGGGACTAAATCTTCTGGCTAAATCTAACCTGAATATATGTTTTTAATCCACTGATGGCTGTTTCAAGCTTGAGAGCACCTAATGGATCACAGAGTGACAGATTTCTTTTTAATAGGCCTAAAAACCATCCATCAGTGTATAACGGTCAATGTATAACAGCCATTTCACACATCTGTTTAGCTTTTTGATCATTAGCATCTTTCTTTCTTTCTACATAATAAAATGTGTAGTTTTCTTTCAGTTGCCACACCTTCCCATTACATTGCTGAGGGTGAGATTAGCAACTAGCACTCCAGCTACTCAATGAGCATGTGGAGGGCATGTGGAGGGCATGTGGCGGGAGACTTCATCCACATGTTCAGCAGCCCCCAACCGTCTGTCATGAGGTTCCCTGTCAGTGGACATGTCTGGACTAAAACCTAGAGCTGTTATTCACTTATGGATTGTGAATTCACAGAGTTGAAGTTGATTAGCATGTTTTACAAATGAAAGCCAGACCCAATTCCAGTTTTAAAGGATGTAATAGCCTGTCAGAACGGATAGGTGTGGCCCAGGGAGTTGGAATCTGTTGAAAAGCTCTATTGAGGTTGGCTGAGTCATTTTGGTCAAGTTCTGCAGACCTGTGTGAGGAAATGAAAACATTTCCTCTGTGTGTGTCTGAGAGAAAGAGAGAGAACTCTTGGTATATGGATGGTGTACTGGTGTACTCAAATCTGTACAGTGTGTACTGAAAAAACAAGAGCTCCATGGTGGCAGATGGTGTATTATTCAGAGTTAGTGTAGTGTAGAGTTAGTGCTGTGCTAATTCTATTGCCCTTAGTGTAAAAAATATTTGTATACATGAAATATGAAGCACACATCTATATCAAACATGAGTCATGTCATGAAACTTGGAGGCAGTGTTGTTTTGTCCAGTCTTAATCTCATGCAGACATTTTACAACGGCATGTAATGAAATTATGTGACAGTAGCAAACAAAATAAATCTAATCTCCTTTCAGTTAATTTGGCTAATAAGAAAGAAGGACATTACACAGAGCAGATCCCCATATGGTTGCATGGCAACTAATGACGAAGTAAACAATACCCTGCCCTTCCAACCACCTCCTCCAGTTCCTTGGAAATAGCCACACACACAAACACACACATACACACATACACACAGACATGCACACACATCAGGATAGCTTCTGCCTAGGAGTCAGACCATATTTCTCTGAACAACGATGCCAAAACCACAGTTATATAATAAAAGACGAGGAAGGCAGTCATTTATATTTAGTAAAAGCGATTATTACCTATACAACTTGTGTTCTCTCATTACACAACAGACAACGTTTCCCACAGTCACATGACTTTACTCTCTGAAACTGGGTTCAGCAAGGGACTCGATCTCCTAATTCATATCCCTGGTGAACCTGTCTTTTTTTTATTCATCTCCCTGCAGATTTACCTTGAGCACATTATGGAAGATTATATAACCCAGATCAACTGAGAGGCCTGAAAAGGGGTGGACAGCAGCAGCAGCAGCCACTTGAGGCAGTCAGCAATAGACAGTGCTGTAACATGCAGGCTTTAGAGCGGTAGACATTATGGCCATCCCCTCATTCTTCTCCTCTCTCTCTAGCTCCCCGCAAACCCAGCAGGAGGTTTCTCTTTCCCATTTACGCCAACATCAGATGGGTGGGTGGGGAGGGGGGTTGTGGTGGTGGTGGTGGGAGTCTGGGCGCTAGAAGGAGGGGATTTCATGGCCATTGACTTAAAAGTCACATTCTTTTCCAACATGACACGGTTGCCCTTGACCCTTTGTTTACATTCAGCAAAGGAACACGGTGTCCAATGAACATTCAGACCCATGCACGTATCCTGCTTTGATCTCTTTCTCTGGACTTTGAACAGGAGCAAAATTGAGCTAATCAGGGCCAAAAAGCACACAACTAAATGAATGGTCATATTTAGTACAATCACAATTTAACTTCAATGTTGAAAATAATATCACCATTGGTATAATGCAGCCTAACACAAGTATTGGTATTAGTGTAAAGTTTTACCAAAGTCATTAAATGAGACTTAAACTGTGGTGGATTTTACTAATAAGTTCATCACAATATGGAGACACATTACAGATGAGTGTTTCTCTGCCCTGCAGTTTAGCTGAGAGTAATTTGGCCAAACACAGCATACTTGGAGCTAGACAGAAGAATGCAGAGCATTCACCCCCAGCAGGTCCATGTAAATACAACTGTGCTCTTCCTTTGTTTTGATCATCACTCTTTTTATGAAGCTACTTTTTGAGCATCATTTACCACTATGTGCAAGCCTTTTGAAGGGACTCTGTTGAGAATAAAGATTGATGTGTGTTCTTGTTTTGAGAGAAACTAAAGCTTGAAATAAATGCCAAATGTTAATAACCTCCAGAAAAAAACATCATTTACATTTCTTTAATTTCAAGCCATTACCAAGGCATCAAGTGGAATTTCACAAGGAAAAAAAACACTTACCATGGACAGTCCTGATGCCTCAGTGGACATCCTGTTCAGTGGCTGTAAAAAGAGATATGGATTTGTGCCTGGCTTTGTGAGGTCGAATGTTTCTGTGATCAATATAAACAAGCACAATTTTCTCTTTAATTGTAGCCTTGGGAAGCTCCAATGGGGAAGAGTCTATTTCAGCTTTAATGGAATTAGTCTGATGTAACCCTTTTAGGGTTACAGTTAGCAGCACAATATATGCATTCATTTATTAGGTGAAGAAATTACATCACAATTGTCTGAATGTATTGTCTGAAGTATAAAATGCATATAGAATCAGTGACTTAATAGACTTCAAAAGGGATAAAAAACAAAGACTTCTTTCTGAATTTCACGAGAGTGGAGGAGAGCTCTTCAGCAACAACCCCCTAACAAAATTCTCCAAAATGCCTTATAGACTAACACAGGCAAACATAACATTGAATTAGTTAATAATGAGAAATGACAATATAGTCAGCAGTGTCATGCTGTAATTAGGTTTCCTTTGATTTTGTGGTTGTTTCCTACCCTCCACCCAGAACTACACAGTACATATCCTGAATGGCTGGTGGGAATCACACTCATATGACTGTATGTCATCCAAAATAATTTGGAGGTGGTACCAAAATAAAATTTTGTCTAATGGCAAAAGTTACAGTGTTGCTTTAACATCCGCTGCAAATATCTAAGACCAGTACATTATTCGGTTTATGTTGTACCAAATTTTCTGGCTCTTTTTACCTTTTTCTTTTTCTTTTTTACAGCTCTGTGACAGGGCTATGGATTGATTCAGACCGGAATTCTCCTTGGCTTGCCTTCTCATGGCTGTCAAACACAGACTTGATACTTATAAATAAGAGTTCAAATTGATGATTTCTAATGAAGGGTAGTACAGGTGCTTACATGTGGTGGCAATATCATAGACCACCCCTGGATGGCACACCGAGGCAGTGGTAAAGGTAAACCTCCCAGCTGAAACTGGTATCCTTTTAAAGCAGCACACAACTGACAAAAATAGATGAAATGCCTTGTTCAAGGGTACTACTGAACTTTAAACCACTTAACCACGGCTTCATTATCACTTCATTTACAGATTAAGGGCAAAGGATAAGAATGAGAAATTGCTTGTCTTTTCAAATAAAATGTCTTGATAATGAGCCACCCACTTGTATAACTGTTTCAGGCCTGAAACAAGGCCTGATTCAACATCCTGTACACCTGTTTCATTCTTCTGAACAATACCCTATATATTCTAATTAAATCCTCTAATATCTGTGCTTCGTACTTTCATGGTGACAAGTCTTTGAATAGAAATCATATGTAATGAGACAGTGTGTCATTCATCATCGTTGCTCTCATCTCATGAAAAAGTGTATCATTCATTCTGTGTGTACAATTTTGTTATCGGTCTCATAGTCACGGAGGTCATTACTCAAGCTTATGTCAGCAGATAGGCTTAACAGAAAAGTTTTTTTTAGTAAGTGTTCTTCCGCTTCCACCAAGGGTGGGCTCTGGGGAGAGAAATACACTACAGTAATACAGCTGATAATGATGTCATCTGTCCCGCTCTATTTTTTTAGATGAGTTTTGACTTAGCAGCGACTTGGGAGGGTGGCGTACCGAACATGGATTAGAACCACTCCTCAATATTTTCCACCACCACTTTGTTAATGATTTAGTTAATGATGGTTACTCTTACACACAAATAACGCACTGCTCCAATGTTTCTTGTGTCCTTCCAAACAGCGACATCTAGTGGTTCATATGAATTATGGCTCACCCTACAAAGTGTGTAATGGACGCCTATCGCCCTTTGAGGGCTTGAAGTTTCTGGTCACAGTGCCCTTATGATCATCAATATGCTCTGGATCAACATAGCTTGTTAGTACTGATGTACTCCAATTTTACTTCATACACATTTAAAAGAATGTTCAGAAATGTTCTATGTCATGTGATCAATTAATCACTTGAACGTTGTCTATACATTACTAAATGTACTAATTATTATTATTATTAATTATTAAGGTTTGAGTGAAGTCATATACATATATTACACATTATAGTTTCTTCCTTTACAGTGTAGCATGTGGTGGCATGTCATGATGTGTCTTATGTTATGGACAATGACTTACACCAATAATATTTTTTTTATACAGTACATAGTCTACCTCTCCCAAACAGCTCACTAAGGTGGGCATTTGAGAGTGAACACGTGACCTCCTTACTTTGAGTGTATTTGCAAATAATCAGCAAAATACAGCATTAGGATTTTTGATCTTTCCTTACCAGACAACCCCAAGAGATGAATAGCATGCAAAACTGAACTTTCAGTCTGGTAAATCTTGCATTATTAATGAACAACAAAGGGATCATTAACTTCTCTGTAAATGCTTGTATTTATTGCTGAGGAATGAGGGTTGTTTCGAGAGTAGAGTAGAGAGTAGTACCAATTTCAAGTATACTGGATTTGCATACTTAATGCGTAAGGCATTTTGTTCCTCACACTGTGAGATTACCTACTGACCTATTGTTCACTTCCTAATAGGGATTGTGAGCTGTGATTAACCCACAGACCAAGGTAAGTTTTCTCTCTCTCATTTCATCCAGCTTTTGTTAAAGAAACACTCTGGGTTTTTTGGTGTAAAGATAGTGGACTAGCTATCTACAAGGCACATAAACCTTTCCAACATTTTTTCCAGAGCCTTAATGGCACTGCTATGAAATGGTACTTGCTGTGTAAAGCTATTGGTAAAGCTTTTTCTTCTATTTTGTGGTGGTTTTCTACCCTCCATCTGGAACGGAACTGCACAGGGCATATCCTAGATGTCTGGTGAATATAACACAAGCCTTTATCCACCCTTTATGACGACATGCCATCCAAATGAATTTGGAGATGGTACCAAAATGAATGACAAAATATGCCTGATTCTGCTCTAGACTTACATGAGATGATCTTTGCAGTCATGTGAACTTTTCTGGAGGGGCGCGATACAATAGAGCCGCAAGAGATTAAGGGCCACTTCTTTCAAATGAACTTTTTCTTTCTCTTTTTTTGAATAATTTGTTTTGCATTTTGACTATTTCATTCTTGTGATGTAAAGTGCCTAGTGAAAATGGAGACACTGTAACAAACAAATGTTTTTGCAGTACAAATGTTCTTTATTAATATTTTACCCTCAGGTTTTTTTTTTTAAATAGAATAACAAGGTAGAAATTGAGAGGGAATTTTGTGACTCAAGTCAAAAGATATATCAATAACATTTGCAACAACAACAGCAAACATTTGGTGGAATGATATTCTTATTACATACTAGAAGTTTACTACAGCATTTACTTTCATTTCAAGCCACTTCAGGCAGGTAGACAGTTTTCACCACAGTAGATTTTAGCTTGGTTTCAGCATAGTCTGTAGATTTATGCAAGTTTGAAGGGGAAGGGGATGGTAACATCAATCTTATCATCACTCACTGTCATGTGAGCCTTAACTTTCTTTGAAACCTCAACCAGGTAATCTGTGATGTTGTTCTGAAAGTCATTGAGGCGCTCGATGACGGACTGAATCCAGGCCTGGATGTCTGCATTCAGCTGTTCAAGGCTAAAGTCAGCAAAGACTTCATCAAACCTGGATTTCAGCTGCATGTAGTATTGCTCAGCAGCACTCAAAGCTTCCCTGGCTCTCTCTGTGATGTGACCGACAACTCTTGAGTTGATGAAGTCAGTGTACACATCCTTGGCCCAGTCAATGACAATGTTGAGCTCTTGTGATGTCAGAGAGGTGATGAATTCCTTTGTTCTGTCAATAGCAATGCGTGTAAACTCAGAGATCTTCTGCACAATTGTCTCCAGGCTGATTTTGCTGAGGTCCATCACAGTGCTGATGATTTGCCTTTGGACCTTGCTTAAGAAAGCAATCAGGTCATCCAAAATTTCTCTTCCACTAAAAATGTGGGTGGAGCCAGGCAATGTGAACTCAATACTCCTGATGTACTCAAGTGCATCCTCCCTGTAAGATGCCAGCATCTGTGGAACATTTGTGACGACATCTTCAATAAATGCTGCATAGAAGTTGGCAATCTCGGTGTAGATCTCAAGGACTGAAAGCTTTTCATCATAATTAGGCACTGCAAATTTGGTCTCCCTCAGGAAGGTGAGTACAACCTCCACTACGGTGTCAGAGAGCTTCTCGCACTTCTCCAGGAGGATCTTGGCATTTTCTGCAATCTTGCTTTTGAATTCACCGAGGTCAGTGTCTCTGATCTTCTCAGCCACTTTGTCATACATCACCTGCCCCTGCTCTGTGAGGTACCTGGCAGTGCGCAGAATAGCAACCTGGAACTTGTGGATCATTTCATAGGCAGCGTCAGCTTGATCACTCATCATGTCTTTGATATTGAATGAGGAAGTGAATTCTGGCACCCTTTCTTTAATGCCCAGAAGCATCTCACGTGGCACATCCATATTCCATTTGGTTTGGATGTTCAAGTTGTTGGAGTCAACATTCATCTCAATGCCCAGGATGTCCACATCGGTTTGTGGCTCAGACTACAAAGAAGAACAAGCATAATAATTGTTAAAACATGGGGAAAACATATTGAACGACAAGCTCGTAAATTTTAAAATATGTGGATTTGGAAATTTGATTTGTTTAAACAGATGTAATGTGCATCTGAGAACTTACTGGATATCTGCCATAGAGTCTGCCATTCAGGTTGGTTGCGCTCTTTGTCTGCATCTGGACTCCAACAAGACCAGCACTTGAGGAGGACATGAGGATGTTCAGGCCCTCCACAGGGTTTCCAGTTAGCTCCTGGTGGATCTCAACGGCCATTGAAGGCAGGTTAATTTTGGCAACATTTGCGATGGATGCCTCAGTGACTTCCTTGTTCAGGGTGATGGTGCCAGTGTGGCTTCCCTCGAGCATGGCATGCTCCAAGGAGAGTGTGGTGCCAAAGCTCATACCATCAGCAGTGTTGAGGG
The DNA here is from genome assembly GCA_027481765.1 of Tenualosa thibaudeaui. Classification (NCBI taxonomy): domain Eukaryota; kingdom Metazoa; phylum Chordata; class Actinopteri; order Clupeiformes; family Clupeidae; genus Tenualosa; species Tenualosa thibaudeaui. Next base: position 16,292,747 of record JAIFZK010000001.1, read on the forward strand.
TTGAGGTTCCAGATGATTTAGCATTCAGGATGGGGAACTCAGAAGCAGACTGGGTATTGAAACGAACAACAATGTTATCCTGGTTGAGGAGCTCAGCATTGGCATTCAGATTGAGCATAGCAGTCTTCAGGGAGAACTCGTAGTTCAGGTCACCCATAGTGGGGATCAGGAGAGTCTGCTGCATCTTGGGCATGGCAACCTTTGGCAGTTTGATCTTACGGAGGACAGCTGGCATTTCCAGAGTTGGCATGGAGATGGCACTGAAGTCAGGCATAGGGATGGCCTTGGGAACTTCAATGTTCAACTTCTCATACTGCTCTTTGGCCTGTTTGTAAGAGGTCGACAGAATGTCAGATGCCTTGTCTTTGCCTTGTTCAAGGTGTTTGCGCACAAAGTTGACATTTTTGTTAATGGCATTGAACACTGGCTCCACATCAATCTCAATCTTCATCATCTCAGGATTTTTGGTGTACTTCAGCTTGGAGTCCAAGCTGAATGTCTGCTGTGGTGTGATCAGGATTTTCCTCAGGCCAGCATCTTCCCAGAGGGACAGGCCATTCACAGATGGAGTAGTGATTCCAAGGAAAGGTACTGTCATTTCAGGAATGTCAATGGGAACCATCAGCATGTCAAGGTTAGCATCGCCATTGAGGGTTGCAGAGATGAGCATTTCCTTTTCACCATTGGCCATGGTAAAGAAGTGGGAATATTTGTACTGGTTGAAGCGAGCAAGGCCTGTCCAGCTGGTTCTCTGTTCAGCAGGGTTAATAGTGAAACTAAAGTCGTTCTGCAGATCAAGTTTTCCAGACATCTTCATGGGGAGAGAGAGTTTGGTGTTCTCCTTGTTCTTACTGTCAAAGCGAACCTCGAAGGGTGTGACCTCGAATTCCAGTGAGTTGGTAATGACTCCTTCAATTCTGCCAGCCATCTCAGTGTTATGGGTGGCAGTCATCAGAAGTCTGGGCTCCTCCACCTGAACCTCTCCCCTCAGCTCCACAATACTGTTCTTGATGAAAGAGGTCTCTGTCTCAGTACGGGCCTCCATGTTGATGCGAGAGAAAGGTGTGGCCTCAATGTTCATGTTCTGCTTCATCTTGAGAAGGTTACTGTTGGTTGCAGCAGACGCGTTGATCCTAGCTGTTTTGGTGTTCAGCACCATCTGCAGGTCGCTCTTGTGGGTGCCCTCATCAGAGAACTCATAGATGGCCCATTTTTCACTTGCCTCATTGCCCAGGGTCACAGTAATGGTGCCAGCCTCAAGCTGGGCAGCAGTCTTCTGGGTCATTGTCATCTCACTGAAGATGTTAGCCACTGGCATGTTCACTTTGTGGTTGTACGAGGTCTCAAAGGTGGTGGTAAATACATTCTCCACTGCAAGGAAGGCATTGTTGACAAACTCAGCAGTGTAGGGCTCAGTGGTTGCCTTGGTGGTAGTCTTGGCAGAGGCCTGTCCTGTGATGCCATAGAGGGTTGCAGATCCCTGGTGGTCCACGGAGAAGGACGTGTGGTTCACCTTCACAGATTCAGTGAGGGACAGGTGGTGTCTTTTGGGAGCAGCAATGTGAGCAGTGGCATCCATGTTGTATGCCAGGAGGTCGAAAGTAGATATCAGCTGAGAGTTGAAGGTAGCACTGAACTCTGGTGTTTCAGATGTGGTTGTTGAGTTGCGGAACTCAGCAGTGGTTGCCAGGTTGTGGTCTGGAGAAGTGATTTTGAATTCACCATACAGCTTGCCAAAGCAAGGCACACGGGTCATCTCCACAAACTTTTCTTTGGCCACCTCAGCATAGCTCTCAAAGTCAATTGACTTGATGTTCACAAGGATTCTGTTCAGGTATTCTTTGAGGTCATCCATCATCTGCTGGAAGTCAAATGCCTTCAATTCCTCAACAAGTTTGTTCTTCATCTCTGTGGATTTCTCAATGAGTGGTTGGAAGTCAACAGATTTCAGAGTGTCAACAGCAGACTGCATAGTTTCCTTCACTTGATACTGCTTCATGATCTCCACAGCTTTATTCATGGCCTGCTCAACCATGTTCTCAATCTCATACTGAGCCACAATCTCTTCAACCTTTGTGTAGACAGCACTCAGTTTCTCAACAATGTTGTTTTTCTTGACCCAGGTGACAATGTTTTCCCAGATGGATTTCAGGACCCTGGTGATCTCCTCAGTGGGAATAACCTCCATCACAGTTTGCATGTACTTGTCAATGTTGATATTGTTGATGAAGTTCTTCAAGTCCTGGATAAACATGTTGACATCAAAGCTCTCAAGGACTTCTTTGAGCTCACTTGTCTTCTCTTCAAAAGTAGCCCCGATCTTGTACTTGGCATCAATGTCCTGCAGTATGTCAATGGTGTTTCTTGTCAGCCTCTGAAGAGTAATGCTCAGCTTTTCCATAATGACTGGTAGGTGTTCAATGAAAGGAATTTCAAGGAAGTGGCTGTCACTATTCTTTTCATACTCCAGGAAACCAGAGATGGCAAAGTCTTGGTTGTTTTCACCATCCTTGTTCAGGAGGTTGGTGGAGACAGCACCTGTCAACTCCATTCCCATTCTCTCATCCTTGTTGTAGGCATTAATCTTCTGGTTAAAGGCATGGTTGTTCACCTTGGATTCCATCTTCATGGATATGCTTTGCTCTGTGGGAATCAACAGAGTGTCAATCTTGTTCTGGAAGCTGGTTTTCACAGAGACTCCATTGTCAAGCTGGTGACTGGAGGAGGCACGGCATTCAAATGCATTTGTAAGCTCCAGAGGCTGAGCCTTGAGGAGGAACGTGCTGTATAGTTCTCCTGTTTGTTTACCATACAGGCTCAGCTCCCCATCAGAGTTGGTGACGGCATCAACAGTAACATAGAAAGGCTCCACATTAATGGTCACAGTGCCTGAGAGACGCAGGATAGGGGAGTTGAAACGACCATCTCCAGTGTACTTTGCAATGAGTCCATTGATGTCCAGTTCAGAGCTATGGGTCATCTGGGTACCCAGAAGTTTTCCATTGCTGCTGCACTTGGCAGTGGCAGTCTTGTCAGCAAAGGTGACTTCGTAGGTGTGTCTCAGCTCTTCCTCACCATAGACTGCCTTCAGCAGTCCAGTGGTAGACATTTTGAAAGGCTCTGCATTGAACTTGGCATCATTGAGGAAGTTGGCACCCAGGATCTTCAGGTCATTGTTGACAGACATGACCAAAACAAACCTCTGCACATCAATGGAAATGTCATGCTTGTAGGAGTTGCTGTCACTGATGACATTGTCAGAAACAGAAGTGAACTTCATGGATTTCTGGTTGATTCTCAGAGAGTGAGTGGTGTCTGTGGTGATGTCATTGTAGGAGGCAGCCATGCTGTTGGAGAGGACCAGGCCATCTTCACTGAGGCGGAAGTTCACAAGGTTCCTGGTGTTGCCATTGAAGAGATCAGCCTTGAACAAGCCATTAAGATGTACCTCAGACATACCAGCCTTGCTATCGATCTTCAGCTCAGCACTGTTCTCCTGGAAGGTTCCCTTGCCAGACACGATAATGGTGGCTCCAGTTGAGTCGATGCTACCCTGGACAGCATTGTCCACATTCAGAGAAAAGATCTGCAGGTTGGTGGTGCAGCTTGTGGCCAGGCCATTTCTGTTCAGCAGCAGGACACCCTTGTGGGCACTGCGGTTTTCTTCGTAGTTGAGGGAAGCATCAGCATTCATCTCCAAGCCGTTTTGGTCCAGGGAGGCCATGATGGCGGCCATGGCACGGTTTGCCTGGTCATCAACCTGTGAGTCAAACCTCATGCTTACTTTCTCCATGGTGGCAAAAAGGTCAAACTGGTTGCGCAGCATCCTCTCAACAGCCTTGGTTACAAAGTCAACCTTCACTGAGAGCTTAGCAGTCTTGTGCTCAATGTTGAACTTTGTTGTGTGCTTGACAGCTTCCTGGTTAACATTGGTGGTGGACTCAAAAGACTGCTGTTCTGGGGTAGCAGACAGCTTCATTTTATTCCGGATCTGAGCGATTGGTGTGCTCATTCTGAAGTTTGACTCAGCAGTAGCCTCTGTGTTGGGGTTGACAAAGTAGGTGGAGGAAAGACTGGTACTACCAGAGACTGAACCCAGAGTGAATGATCCATCCATGTTGAAGTCACCTTTGAGGTCAGAGGCAATGGAGGCCTGAAGGGTGGACTTCAGGGATGTCTGCATACCCAGAGGGCTGAATGCCTCAATCTCATACTGGCCTGTTGCCTTCACAGTGTCTTGGAGGATGGCAGACTCCATCATGTTCACGCGTGTGTCAAGGTACTTGTGGTTCAGGGTGAAAGTCACAGTTGTCTTCAGGGTCTCCAGAGGTGCATCAGAAATTCTGGCAGTTCCTGTGAAAAAATGGGAAATTATACATTTAGAACTGAGTTATTACATTTATGCTTTTGACTGATACATATAAATTCAATTCAATTGAATTCAGTTTTATTTATACAGCGCCTTTTACAATAGTATTATCTTGTGGCGCTTCACAGAAGGAGCACCCAAGTATAACAAAGTATAAGTATATAAGTGGTATCTATTATGCTTTTCACTGATATATAACTGGTATGTATTTCATGCAACATTAATTAGACAAATAAAGTCACCTTCAGTGGTGTAGGACAGGATGTCAATTGGGCTGTCAGCTGCAATCCTGTACTTGGCGACATAGGAAGGAGCCTCAGCTGAATCATTGCCAGCAGAGATGGTGGCCTCCCAGTTGTAGAGGTTGCTGTTGATCTTTGCAGACACCTCAGCCATGCCAAATAAGGGCAGTGTCAGGTCATACTCAGATGGGATGGAGAAGGCAGGGATGCTGAACTGTTTGGAGGGAACCATCAGACCGACCTGGTGGACAGACAGCTCAGGGATGGACACAACAGGAGGGATTTTCAGGTCCTCGGAGGTCTTTCCACCCATTGGCAGTGGAATTGTCACAGTGATGGTGTCCTTGTTGAACTGGTACTTGAATGCACCCTCCCTGTAATAGACAACAACTTTTTTACCTACTTTCCCTGAAGCTATAGATCTGCTTCAGTTTAGAATTTACAATATATGAAAGGTTTTGTTGGGTGACATATAAAAGTAACTTTCACATTGAACTGACACTGAACAAAAGTCACTCAAGTTAGCATCTTCAGCGTTTACTCACATTTCCAGGTACAGTCTCTCTGGCATTGTGGGCATGGCAGGCATCACCAGTTCTGGCATGTTCTGCCTCAGCTGTGCAATGAATGGTGCATCAGTAGATACCTTGTCCATCCAGATCTTGGAAGCCTATGATGACACATTTTTTAGATAACTTTAGTAAAGCAACACCAAATGCTGAACTCACAATTGTATGTGCAAAAGTATCTCTTGAAATGTCTTAACTGTAAAATGTTTCTGACTGAGATGACTGCAAAAGTTTTTTGTTTTCTTTTATACCTCAATAGCTTTGTTATAGATGTGACGCAGTTTCATGTCAGTCTTCACCACCTTCTGGTCCAGAATGTCCTGGCTCAATTGCTGCAGCCAGTTCTGGACAGCCTCTGTGTCTGGCAGCATCTTGTGGATTTCAGTGTTCATGTCTGACCTAACCTGCACCTTCACATTGTCCTCTCCTGGAAGACAACATTTCACAATAAGGGCACAACATTTAGATGATTCCTGGACACTTGCAGTACACCAATACATAGGAAAATGATTGCTGTAATTAAACATATTAAATGAAGCTAATATTAGGATTTAGCAAAAAAATGTGCAGAATTTCTTTCTCCTCAGGAATAAAGTTAATACATGAAGGGAGGGCTATACATGTGAATCCATGTTTTCATTCTACTTTGTCATCAAATCAGGATGTGATTTTGATTCATCATATTGATGCAGTTAATGCATGGTTTTCTTTTGCTTTTAAGTTGGTGTAAAACACTATTTTGCAGCTTATACATTTATTACATTTACTTTCACAATTACTGCAGTGTGTACTAACCATAGATGAAAGTGATCCTCTGCAGGGAGGAGGTCTCTGGGAGCTTGATGTCACTCTCAACTTCCAGGGTGAGGGCAGCATCCTTTATCAGAGTGGCTGTCAGTGTTGCATCAGTGTTCATGGAAGGTACAATCAGCTGAGCCTGCAGCAGACCTTCCCTCATGGCCTCCATCCTGAAAAAAGAGGAATACTCATAGCTCAGCAAAAGCACAAATACACCATCTCAAATTACTAGATACACCACACAGTGGACTGAATCCCACTCTATTTCCTAAGTTGTGAACCCTCAAACCTTCAAAGGGTTTAGTGGCATGAAGCAGCCAATTATGAAGTTGATTTGTGTCAGTCCAGTCTTTAAGGTCTCTGGACTTAGGGTTTAGGTGGGCATTTGGATTCAGACATTATTGTTTTTTCCCCACAGAGGAGAAAAAAGAAGCTGTGGACTTACTTGGCACGTCCAATAAGGGACAGCTTAGGGATGTTGTGGTTGCTGATGTCAATAGTAATCTGCTTTCCTCTGCTCTTGCTGTCACTCATGCCAACCTTGATGCCTGCCTCCACATCGTAGTCAGGGATCTGAATGCTGGTGGTGAAAACGTTCCTGTTCCTGTTGTACCTAATGGCAGCAGTGGCCTCAATGGGCTGAGATCCTGAAATGAAATGTCAAAAAGGTTTGTTATGAATTTTTCCATTAGTCATTGGCTGGTATTCCTGCATCTAAATTTACAACAACTTTTTAATTCCTAAACTATTGTTTTTCTTTTTTTGTCCTGTCTTTTTAATTGCATTGAGTATATCATTGGGGAATTTTGTGAAAGGTCAGGTGATTTAGTGAAGGAATCAGGTCATCCTGATCATCCTACCCTCTGCCATCAAAGCCACCTTGATGGAATCAACCTTCTGACGACCTTCTTTGCCCTCTGCGAGAAGATCATAAGTGACAGTGGCAGTGTACCCGGTTACCACACCAGTAGGCTCAATGTTAACAGCAAACCTGGAAGATTGAAATCTTTTAGCTTTTCAAGTTTCTCGACCAGTAAATTAAATTCAGTTGTTTAGAAAAAAGTATTTTATTGATTGTAATTGTATACGGCCACGTACTTGGTCTCTCCGTTGAGAGGGAAGTAAGGAGCCTCGTTAGAGCTGGCCATAGAGTAGCGTGCTGTGGTGCAGTAATTTAATCCACTGAAGAGAGGAGAGCAATGGACATTGGTTTGGCTCTCAGACACTGAGGGGATAAGGGAGGCCTGGCCAGAGTTCACAGACAGGACTCTGTTGCTGTTTCAAAAAAACAAGAGTACACAAAAATTGTAAACAAATATAGGACTATAATAGCATATCCTGTATATTATTACTATACTGTTTAGGTTATGTAAGTTATGAAATGGTTTTCATAGTGCCATCGACAGAAGGCAACACACTGGAGAAAGAGGAGGAGGAGGAGGAAGAGAAAGAGGTCAAGCATACCTGACTCTGAACAACTGTATTGGGCCCTCAGGGGCAGGGATGGATAGTTTGATCTGGTTGTTGGCCATTAAGATCTTGGCATTGAGCTTGCTCTCATGGAACATTCTAGTGTGCATCTCAAGCCCGGCATCCATGAATTTGGGGATGTTGACTCCCATCTTTGTCACAAACTCCAGACCCATAGAGGGCATGAAGGACAGCTCCTTCTGTAGTGTGGCAGCACAAGATCAGAAAACTTAGTCACATAAAATGTAAAAAGCACAGACCATGTACTATTATTTGAATGTAAATGCTGTATATGTGGAGGTATGTTTTTATGTATGTATATGCCAAAGTTATTATAGATACAGGCCTACAAGTAAGTAAGTAAATGAAGTAGGTATTACATGTATCTGTATGGCTATATCTATGTATGTGTCTATGTCTGTAAGGAAGGAGATTTATTTACCACAGGCTGTGCAATATTCAGTCCCCCTTTAGCTCTGGGAACGAAGGTGCCAGACAGGGCAACTTTGAGAGGGAAACCAGAAGCTGTTGGCAGAGAGAACCCATTGTCCATGAAGATATAGTGGGCAGTGGCAGTGTTCTCAGTGCCAGAGGTCCATTCCATCAGGTACTGAATTGGAACAGAGTAAGTGATGAGGTTACCGGTACATACATTAATCCATATAGATACAATATAAATACGATACAATATAAATACAATACAATTTAGATTGACTCCAAATTGAACGTGAAATGGTAATTAAGTTAACGTTGTTCACCAACACATGAATAGGTGGCTTTATTGATTCATTTTGTATGTTAAAGGATTATATTAGAGTATGTACCTGCATGGGCATTTGATAGGTCATGATGGATGCATACATGTAGGCCCAACTGGCATATTCCTTAAGCTCGTTAGCCTTGATGTATCCAAGCTCAGATCCCAGAATTCTCAGGTAGGCCATGGACTCTGGGGTCTCCTGAGCTTTCAGATTCTTGGCAAGCTTGTTGAAGTTGCGCACAACCTCCCTCATCAGATTCTCAGGAACCTGTAAGGCAAATAACAAACAGTGATGAATGTGGATGTCCAAGTTACTAAGTGAAATTTATTTCTAAGCTATTTTCAAACACAGCTTACGCTGACCATCACTGACTAAGGCAAAGACAAAACAGGATTAGTATATTAGTATCATTATTAGTATACAGATCCATCCCACACCTGTTTGTCTGTTGTCAGGGGCATTCCCCATTTCTCCAGAATCTCAACCATCTTCTCTGGCATCTTGTCTTCAGTCCAGTACATGGCCTTTGAGACAGTGTCAGGGAAAAATCCATTCTTTCCGAACAGGGCCTCAATGGTTGGCTCGAAGCCTTTGCCCTCCATACCGAACTATAACAGAAGCACGAGAACGTCATTTCACAATTCTAAGAGAAACCCTGAGGAAATGCTCTGAAATGTTACACTAGCTTCAAAGCAACTTACATTTGTCAGCTATCAATTCGTATAGAGCCAGTCTCCCCTAGAGCAGCTTCAGATTAAGTGCCTTGCTCAAGGGCACATCAATGGCAATCAGTGATTCGAACCCACAATTTCCAGCCCACTAGCATGGTAGCCAGGTTCCTACATTACTCTGAGTGTAAGTTTTGTCTGTGGCAGTGTTTTGGCAATAAAAGGCAATAAGCACGCACCTCCAAGAGGTCAACCTTCTCTCCAAAGAGGCTCAGGGTAGTCTTAAGCATAACCTCTCTGGGCAGCTGGCTGCTTGGGTCAAAGATGACATTGCCCTGCATGCTTGTCTCCATGGGACCCGTGGAAGCGTCCATCTGGTAATTACGAGAGTATTCTCTGATGTCGCCAGAGGTGTCAATCTCAATGTCCTGGAGTGCCTCAGCCAGGTCCTTACCCCACCTATGGAAGACACAATGCACAAAACTGAGCTCACACCAATCACTGAGAGCAACACAAGTGACCTATGTGGGCATGATTATTTATGCTGAATTCTTACAGTAGCATTAGGCTTTGAACACTGTATGAATGGTGTCAAGTTTGTATAGTCTAGTACAATTTTGTTTGCCATTCCTTTTTTTTAGGACTTACATCTTTGTCTCACGGTCATTTGAGTTGATGATGTTGTTGACGTGGGTAGCCACGAAGGCCTTAACTTGAATGTTCTGGTCCTGGGTGAGGATCTTCTTCACCATTTCGATGTTGCTTGGCTCAGCGTTCATCACCATGAGGTAAGCAGACAGTCTCTTCTGGACAGCACCCTTACCATACTGGGCCACGCGCTGGAGATTGGAGCGCACCTGTGTGAAAGAGAAAAGAAATACGGACATAAGTATTCAGTAACATGTAAGGCAGTTGTCTGGTGTAAGAACTGATGGTTGTTTTTTACATCCTTCTTTTTTAGTTAAAGATAGATTAAAGCAAGACTATGTAGTTTGTGATATATGCAGTCATGCTGTAAAGCTTTTTTTATGATGATATACCTATATATACCATCCAAATTACGTTGGAGATGGTACCAAAATGAATTATCTGAAAAAAAGGATACTTCAAATTCAGTTAAACGTTACACAGTGTTACTTTAATGTTTGTGTTTATTTTTTCAGTTCAAAGACGTAGAACTATATGAATTTTGAAAAATCTCATTGGCTACAGGTGTTCAGTTCACTGTCAATAAAATAAAAAGGCTTTAGAGGATATTAGCTCTGTTTCTTGAATGAGGAATTGAACTGGACTTAATTGAATCTTGAATCTTGTTTCACACTTAGACTAAGCTTTGACCCATACTTACATCATTAGTCATGGACATGCGCTTGAAGGCCTGAATGGCAGCCATCTGTACAGACAGGGTAGTGGTGGGCTGTCTCATGCATTTGAGCAGAGTGCCATGGATAGTGGAATCTGCCCTCTCCATGATGTCTCCCATGTTTCCAATGACCTATGGTAAATAAAAGAAATGATGACCTTAAATGTGTGAGGCTCAGATGCTTTTTATAAATAATTGTAAAAAAGAGGGGTAAATTAGACATTGAAATTTAGACAACTGCAAACTAACACTAAGCATAACAGCAGGTGGTAAGTGGTGAGTTATTTGTAGTAATACATACCCGCAGGGTGAGGAAGGTCAGTTCTTTGTCGCCAGAGCAGTCGGCTCCAAGGATGGAGGCCAGATACTCGTAGACTGCAGCAATCTCAGGAGTGATCTTCTGCTCGGCCTTGTATACCCTGTGTGACGAGAGGAAAGAACATGGATTAGAACCCGAGCTTTCATAAAGCATTGTTAATGCCATCAGGGTCCTAAAAGCACTGCATGTTATGTTAAGTAAAAATTAGCTTTTACTTACTTGTTGACCACATGGCTCAGGGCATACATGATGGGCTTGCTGGGCTTGTACTTGGCTGTCTCCAGCACATCCTGGACCATGCGACGGGATGGGTTGGACAGCATTGCCAGGACGTAGGTGGTGGCATCAATTTCTAGGGCATCGACGTTGAAGTGCCTCATGGTCTGCAGCATGGCACTGGTGCACTCAGGAGTACCGCACTGGCCCACGGCTTGGAGGGTCAGCAGCACATGGGTCTCAACCATCTCCTTCAGGGCGGGTTGCATGGTCTCAAAGGTCAGGGCGCGGAGCTCAGATACCAGCTTCTGGAAGGCGTTGGCCCTCTGGTCACCCTGGGAGTCAGGGAGATTGATGAGCTCGTTGAAGATGGCCAGCATGGTCTGGGTGCTCTGGACAGAACTCTTCATATCAGCTGCCTCCATGGCAAGGTTCTTCAGGTGGGAAGACTCTGCAGGAGCACAGAGAAAAGTTGCTTAGGTGTGTGTGTGTGTGTGGCTCTGTTTACAGTATGATCAGGTTTGTACATCCTAAATTTGATAGAATTTGAATAGTGTTGTGAACATGGATTGAGGCAGTCATCACTTCAGTCTAGTCTTGGATTATGCAACTGTGGGACATAATATTCAGTGGTTGATGAACTTCTTACCATAGTCAAAGACTCTGTCATTGATCTTGTTTGTTCCCTCCAGAGTCAGTGTCTGTTTCACAATTGAAGAGACTCCATACTCGCCCCTAAATCAGATGGGAAAAACATGAAAAAAGTTTGTTTGAACATTCAATTAAAGGAAGGCAATGTGAAATATCAAGCCAATTATTCTCAGTTTAATATGAAAGAATGAATATGAATGGGTATACAAATATAGTATATAACTTAAAATATACAATATACAGTATAATGCACTTATAGAAACAGAAATGTTTAAAACATATTTGTGATATTCATATCAAAGTTAAGCTCACACATGTGTGTTTATGTCTTAGGAAAAATGAACTCTGAGAGTTGGTGCTGGCAGGCATGGTGTCACCTTGATAAACTCTGCTAAATACCAGTCAACTTTAGATAAAATTACTCACTTGCTGGAGAAAGGCAGGAGGATGTGCTTCTCTGTACAGCTGCCAGAGGTCATGTGCTTTTTCTGGTTGTCAAACTTGTAGTTGCAAGTCTGTGTGCTTTCGATCAGCTTGGACAGAGGGTAGTGCTACAGATCCAAAAAAAAAGAATCAATTGTATCACTGACCAGTGAAAGTCATGTTCACTTTCACTTTTTCCCCTCTCTGTGCTGGTAACTTAAGACAGAGTGTTTATTGTAGGTGCTAAATATTGGATGTTTCCAGGCAGCACTGAAACATTAGCATTTGATAACTACATCTACATGATTTTACATGTTTGTGCACAGGACACATCTTAAACGTGGCACCACTTGAATCCATGGTGAAGCGTTGTTTCATCTCACTATATACAGTGTATATCGCTGAAATGGCTTGACAAAGAGTCTGTCCAAGATGTACAAGACAGAACAAGGTCTCCTCACCATGCCAGTGATGATGGCCAGGGGGCTGGTGGGCTCCTTCTGGGCCACAAAGCCATCACAGGCAGACAGATCCCTGGTGACGGTCACATCAGTGGCAATGTCTTCCCTTTCATTCACTTTAAAGTCAGTCTGGCAGACTCCATGGATGGTGGCCTGAGAGGTTCAAAACAGGAGACAGAGAAAGGTTGAAATTCATGAGAATGGAAATGATTTGGTCCAAACCTCTCTTGACTTTAGCACAGAAAGCCAGTAATTTTTTATTTTCTGTTCTGGTGGAATACACCAAATAAGCTTGACCTCATGTCACAGGAGGCGAAATGCTTTGGCAGAAAAAAAAATTAATTTTAAAGGTCAATTAACTTAAACTTAAATTAACTTAAATTAACTTAAAGGTCAACTGTAAGTTTCACCTGACCATACAGATGACCTTACCCTTCTCCCAGCCCTATCATGTATAGAATACTGTGCAGTGCCTGATAGCCTCTGATAACAACAGTAATCTTATCACTGGTTATAAATGTCACGTCAAGAAGATTTTGACCCAGGGATTGAAGTGCCTTGATTTTAATATGGAGAATGATGACACAAAATGCTCCTAAACAACTTTGCAGGAAGTGAATGCAAAAGGTTACTAAGGCCAGAGATATTTGAACCTTATGTCTTGCAACCTCCGAAGAAGCAATGGTGTCACAACCCCCTTCTTTGAAACTGCACGTACTGCACTTTGATTTAACTAAATTATGTTGCATGATAGCAGCAAAGACTCAAAGCCAAGGGCATTTATTGTGTAACTGGCTTGCCCATTGTATAACTGTCCGACTGATTCAATGTATAACTAAGTGACAGAAGGCTGACTGGTATACTGGTCTGTACTGATTACCTCAGGTCTTAAACTTATTAGTCTAAAATTTAAGAAAAATAATCATTTCATGCCCCATCAATGTTTTTGGCGAAGCCCAGTGTAAGAACCACCAACTGCGTGTTAAGCACACTTTGACACAGAGATCGAAATGCCATGATTAAGCATGGAGAGCAATAACTCTGGATGTTCCAAAGTGACTTCTTTCAGGAAGTGAATAGGGTCACATAGACCCTTACCATTTTGTTGTTCTTTTCCTCCTCCAGAGAAGGCACCATCAGGGCAGAGACGATACCCCTCTTGATGTTAAGGATGTTGGTGGGCTCATCTTCCTCAGGGAACAGCAGGACATCACTCTCACCTTCAATGACCATCTTCAGGGTGTTCCTGATCAGGGGCAATGCAGCAAACACAAGTGTTGCTATATTAGTCTCTTGAGAAGCACTTGGGTTTGTGTGTTATACAATGGCTGAATCCAGGTGTCCACCCTAAGCCCTAAGCCCTGAATCCCTCATAGACTCAACTGGTATGAATCAGCCAATCATGAAGTCAACTAATTCTAGATAAGTCTTTAAGTGATCAGGGCTGAGGGGTTTAATGGGAACATTTGCGTTCCAGTCATAGAATGTACGGTATATATAAGAATGGTTTCAGCCAATACAATAGGTCTATCTCTAGCCATTCCTGAGTTTTATGGTTCTATGGTTCTATCTCTTTGGTTCTATCTCTAGCCATTCCTGTCTCTTTGTGAGCATCTCATAATTCATTATTTGCTGTCTATCTGTTTTCATTTGCCAGGCTGTGTGCCAGCTAGGGCCGTGTGAGTGCACCTACTTCTCCATGGTGGCTTTGAAGGCGTCATCCTTGGCGGAGGGTCTGTAGATAGGAGTACCACTGGCGTCTGTCTCCGCAACCTCTCCCAGGCTGCACTCTGTGGTGCGCAGGACAAAACGGCATGTCTGAGGGACATCGATCTCCACCTGAGAGGACAACAACAGGTGTGTTTATGGGCGGAACCCAGGGGAGGTAGCCTATTTATTGTGAGGGAAAAGTTTATTTAAAGTATTGCATAAATTGAAATTGTATTAGGAGCTGAGAATAGATAGGGCCTCAAGATGGCTTTAAAGAGCAGATAACCTTGTTCTTCAAATTGTGAATAAATGAAAGTGTAAACGTATGTACATAAAGTGAAATATGAACAGCTAGGTATGCAGCATTGGACTACAAAGTCTTGCCATCACCAACATAGTTTAATTTCCTTTAAATAATTTCCTATATTTCCTATATTATTTCTTGAAACAGTGTCTGAGAAGTGGAGTGTGCTTCTTCCTGGCTTCAGACCCACCTTGCAGCTGACTTTGGGTCCATTCTTGATGTCGCTGGCTCCGTTCACTGTATTATAGGTTTCTGCTTCATACTGGTACACATAGTTCCTGAAGTTCTTGTAGCGTTTTGCCACTATAGGAGAGAGAGAGAGGTAAGAAAAAAGGTCACGAAAACAAACTGAGAACGTCAGCTGTAATGAAAACAAACAAAAACAACAATCAAAAAACAGTAGGTGTAATCAGTGTCAGCTGTGTTCAAACTGATGCAATCTACAAAAACTGATAATGGAGATAGCATGGATGAACTGTGGCACATGATAAAAGAGTTAGTGTTGAGCAAGGGAACAGACTGCTCCTAAACAAAGACTGATCTCATCACCATCATCAACATCAGGGTTCAAAGTCTCCTGCTTAGTTGGAAGTAGAATGGGTTCAATAGGTGAAGTTGTGCAACACATCAGGAAGATGTTGAGCTCATTTCACCAATCTAATCATCCATCAGCATCCCTTCAGGAGGGGATTTTAGTTTCAACAACTGTCTCAACATTTTGCTTAACTTGAGCATGTGAACTTACACAGACATGTTGGAGTAGATTCTTCACTTCCAACTTCTTGTTCTGGTGAAATGTAAAAAAGTGAATATCAGTTCTCTTCAAACCAAGCCATATGAATTGATAAACACAATAAAACTTTAAAATCCAAGTAAAACTTTAAAATCCTCCTTTGCCAGTTTCTGTTTCTTTTTTTTCTTTTCTTTCAGCCTCTCTTTAACAATAACACTATAAGAGTTAGGAGAGAAACTGTAAAAATAATGATCCTTTGTTCAAAACACATGTATTAGTTTAGCCAATGCAACCTCTGACTTCACCTTCTAACAGCACTTACAAATACACCATTATAAATACATATAATAAAATCCACAATACATTGTCTATCTATCAAATATTAGTTTAGGGTTGTAGTAAGCAGGGATTTTCCTCTGGTGGTGTAGTACTCACGAGCTAGAGCATAGGTGCTCAGCAGCAGCAAAAGGCAGAGCTTAGGATTACCCATCTTGGGTTGGGAAAGAAGCTCTGTAAGCTCACGAAGTGAGCCTCCAATCAAACGAAGACTGACTCCTTCCTGGTGGCTCAAGACTTTTATACTACCTCACCTGGAGGGGAGGGAGGGGAGGTAGGGGTAAGGTAACGTAAGGAGTAAAAGCAGGGGGTGGTGGGGTTGGTTGCCGCCAGTCAGTCAGCAATTGCAGCAGTTCAGCATAATTCCAAAGTTCACACAGGCAGCCGCTGTGGCAGGCCAAAGGCGAACCTGGATCATAAACACCACCCAGGATCTGTCAGTCAGCAGCACAGGACGTGATGAGAGATGCTGATTGCATCGGGATATCAGGGACCCAGTCACCCCAGCCTGGTCTGGGTGTCTGCTACATGTAGACCCCCACTGGTCAAAGGTTCTCAGATTATTTAAAGTCAATTGTGGCAGGAAAAAAACATGTAGAACATGTCAGAGAGAGAATTTTTCAAATTTTACTTCCTTCCTTTTATCTTCCCCCTCACATTTCCATGTGGTGTTATTTTTATATATATATATAAAGCAGATTGTTATAAATCACCTTATTTAATTTGCTGCATCATGTTATTGATTTGTGTTTATTGTATCTTTCTTAAAGTTTGGTAACATAGACGACCTAACGACCATACCATAGACCATAGACGACCATAGATGACCATAGAACAGTAAGATGAGGACAAAATCCTACTAAATTATTTTAAAATCTATAGGGTCTTTGATTACAAAAGTAATGTGAATGGTTAAGTCTATTCCACTTTTGATTAATTTGCAATATTTGATAGTTATCATTGTTAGTTACAAAAGTTAGCATAAATGTTCTATTTTCATTTCTTATTCTCATGGCATAATTTCTATGTAGTTAATTGTATAAAATGTATATTAAAATACAGAAATATAATCTCATTACTTTAAGGGAGGTTACAGAAGCCAATAGCCCATAAAACATTGTGATTAAGCAGATTATAAGTGCATGCTTGTGAGTTATGTGTCACAACCTCAGTGATTATGTATTAAGAGACTTGAACCCATAACCCGCCCAAGCCTTATCTATCGCTAAGTCATGAAATGAGAAATGAGAATTATGATGCACTGGATGCACGTATGACTATGATGGTCTATTGTAACTTTTTTGGTACTTAAACAGCATTTTTGTAAGTGTTAAAAGAACATAACCTTTAATATTTTTCAGATTTAGAAGCTGTCGAGCTTTTAAATGTGATATTCGTTCATAGGTCAAAGACAACTTTATACAGGGAATTGTGAAAAGACCAAAATCTTTCAAAAATACTTTTAAAAATCAGAAGTATTAAAATTATTTTAAAGTAACAACATGGTTACAATTACAATGAGGTTACAAAAGTGGATTATTGAATTATTTAAAATTTTCACAATGGCTGTGATATAAGGGGAAGGAGGCCTAATCTTATTTGTCATAATAATTTTTCTTCCTATATGTGGCAGCATCATGCAACCCTTTTCTGAGCCATTCAGTTACCCACTCTGAGATGTCTGGATGAAAAGTGTTGGTGGCTTGTTTTATTTTCATTATCACTGAAATTAACAAGGTTATTGAAAGAGATGAGTAACCGGCCCAGACAAGTCCATCTGTATTATATCTGATATGACTGTAATGTGTCATCAAAGTTAATAAAACTTAAAGAGATTTTAAAAATAAACTGCTTGTTTTAATAGATGACACATGTAGAATAAAAGTTATTATGTCATTCTAACCTTTAACCTGCAATGACAAAAGTGTCTGCAAATCACTCATTGTGTTCTCTCGTCATCATTGCTCAGGGGGGACACCAGCAGATTACGTTATTGTGTCAAGGTAACCTTTTACCTGCAATGACAAAAGCCTCCGCAAATATCACATCGTCTTGTTCTTTTGTAAAAAGAGGATACACCAGCTGATTGCTTGAGGCAGAGATGCATACATTCACATGTTGCACAAGACAAGTTCAGGCAAGTTGCTCTGACTGATGAGCTTATCATCAATTCATTATCTGCTGAAAAAGTGTGAAGTGCAAGAAATAAGAACCCCTAAATGGAACATGTTGTTAAGGTAGGACATGTTTTCCTCTGAAATTAAGGGGGGGGGGGTGTACAAAAACAACAAAAAATATCATAGTTGATGTTTTATGATAAGATTTTAGTGTCTGATTATTTAATACATCACTTTATGAAACTTTTCATGGCTTTTGTAACCGATTACCTAAATCTGAGAGTGAGATTGGTCTGGATACTTAGACATCATCTCCCTTATCTCTGACCCATTAACAAGACACTGGCTGGCATAATAATGCAGCTGACTGGTTTAAATTCTAGTTCTGTAAAAATGCTGTCTGAAGTGGAGAAAGGATGCCGCTGACAAATTAATAATGACATTGATTAACTATGGCTGGAGGGGCTTATAGCTCAGCCAAAATAGAAAAGGCATGGCCAATGGATTATGCCCGATGAGTCCAGGATGCGAATTTGGACAATGAACAATTCCACAATGCAAAATTTCCACAATGAACAATTCAATGTACAATGAATGGCCCATCCTCATTATGCCTTGCCAAGATGTGTGTGTCACTGCAGCGATTCTTTTGGGCGAAGTCAACAGCTAATCTCAAGACGCCTGTCACATCTGGATCTGCCAACAGCTTCTAGTCTGCTAGGCATGTCCGTCTGTGATCTGGGTATGGACAAAAAGACTTCTTAAATATTGTGCACAAATGTCCTGTATTTTCTTATTATACTTTGAATAAAGAAAGTGAGAGATAAAAATTGTATCTATACCACTGCTGAAACGAAACATGTGAGGTGCCTATAACTTTTAAGCCTACTGTGGTTTTGTTTCCAACAAATGCAAATTGTGGAAGAATGGATTGCTGTGTCGTGGCCTTAGCCTTTGCTCTTGCAGGCCTGAAGGTGATAGCTATCCTCTGAAAACCACTGAAGATATCCTCCTAGGGAGAGGGGAATTCCTGTGAACCTCTTTGATCATGAGTATTTTGGTTATCAGGGCTATCCACACCTCTCCACACCCGTCAGACACCACAGACGTAGGCTATACCACACACAGCTAGCATAGTAAAGTAAGGGATAACATTCTGCGAGGCTGTCATTATTGTGAAAGAGCAGCAGAATGCGCAGCATTACAGACACCCTCCTAATAACAAGTGTTCTTACATGGAATAACTAAAATTTAAATAAAATTCCATAGCATAGGCAAATATGCTTCACTCAGCTCTGATTATGATGAAAGCAAGCTAGTATGGGACAAGATATATGTGAATTCCAGATGCTACAGCATAGCCTTAACTCTTGCAGCATATTAGCTTTTAAACTGTCATCCTTTCAAATCCATTAATTTTGTCCTTTGTCTAAATATTTTCCCTTCATTCTTGAGTCAGTAATGACACAATGATGACTGCCTCGCTGAACATCATCCCTTAATTTTATTGTGCAAGCTGTGTGTGGTATAGCCTATGTCTGTGGTGTGTGTGAGTGTGTGTGTCACCACACTGCTGCTATTGATCATGTTCATGTGTAATACCTACAGCTTAACGTGCAAGACTACCTACCTACTATATTATATTATTACCTATATTGCTATATTATTACCCACAGACTCTAAACACTTTTCCCCTCCCCTTTATTATTATTATTATTATTATTATTATTATTATTATTATTATTGCTATACTATTATTATTATTATATGCCTTGTATATTCCCCCTCTTTCTATTGCTCTGCTTGTACTTGACACTTTACACTTCTTCCCTTGCCTCCTTGTATGTACCTCCCCTCTCCCCATTATGTATTTGTACTTTGACACCTTTACTCCTCTCTTCCTTGCACTTTTGTGGCCTTGCTGGCTAATTTTGTTGTACAGGCAACTGTTCAGTGACAATAAAAGTCTTGTTGACTTTTTTTAAAAATCTTGTTGTTGTAATACTGATCCATAATAATAACACTAGCAGGCGATACAGTATTAGTCTACTATAATGAAAAAGGTAGGGAATACAGTACATTGTAGAGCTTGTGGTAGTGATTAGTTTCACCAGCTTAGTTTGATTGGATCTTTGTTAGATCATTTTGTTGACTTTAGAGCTTAGCTGACCTGCTTTTAAAAACTGTGGGCATATTGGTAAACAACATGCCTTACCAAAGAGTACTGACCTCATTTCACTGGGCACCTGACTCATTGGCCAGTGATAGTTATTTATCCAGTTCAGTTGCCTTTCATTATCTAGATTGTACTGTGATAAAATTGAATGGCAGTTTAGTTATTAATAGAGAGCTATCCAGTGATTCCAGATCTCCTAGAGAAATAAGCTACCTGGACCCTGAAAACAAGCCCAAAACAAGTGACCCAAGAACAAAAAAGAAAAAACAAAGACAAATAAAGAAAGGCCTCTATATTGCTATATTGGCCAATAAGAGAAACAGGTTGTCCATAAATGTAATGTTTGGCTACATAACATAAACATAACAGGAGGCGATGTACAGAACAAGTTAAAAAACAAGCCACAACACTGAAATAAAATCCCGAAACCCCACAAGCCCTGACTTCGGATTGTTTAATGTGACTTCACAAAAAACAAGCCCAAAGTCACTTATAATAAGCAGAACTGGCAACCCTGCAGCTGTCCTGGAAAGACTGTTGTGATTTCATCAAAACCTTTGTGAGAACCGTCTCAAATTTACAGCTCAGCAATGGTAGGCACCCCCTAATTGTATCTATACCACTTCTGAAACGAAACATGTGAGGTGCCTATAACTTTTAAGCCTACTGTGGTTTTGTTTCCAACAAATGCAAATTGTGGAAGAATGGATTGCTGTGTCGTGGCCTTAGCCTTTGCTCTTGCAGGCCTGAAGGTGATAGCTATCCTCTGAAAACCACTGAAGATATCCTCCTAGGGAGAGGGGAATTCCAGCTCAGCATTGGTAGGCACCCCCTAGTGGTTGAACTGCATCATAGCTCGGCTTGTCCTTATAGCCGCAACGAGCCCCAGCCAGGCGTAAGCCACTGTCTGGAAGTAAGTATCAATAAGCAGAGGCATGGACAGACAGACAGACAGATAAAAAGAACATAAAAGAAGCAATGCTACAATTATGTTAGCTACAATTATGTTAATAATTTTACCAACTCAATTGTAAATTAAGGTTCATGTTTAACCGACAGAAAGAGAGAGAGAGAGAGAGAGAGAGTTCATGCAGCAGGCTATGTGTTTGTCTACGTGAAAGTTATACTGTGGCAGATGCAGCTGTAAAGAAGTGGTTCAGCAATGAGAAAGGGAGCGTTGCCAGGATCCAATAAAATTCCTCTTTAGCAAATGTGGCTAGAAGTAATGATTAAAATCCAGGGACAAAGACACTAAAGCATTCAAACTAAAGCAGGCTAACAGACAATATGTTGTTGGAGACATACCTTTGTGGCTTTGCTTGAAAAAGAAGTCGGACTCAGTCATTTACACTTCTCCATTTACTTCAATAAAGTCAGCAAAAAAGTTATTTTTTTTATATGTTTATATAACTCAGAAAGTATATGTTCACACAAGCAATAACAATATTTTCACCAAACAGATGGACCATGCTGGAACAAATCTAAGATCACAATATATTCAATAAAAAATAGAATCACACGCAGCACAACATTGAATATAGGCTACTGTTCTAATGTGTTACACAAACAGTAACTGAAACACAGATCCGTTGTGTCTACAGTGAATGTTTTTCATTGGTTACTATAGTATCATACAGTACACCAAAGTTGCCATGTGTGATGTCCAACTGTGTGTGTGTGTGTGTGTGTGTGTGTGTGTGTGTGTGTGTGTGTCTGTGATCTGTATGTGGGTGAACTGGACTCACACTCACATGTGAAGTTCCTAACGGGAAACACTCTAAAACCATGAGAGAAGAGGTTTGCTGTTTCTTTTACACATGATTACGGTCATACCACTAACATACTGTAGGTTTATTCTACGTCCTATAGATGTAGGGAAATAGCCATTTGGCAAGGACTAGGTTATATGCTTTCTGCAGCAACCAAACACAACATGAAAAGTAAATTAATATTTTTTTTAACCCCAAACTAGATAAGGACGGCAGGTTTCTGGGGTACACACCATGTAATACCAACTGAGAGATCAGATATGTCTAGCTTTAATAAATAAGTAATTAAGAAATTATACTAGTGAATTATGTCATTGTATTGTGGTGACCACCAACCAAGGTCTTTTGTTTGTTATCCGGTTCATGTAAATATCTTGAATAATACGTTTGCCACCAATAACATGGACACTAAATAATAACAATACAATACAATATTCTATATTGTTAATTTAGTTATTTAGTAAGTGCAGTCAATCTGTTTTGCTGAATCAGTCGGTTGTCCCACTTACATTAGCTTGTTGATGTTGTTGTTGAAGAGCAAGAAAATGTCACTGTTGGCCTCCCAGAACCAAAGTTCAGAACCACAGCTACATTGTTCTAGTAATGGCTGCTTTATGTGCCTTCTGTCAAGTCATGATATGCATATGCAAGATTCAGATTTGTGCATATGACTCGGGAACTGAATATAGAGAGTAGAATCTAACCCAGGCAAGGTCTTCTACACAGAATGAAACATGTGCCTTTGATGTGGACGGGCTCTTGCCTGCCAGGGTCTTGACTACTGGCCGCTAAAAGAACCTGCTGTAGTGATTCCAGGCCTTGATGTTTCAGCACCGTTTTAGGCAAGAGGGTGAGGCTTTTTCTCCTTGAATGGCTCATCGTCTCTCGGCTAAACTTCATTTCTTCATGGTGCCAGACATCTTACGGAGTCCCTTAATACGATATAGTAAGCCATTGATAAAGTCCTAATGGAGGGGAAAACATTGTTAGAGGGAACATTTTGTCTTGTTTATCATTGGCACAGCTTTGGCTCAGGATGTCTTATTAAATGCATTACATTCACCCATTCATTTCACACAATGGGAGTTTTTGTTGGACGGTCGTTTTGGTTTTTATTGGCACTCGTGTCTTTTAATGCCTTCTTACCTCTTTTGGCTTGCCACATTCATGGAGGACTGCCTTTGGAGAGCAAGAAAGAGGAAATTCTGTTTGATGGGGTTTTTTAGATTGAGTCAGTAGATAGACTGATGTAGTTAAATTAAAAGATTCATATCCACACACCTAATGCAATATAATACATTCAGCACACCCTGTGTAGTTAAAATATTTCAGGCTTTTACCTGCAATTTTGACTTCTGTTCTTCATGTGACAAGTCCAAGAGCTCATCAATGTCAATTTCCAGCTCTGGGATATCGTCCTCCTGAAAAAAATAAAAATGATATAATGATAATTTATATGAATCAGCATAAATATATAATTAAAAATATTATCCTCCTGTGGAAGAAAAGATTAGGTCAGGTGATGGGGGGTGGGGGGACTTAGAATGGCACCAGGTCATTTGAATTCTGTAAATTAATTTTATTATCATGAGGCACATAGAGAGGTTCACACAAAAAGCGCATGGATTGTGTTGGTTGAGACTGTATTTCCTTTCAGAAGGAGGTGCTTTGTTGGAGACCCCTCGCACCAACGCAAACACATAGTTCGGCACACAGTCCCCTTTGTTCTGATAGCCTGCAGGGCAGACCCAAAAATTACCCACAATGCACTTAGCAAGTGCACAGAGGCCCAGTTTCTTCACTATTTGTCTATACTAATGGACAGAGGGATTGGTCTTTGGCCTGGTTGGGTTTGGTATGTGCCTGCTCGCTGGAGGAGGATCATGTATGAGCCATGCACCATCAACTAATTTCTCTCATAAATACTTAAAAAAAAATAACTTTCTTGACTACCTATAGCACTTCTTGTGATAAGTCACACACATATCAGAATTGTCTTGGTGTGATGGGGTGAAATGTATCAAATTGCAATGCTAAAACACAATCTGTCACTACACACAATTTCAATAAAACTGTTATTCTTGTGTTGATGTCTTTCTGCCTTGTTTTCTGCATGTAACAGTTAATAAGAAATAGAATTCCACTTTCCATGTTTATGGTAGATTAGAGATACTGCCACAGGAAGCCAGACATCTGACCTCTGACCTCTGGCATTCCATGGCAGTTTTGATCAAAACTAAATAAATAATTAGAGCAATCCTTTGAGATATGCAGAGCTGTGACTCAATTACATAAATGCCCAGCCCCCTGCCTCAGCAAGCTGTGTGATGACATTTCAGGAGTATCCTAATGAATTAGAATATAAAGACACAGACCACCATGCCTGCAGTCCTGGACATGATAGGCAAGGCCTGGCAAGTGGACATTATTTAGCTTCATCTATTATTCAACACACTGGAGATGTACTGTAATTGGGAAAGAGAGAGAGAGAGAGAGAAAGGAGTGGAAATATCAAGCTCTGGCCCGCTTCCTGATAAGAGGGGATCTGTGGAGCTGTGGCCACTCCCCTAGGAGGAAGTGAATTCTTCGCTCGTCGACTGGGCTCTGATGATTATTTGATGATGCCAGGAGCCTGCTGGATTGGTGAAAAATGACTACAGCCATGCAAGTAAAATAAGAAACGGTCTGCAAGTTATGAGTTATAAAAAAGTCAAGTTACCACTTTCTTAATATAAACTGAAATGGATTTCAAGTAACTGAAACACAGAGCCATTGTGTCTACAGTGAATCTGTTTTTGATTGGTTACCATAGTATCATACAGTACACCAAAGGACTAAACTAGGTAAAAGGAACTCAAGTGGCCATGTGTGTGTGTGTGTGGACTGGACTCACACTCACATGTGAAGTTTCTAACGGGAAAACTAAAGTTCTATGAGTTTAATCGAGCTGAAAAGTTTACATTTGAGTAGGCTATACTTAATAACAACAAAAAACATCTTAAAAGGACCACCCTCCTCCTTCAGGCTGAGACAGAGGGGCCGTGGGCAGAGAGGAGGGCTTAGAGAGACTCATCTGCTGATGGATGGGGAAAGAGTGGGTGGAACAACAACAGACCTGCACCTAATGCTCCCCCCAAAGACCAGACACACACCAGTAATTACCGGAGTCTGAGTCAACACTGACCTATTTTGAGTTCAATTAGTCACACAGCAGCAGCATCAGAAGCAGTAGCAGCAGCAACACAGAGCTCTGCATGCTAATTGCCACCACTGGCCAATATGATATCCTGACTCCAGTGTCTTAAAGCCACACAATGTAAGAATTTGTATTTATTCTCCTTGTTCTGTTTTTTATGTGTGCTGTGTGCAGTATAAATGCAGTCTCCATAGACAGAAAGAGCTTGCAGCAGTTCACATAGGACACTGTTTCTGGTATAACGCACCGATTTCTGTGTGAATGAGGCCTAAGTTGTTCTGAAAACTGTTGAAACTGTCGCGATCATGTTCCTGCAAAGCCTGACACAAAACTTAAATTTATAATTTGGTGTACATTTAAAATGAGTTTGCATTTGATATTCTGAAATCAAACAGCTTCATAGTGTTGCTTTAAGAAAAAAAGAAAATGGAAAGAAGCACTTTGTAAATCAAGTGCTGAGAAAAGGGTGGGAGAGCAGCATGGCAGAAATGGATTCCTTACTGCAGGACATGTGCTGTTTGAGATAAAGTTAATTTTAATGTGTGCCTGTGTTTATCACACTTCCTGTGCTGGGAATGGGGAGTGCATGCTCTGCTTCACCAGTGCCATTTCACACACACACACAGCCATTTCCCTTCTTTAGAGGAGAAGAGCTATTTTGGAAATACACAACCAGTGGTTTGTAGTTCATCAGTGTCACTGAATACATAACTAGAGCAGTTGCTACTCCATAATGCTGTAGGCTACATATTATGAAATGGTGATAGCATCTGTGTATTTTCAAAGTAGATTGTATTTCAAAAAACACAGAGAATTTTGACACCACGGTTTTGCATGTTTTATTTTTTATTTTTATTTTGCTGTACTTGTATTATTTTAACATATGTAATTATTATTACTTTTTTGAAACATTAATCTTACCTTTGTATGGTTCTATATTAAGCCCAGTGACACTTTTCACTCAGATATATTTTGTGTTCTTTGGAAAAAAAAAATTTCAATGTTTAGACTAGGAGAGCAGAGACACAAGTAGCATACTGTATGACGGGCAAAGGCAGTGGTCAGACCTACTCTGTATCCTTATTTACCCAGTTGAAGCCCTGTACCAATGTGACCCCTCTCGGTCTATATGACATTATCTTGTTTGTTGATGGAGGTCCACTCATCGAGCGAAGCTGCTACTCTGTCCTTTGATACAACAGAGATCACTGAAAGTGATTATGCCTCATGGTCACAATGATAGTAGAGCTGTCAATACAGTTTGCACAAACAGATAATTAAGACTATTCATGCAAATTATATATCTCTGCTTTAGAACTGCTTTAGCAGGGAAAGGGAAAAATAATCATGATGGAATAATCACAGAATCACAACAGTTTGAGATCTCTTCAAGTGAAACTCCTAAAACGAAAAGAAAAGCAGTTCCAGTGTGTCACAGTGACTTTTAATGCCTCTGCGTTGACTGCATTTGAGATAAAGGTAATTAGTGGGCTATATCTTAGCTCATTGGCATGGCTTATTGCTGGAGTTATCTTTTATCAAGAACAGCTGGTGCTCAAACATATCTTGGAATGATAGGACTACTTTACTGGAAAAAGAAATGGATCACTCTCTTACACAACAGATTTCACAGCTGGTTAAAATCGTACTTCTGACTGTTCTCTAACAGTCAACTAACAGAGTACTGGTGCTCTAAAACAAAAGCAGCAATATGTTGAGGATTTTTCAATATATCTGACATAATGTATTATATACCAACAGGCTAGCAAAAAACATGGCTAATTAGCTTAACTTCCAGTGAATAAGCCATATCTCTTATAGTGTGCACACATCAGGTCTACTTCAGAGTCCTGACTGACTGACAATACCAACTTGCCAACACACGTGCTGACTCAAACACAAACAAGCTAGCAGATATCTGCCAAAACTGGCGGAGCTGCATGTACCGCTCAACACTGGGCTATAAACACTCAATGACGGCCCGACATCCAACCATCGGCCCAGTGTGTGCTGACTGCTGGGATTTATTCTTAGGTGCCCTGAGCTTGAGGTCTGAATGCTAACAGCAGTTGGATAATAGATGATTGACAATGGGCCACACAGACACAAAGAGGCTTGTCTCACACTAGACACTAGTCTAACACACTAGACCGTAGTCTAACACACTAGACCGTAATAATGGTGACTGTGGTCAGAACCCAAAAACTAGAGAGGCACTTGGAGAGCGCAGCCCTCTGCCAAGGCAGATATAAATATGACCCAATATAAATTCCAGACGGTGTTCCAGATCACCATCAAAATGTAATCATCTGTTCCTTGTCCTAATACCCACGTGGTCCGAAATTTTTGCGTTATCTTGCTCACAGACAAACAAACAGACAGACAAATGCTGATTAAAACATAACCTCCTTGGCGGAGGTAATTATACAGGCCGTTTTTTGCAATTTCAAGCATATACTTCAAGCTTATACTTTTTCAAGCATATAACTAATCTATTGTGTAATGGTTACAAAAAAGCTTTTGTATATTTCACAAACTGTGCATTTGTTCATTGGATTCAAATCATAACCTTGTTTTGGTTTCCTGACTCACAGATGGGCAAAAGAGCAGACCACATGCCTTGGCCCTGACATGAATCCATACTCATTCAGTACACCAGTCTGACATTATTATTCATGAGAAGACAAAGGGGTCCGAATGTCAAACATCTACACAAAAGACCAGCATTGGCTGCATTAGAATAGAAAGAGTGAGTGCGTATGTGTGTGAGAGAGAGAGAGAGTCTCTCCTGTAAGTTGCAGTCAGATAATGCTCTGTACTCTTGCCTCGCACATTACTCTGTGTTCAGCTGACAGACATCCAGGTGTTCACCAGATCAATGTGCC
This sequence comes from Tenualosa thibaudeaui, assembly GCA_027481765.1. Classification (NCBI taxonomy): domain Eukaryota; kingdom Metazoa; phylum Chordata; class Actinopteri; order Clupeiformes; family Clupeidae; genus Tenualosa; species Tenualosa thibaudeaui. The sequence goes on from JAIFZK010000001.1 coordinate 16,320,283, forward strand.
ATCAGGTATCTATGAGCTTTATGATGCCTCTTTTCTCCCTATGCTATCTCTACAGCACTCCACTAAGTGGAGCAAAAGCTCGCTCATTAAAAGCAGTTATCTCTACCTCAGTCTTCAAAACCCAACTGAAAGCTTGACTTACCATCTAATTCGATTCTCATTATCTTTGATTCTCCTCAAAGTCACTAAACACCTAAAACCCCAATCCTATGTCTTCTGGGGCCTCAGCCTCAGCCTCAATGCTACTGCTTATTTGCTATGTGATATGGATGATAGGTCTAAATGCCTAGCTGACTGCATTATGTTGTTCTCACACTGTCTATTCATACAAAAGGAGAAAGTGTTCTGATTACTCTAGCCGTGATTACAGCGATCGGGCTGAGAAGAGTAATCAACCGTGGATTAGAATTATGCTGGAAATGATGATGGCCTGTGCTGGTATTTGGGACTGGCAGCAGTGATTGCTTTGGCAAAGCTACTTAACCCGGGAGTGGTGCCTGCACTGCACTGGCACAAACTTCCATCGTAGAGAAGGAAATATGATACTAATGATGAACCCGCCAACACCACTGGCGTGCTGAGGGTGCTTACACTGAACCTTTTGGACACTTTCTAAAGGTCCTCTGCATGTCAAAAGTTCTGAAGACAGTGTCAAAGCCCTGTTAAAAAGTTGAAGAGAAAATGCAGAACATATCATAACATCTAGCCTATATGTCACTGGTCCTATGTCAGTTTAGGCTGTGGGAGAGTGGTGAGACAATTGTGTCAGTAATATTCATCAGAACCCTTATTTCACTTACTATCACTGCTTTGCTTTCATTTTTATACAGCACGCTAACTTACCTCTGTGTACATTGTGCTATAAATCTGCTTTGTCTTGCCTTGTCGTAAATATGTTATGTTATATGCCATAGGTCAACTGTGTATTATTATTGAAGCACATTTCAATTCTGTATAATATTGGAATAGACTTGGAGGTTAATGGACCACTGTGGGAAATTCTCACCTATAACACAAGGTATCAAATTTTTTTCTTCTTCATCTCTGCAAATGAAGTTATATCACAGCTCATACCATTACCTATACATTGCCTACTATATAACTCTATGATACATATACAACGTACTAAAACGTATATTGCATGTTTTCAAGGCAATGCACTCAGACTAGTGCAATAGTTCTCTGATGTACTATCCAATGTGATGGTATAATTCAGAAGTATACTCACACAAAATTGAAAAGCACTATACTGATACCCTCAGCCAAAGTTATGAAATTTGTACTACAAGCGCAATTGTTCATCAATTATTTACACTGAAACATTTTCAAATGAATAATAGAGAGTGAGTTCACTTCTTCTCAGAAAATAGTGGAAACATGGACACCATGGCAAAGGGCCAATGTGAGTTTATCTATTCTAGAGACTTAATATGTGCTGTATTATGCCTCTCTCTGATCTCAGGGCTGTAAAACCATAGTGTGCATTAGTAGAGGCAAATGAGGAAGGTTAATTCACACAAGCCAGAGAGAAATGGAGCTACACACATACACACACACACAGTCACACACAACGCACGCTGTTGGCCACGGTTTATAGTTAAATAGGTCACCTACTCAGAGAGGCTAAGCACGTCTCCCTGAGTCTATGGCTATCTGATACAGGATGTAGGAGAGTTCAGTATGTGCATTAGGTATGTAAACACACTGCTGACCTCCTATACATGTGGCCAGTCTATACTATACTATACTTTCTCTGGCAGTCTCATTTTCCTGTGCTCCAATTCAATGTATTTTTCAAATACATGTTGCATTTCCAGTACACACTTTATAGAGTAGCCAGATGATGATTGATTAGGCAGTAAATCCCTTTACTCCCCTTTACCCTTTATTCTTTAGGAATAGCTTTGAATTACACTTGATTAATGGGAATGAATCATTGTTTGTCACACAATTACTGTAAGAACAACAGTAGAACGCAGAAAGTTGAATGCAAGTTTGTAAAAGTTCACAACAAAAAAAAAAAATACTTTTTTTAATCACTTTCCTTGGCTAATCTCATTCTCTCTCTTTCTCTCTCTGTCAAGAACTGACAACTGCATTGTGTATTTTGTAGGTCAGTTGAGTTCAATTCAGTAAGGTTTCTTTGCATGACAACTGAAGTATACAAAAACAGTGTTGCCAAATCACAGAAATGGTCAGCATTAACAGATGTAAATATCATCATCATCATCTCTCTCTCTCTCACCTCACAGTCAAACAGCAGGTGCAGCTGGCCCTCGATCCACTCCTCGATGTCGAGGCGACGCTGAAGGTCCTTGCGGTCGTATTTCACCGTCAGCTTGCCCAGGCGTCGCCCAGGAGGTTCCTCTTCTTCCACCTTCCCAGGAGTCTGGAACATCACCCTAGGGTGGGACCCGGTCTCCGAGGCCATGATGGCCACCCAGTGAACGGTAATCACACGGTTAACCCACCCACCCAAATACCCACAGTTGCCCTTGAGCTTTATGGATAGAGAGAGAGAGAGAGAGAGAGAGAGAGGGAGAGAGGGAGCGAGAGAGGTTGGATGGGGGAGGTTGGGGGGGGGGAATCAGCTGTGAGGAGTGGGAACTCCTGAATCAGCTGCTTCACAGAACTGCTTTCTCTCTCTCTCTCCTCTTTGTCTCTTTCTCTCTCTTGCTCTCCTATTTCCCCTGACAGTGTCCTTGTACCCACCTCCTACTCCTCTGCTTTCTGTCTCTCTCTCTCTCTCCACTAACTCTCCTCCCTTTCGTCTTGCCTCTTTCTAAAGCTCTCTGCTCTACTCCACCAATCCACTGTCTCCTGTAGGGCTCTCTGCTTCCCTCTCTCTGCTTGTCAAACATAAGCAACATAAACAGTGCTGACAGAGCTACAGTAACCAATGCTGTGTGCCCAGTAGTGAAATCTGCTACTGGGGCAGCCAACACAATGCCTCTATTGTGTGTGTGTGTGTGCGTATGTGTGTGTGTGTGTGTGTGTGTGTGTGTGTGTGTGTGTGTGTGTGTGTGTGTGTGTGTGTGTGTGTGTGTGTGTTTGTGTGAGTGTGTGCGTGTGTGTGTGTGAGTGTGTGAGTGTGCGCGCGTGTGTGTGTAAATGTGGAGAGGAGTGGTGACAGAGATGGGCTTGCTATCCGAGTGAAGCTTAGTTCTGAGGTTGATGCTAAGGCAGGCTAAGGTCAACAGGCTAACAGCTCCACTGTGTCATCCTGGCAAATGACCAGGGGATACCCACAGCAACCTGTGTGTGTCTCAGGCATGACAGGCTAAATGGAAACCAATTTTCTTTTTTATGTTATGTTATTTTTTTAATAGAGATACAGATAGAGATACGACAGGAAATGACTGAGAGAGATGGGGAAGAATCAGGAAATAACCTCGGCCCAGACTTGAACCTAGGTCACTGTTACAAGCCCAAACAATGAATAAAGCCCAAACAATGAATCCCATAACATGAATCAAGCCCCAGTCTTTGGTTTCAAGTGAAAGTCGTAAATTTTATGAAATCCATGCTACAATTAAAAAAAGTACGACGGCTGCAACAAGATAGAAAAGGAAAAGCAAAAAGAAAACCTCATGCATCCTTACTTGGAGATGATCTTGCTGGCTCCCAGAAAGTAAAATAGTGAGTCTTCCCGCACTTACTTACCTATTCTCTCTAGCTAAACTAAAAGCATGAAAGAAATAAGGAACAACCGTTGTAAACTATCACGAAATATGTACAACTATTTACAAATTAACCAGCAAAAATAAAGTACAATGAAATAAAGCCAGGTCTGCCAACTAAACACAATTCCAATCAAAACAACATAACGTGTGAGCTGTGTTTTGCCCAATGTGGTCTGCGCCATGCAAAAGGCAGCTGAGATGAGAGAGAGACCATCTTGGAATAGGGGCAGCTTAAGTAGTAAAGGGCCAGCCCAGCAAATAATTCAGCAATTAACTCAGGCTCTACCTACAAGACAGATAGACAAAAAGACAACACCGCCCCACGTAACAGTCGCCAAGTTTATGGTATGGGTGATTTAGCTGGCTGCAACAAAGTACCCCCCAGAGGTTTTAGTTTTTGGCCTACAGAATGGACCTGTGAGTGATTGAAGATGTTTTCAGTGTTCAATTTTGGAACGCTGGTGTAAGTTACAAAACAAAATCGGCGACTATAGGAAGAGCTTCATAGTTCAAAAAGTCCCAGACTTACCTGATGTCCCTTTAAGATGTTTTTAGTATTAGCTAAGCAGCATTTGGGATGAGTTGTGTGTTTAAAGATCTGATAATGCAGAACATTTGTTTTCTTTTCTGATGTTATACAAGTATGTCCTTATTAATGCATAACCATAAAAGGGGTAAACAATTTGTCTGACCATGATGCCCTATTGTTCCGTTCAGTGCACAGCGTATGATGAATGATGTGAGAACTATAAACACATTTCACAGTGAAGACTGTTGTGTAAATAATGATCAAAAATGGTGACTGTATGGTGAAATATAAAGGTTTGTTCAGAGAGGTGTCATGAAACGAAAATAAAAAAAGTTCAAAACACTTTCTCAAACTCAAAAATCATTTTGCCCTGGGTGAAATGAAAGGCTTTGGATATAGGCCTTAGCATTTATCAAAAATGTCATTGAAATATGCATATGATGTAATATGCTCATAATGTTTTACAATTTAAAAAAAAAATTGTGGTCTTGGAAGTGACTCACCATTCTCTGACTTGCAACAAGAACTTTCTAGGTGAGGTACAGTATTTGCCAGAGGTAATGTAATATTGACACAGGAGATAAAGCAAGGAAACTTTACTACCAACCTAAACCTGACGCCAGTCTAGGTGACTTAACAGAAAATAATGACAAAAATGCTTGCCTTACCTTTGGAAGGATTCCTGTCTGTTTAGTTCTCATTTTTTCTCTGTCTTCCTTTCCCACTGTGTGCATATTTAGATGCGGCAAATTGGATAGCTTTGCTAGCAAAGCTTTGCTGAGATATGATATATTTTAGCAAGCCATAATGCTCCCCAAAGTTAAAGATCACCAAATCTACTGAATCTATTTGCTGCTAGACCCCCAATAATCTCACAATAAATGTGAGATAGAGAAACATAAATCTACCTAATCTTCAGAATAATTCAGAAATCCTGTAATTAAATAAATGTGTTTAAGCTAACCAAGTGGTGACATGAAGCAAAACTAAATACATTAACTTTATTGTTAAAATTTTTTGTTTAGGTAGCCCTGAAAGGAGAATGTTGAAGTCAGTTTGTGTCAGGTGTATGTGCAATCTCCTGTACATCGCTGTACAAAAAACAGGATGATTCCATGGTGCTATACTGTAGTGGTAATACACCACATCTGGTGCAGTACACTGGTGCTTTTTAGGTCAAATACTGCCACCTACTGGTCAGATGAGACTATTTATTCAGATGGCATGATGGCACTGTACAAGTTTTCTGTTTTAGTTCTTTTTTCCCCCCTATCCTCTTTTACTTTCAACCTTCATTCTATATGTAATGCTTTGACCTTGAAAAACATGTAATAGTGCATTACACACAGATGAAGGTATACTTACAAAAAACTCAACAACTCACTTATGTTACAATCAACATTGACAACTGAAATATTCAAAGAGTTAGTTATGGAAAACATATAATGTAACCGTAAACGGTTTATCCTCTGGCTAAGAGCCAGGCACGCTCTGGGATTGTGACAGGTCTTTGCAAATAGGTCATGTTATACACATCTGATCAATCTGTAGTAGCAACAGGATTCTGAGACAAAGGCTATGCGTTACTGTATCATCAAGCACCAGACTAAAGTTTAAACCTTGAATTAATTGTCAATGTGTCTGCACAGCCATCAACATGCTTCTGAACATTTTAGTTTCCCTCTTTTATTAAGTCTATTCAGTTTTATTTATACAGCGCCTTTTACAATAGTATTGTCTCGTGGCGCTTCACAGAAGGAGCACCCAAGAGCAACAGGGGCAAGGAAAAACTCCCTTATGTTCAGTTAATCTAGGAAGAAACCTTGGGCAGATCCACGACTCAAGGGGCTAACCCAACTGCCAGGGGTCATGGAGAAAAAGCTGAAAGAGAGAGAGAGTTGTACAGCATGACACATGAAGGTTGTGTGGCGGCACTAGGCTATAGCAGCATAACTAAGGTATGATGCATGGTAACCCAGCACCACTGCAGGGATGGTCAGTGGCTGCCATGCCTCGCAAGTGGGGGCAACAGCAGAGGCAGTCCCTTCCAAAAGACCCATGAGAAGTGATGATTTGCCATGCACCATCCCTAACTATGGAAAACAGTAAAGAGGAAGGTTTTAAGTCTAGACTTAAAGGTATTGAGAGTGTCCGCTTGTCGAATGTGGGGGGGGAGACTATTCCACAGGAGGGGTGCACGGTAACAGATGGCTCTTCCTCCTATCGTAGATTTTGATATTCTTGGGATTACAAGGAGACCAGCATTTTGGGATCTTAGGGTTCTAGGAGGGTGGTAAGGGACAAGTAAGTCTTTAATATATGTTGGTGCATCACCCTTGAGAGCTTTGTAGGTTAGGAGGAGTATTTTAATCAATTCGACTTTTAATAGGGAGCCAATATAGGGAAGCAAGAATAGGAGAGATATGTTCATATTTTTTAGTCCTGGTCAGTGTTCGGGCCGCAGCATTTTGTATTAGTTGTAGGTTTTTGATGCAAGTATTGCTACACCCAGAGAAGAGAGCATTGCAATAATCAAGCTTGGAAGTAATAAATGCGTGTATTAATTTTTCAGCATCCTCAAAGGATAGGAACTTTCTAACCTTAGCAATATTTCGTAGGTGGAAAAAGGATGTTTTTGAAATGTGTTTTACATGACTATTTAGAGAGAGGTCCTGGTCAATAATTACCTCGAGGTCTTTAACTTTTGCATTACATGACAGTGACAGGCCACTGAGTAAGTTTTGGTGATGGGGTAGAGTGTTGGTCAGCTGTTTAGGGCCAATCATCATAACTTCAGTTTTATCAGAATTTAAACAAAGGAATTTATTAGTCATTCAGGTTTTGATGTCTAGGAGACATGCATCAAGTTTAGTCATTGGCATATAGTCATTATGCTTCATAGAAAGGTAAAGCTGGGTATCATCAGCATAGGAGTGGAAAGTAATACCATGTTTCCTTATAACAGATCCTAAAGGTAACATGTACAGGGAGAACAGCAGGGGACCTAGCACTGAGCCTTGGGGTACACCAAACTTTATATTAGTATGGGTTGATGACTCATTATGAGCGTGTACAAACTGGTAGCGACCAGAGAGGTATGATTTGAACCAGGCTAATGCAGTGTCTTTGATGCCTATCATGTGTTCAAGTCTGTGTAGTAGGATACCATGGTCAATAGTGTCAAAGGCAGCACTAAGATCCAGTAGGATTAATATTGATATATATCCATTATCAGATGCAATAAGGAAGTCATTGAAGACTTTAACTAGGGCTGATTCTGTGCTACGATTAGTTCTAAAGCCTGACTGGAAGGTTTCCTGGATATTATTGTCATTTAAGAAGCTACAGATTTGCTTAGACACTATTTTCTCAAGTATTTTTGAAACAAATGGGAGGTTAGATATGGGTCTGTAATTAGCAAGGACATCAGGATCAAGGTTTGGTTTTTTAATTGATGGTTTAATAACAGATGTCTTGAAGAAACAAGAGAATCGTTTAAGAATCGTCTCAGCCAATAGAGGGAGAGCTGCCTTAAGAAGATCAGTTGGGATAGGATCCAATAAGCATGTTGAGGCTTTAGCTGAAGAGATCAAAGACGTAATTTCTGATATATTGGTGGGTGTGAATGAATCAAAGTATGCTACAGGTTGACTAGAGCTAGCTGTAACCATTACATGTGATCCAACTGGATTTGAGGTTACAAGGGAGTTGTTTATTTTAAGTCTAATAGATTCAATTTTGTCATTAAAATAGTCCATGAAGTCATTGCTGCTTAGACTTATTGGAATGGAATGGGACACCTCAATCCTGCTTTTTGTTTGGATATAGTGTTAAAAAGGAATTTTGGATTATCTTTATTATTGTGTATAAGTGAGGAATAATATGCTGATTTGGCATTGTTAAGTGCTGTCTTGTACTCTTTTAAGATATCTTTCCAAGCAAGGTGGAATACTTCAAGTTTAGTGGCTCAGCAGAGGCTCAAGGAGAGATGGAAGTTTTGCTATGAAGTCATCTGTAGTTTTGGGAGTTATGTTTCTAGTGTAGTAGTAGACTGAGTTAGGTGCTACATAGTCTAATGTGATTTTTAAAGTTAATAAGTAGTGGTCAGTTAGTGTAGAGTGTTGAGGTAGGGTTGTAAGTTGTTCTATTTGTACTCCATGTGTCAGAACAAGATCAAGGGTGTGGTTACCTTGATGTGTAGGTGTGTTTACATTTTGGCAGAAGCCAATGTGATCAAGCAGAGATTGGAAACTAATTGCCAGGCTATCGTTTGCAACATCGATGTGGATATTAAAAATACCTAATATGATTATGTTTTCTGTTTTAATGACTAGAGAGGACAGGAAGTCAGAGAATTCTGATAAGAATTCAGTGTAGGGGCCTGGAGGTCTATATAATGTTACAATTGTTAAGGGTTTAGCACCATTCCCATCAGGATGAATCAAGTTAAGGACAAGAACTTCAAAAGATTTAAAAATATAATCAAGCTTAGGGGCCATAGTGAGATTTGAATTGTGAATTGTGGCTACTCCACCACCACGGCCATAACGACGTGGTATGTGATAATTTAGATGACTGGGGGGGGGGTAGCTTCATTTAGTGGGAGGTATTCATCAGGTTTTAGCCAGGTTTCTGTAAAACAGAGTATGTCAATTTGATTGAAGTCTACATATTTGCTACATTAGACTATTCCAATCTACCTACCCATAAGTAGGCCAATCTTTGTATATGTGTAGGTGACATGTTGCTATTTTAGCGCATTTAGAAAATTAACAGGAACATTTATGTTTCATTAAATCTTCTGATGGAACTGTTTTCTCCGAAGCAACTTGTGCTCCGCCTCCTCTCCCATCACCGAGCCTTCTAATTGGGTCAGGGGCCCTTGGGAAAAATTCTCTCTGGTGTTTCCAGTCCAATGGGTTCTCCCCCAAAACATCTTATTAACACACTGGTCACACACGCATGAACTACCAAGGAATGGAGGCTTACTGATCATTCACACTTTTGACTTTTTGTTTCACTCTGGGCTTTATCTATATTATTGTGAACTGTGGTGGAAGGGTTTAAGGCTTTGTGAAACACCAGCTGCACCAAGATGAAATTCATTTGGAATATAGTGTGAGGAGAGGTTTGGTATATATACAGTCAGATTGGTTTGGACATTCACCATTGGACTCAACCCCAGGTCACCTGACTAGCTTTTCTCTCTGAGCTTTCTTCTTTATCTCACTGTTGCAGTGAGATAAATTTTCTTGCTGTTTTCTTGCTGTTATCTTTTTCATTTGTTCATCGGAATTCTGGGCAAAGATGAGTGTCCGTCTGTTTGAAGGGAAAGAGCATGCTCTCTCCTACTGGAAATACAGGATCTCTCCGTCAGAGGAAATCATCAACAAGATCTTAAACTTCCTGGAAAAACATGTGAGCAAACTTGTCAATAAGTGAAAAGAGGATGCATGCTTTCAGATTACTGTACATTACTGCCCAAACAAGGCAAATGACAAATAACATGGTTTAGTAAGAGACTATATAATAAGAACATATAGACCATTAGGCAGATGTATACTTATGTTCCAGTCACTTATAATATATGCTTTAAATACGTATGCATCGAGAAGTTTTAAAGGAGGCTCAGCACTATATATACACTCTTGTATTTGATATGGATATTCACATGCTTTTGTCTGTTCAGAAGGGTCGACCCTTTGAGCTTGCTGTGGATGTGGGCTGTGGGTCGGGACAGGGCACTGTTCTGCTTGGCCCACACTTCACCAAAGTCTGGGGGACCGACGTCAGTCCAGCACAGCTGGAAATGGCCCTCCAGCATTCCACAGCCCAGAACATCACCTACAGGTCAGTAACAGTAATAGTGCGTGTGTGAGTGAATGTGAGAGAGAGAGAAGTCTGTAATTTGGAAGACTGCTATCACTAAAATAAGTAACATACCACACAATAATTCCTCATTTAACTCATATAACATGTTTTATTCTCTAAGAGAAGTTTTTTTCTTAAAACTGGTCCAGAAATGGATTGAGTACTCTAAGTTTTAAAGGGGAATGTGTGGTTCAGACCACACTGCTCATTTTGTCTTCCTTTTAGCTGTTAGTTTGCAAATAATTTAAAAAATGTCACGGTTCATTCAGTGAGAAGTCATTGTCGTCATAACCTTGGCAGTTTGACAAACATCAAAGACATCTCTATTGTCTTTCTCCCCTCTGCCATAGAGAATGTCCTGCTGAGCAGCTTCCATTTGAAAATGCCACAGTGGACCTTGTGACAAGCATGAGTGCATTTCACTGGTTTGACCATCCAGGCTTCCTTAAAGAGGCAGACAGGATACTGAAGCCTCATGGATGCCTCGTCCTCTTAAATTACACCATGGACATGGAACTTAGCTATGGGGAAAGCTCAGATGCTCTAAATGAAATCTGCAAGGAGGTGTGGTATTTATTTGTCAGTACTCATTTAAAAATTAATTTCAATTTCATTTAAAAATTGTAAATTTTCATATGGCATTTTTATGTGATTTTTAAAATGCATCATCATATCCATGTCATTCAATCAGCATCATATTACCTGGGGATTGTTCCAAGAAGGTGGTTAACTGATAATTCTGGCTAAGTTAACCTAGAGAAAGTGGTTGCTGCTGCCTTTAAGAGAGTGAGAAGTCCAGGCTCTTATTTTATAGGCTCTATAATTTGGTTTAGACAATATCCTCTGGCTTAACCACTCAACCAGCTTCTTGGTAAATATTGACTGCAAAGGTAGCCTACATGTTTTTTATAGAATTTCTTTGTATTTCAACAGTTATATGCAGCCCTCAAGCCATACCGGAACTCTTACCTGGGGAATAGTTCAGTTCCCATTTATAAGAAAACCTATGACACACTTGAATATCCTGTCAAGGAATGGTGAGATATCCCACTGTAATCAAGCATAGACGCTAAAGCTATTCCTGCTGCCATTGAGTTATTATTCATGTTGTATTCATTTGTATTGTATTAATTTACACTTAATTCAAGTGGAATTTATAATTAGTCACACTTAGTCATTTTAAATTATTATTGTTTATCTAGATAATGCTCTATTAACTCCTTGCTTAACACCCAAATTACCTTCATTTTATCCAATTTTTCCACATGTCTGTTGTAGTTACTTTTGCCATGTTTAAACGGTGGTTGACTAAATATCAGTGATGCAGTGTTTGTGTCTGATTTTCTTCACCCTTAACAGGCATGAAAATCTATGGGTAACAAAGACTGTTCCTTTATCCAGCTACATTGGAATGATAGAATCATTCTCTAACTATCAGGCTCTGTTACATGAAGACCCAGAGAAGGCCAAAAGACTTTCCCAGGACACAGCTGAGAGGTGAGTACAAAGTCCAATAATGACTAGGCAGTGTCCTTGGTTTATAAGTAACAACATCAGGGTGAAAAGACATCACACTTATTTAGTGTTTTTTAGTGTAAAAATGTTAGTAAAATTTAGTGTTCTTACCTATAATTTATTAGACAATGGTCAGAATGAACCCATAGAGCATACAGCTGTTGTGTGTGACAAACTTTATGCTCAGAGTACCATCAGTATAATTACATATATATATATATACATATACATATATAAACATATAAACAAATATATATGTATAAAACCACTTTTTGGCTGTGGTAGGAGGGGGTAGGATCTAGGATCAGGAAATAACTGCAGGAATTCAAGCACATATTTGAACCCAATTAATTTATTCAAGTGAAATGCAAGTTTTCATGATTTTTGCTCTTTCTAGGCTGCTGAAGGCGATGGGGGTGGAGTCTCCGGACACAGAAGTTGTCCTGTCTGTCAAGTACTACTGTCTGCTAACCAGCAGACCATAGCTGGACCAAGACCACAACAAGATATGTTCCTAATATCGAACCGCTGGGCCTCAGCCTCTACAGTCCTGAGCATGCATGGATGATGTGGGTTGTTGGCACGTCCACTGTGCCAGTTACATGCACAGAGAAATCTGATTAAAGCAGCTTTGATTCCAGAGCCATAGAAAATAAGAAATGGTACCACTGATACCACTGATGCGTAGAATCTTGATGGCACGTCTCCATTCATAATTCATTTAAAGGATATTTACATTGAAATGTACTCTCTCAGAAATGACAGTTCTGAGAACATAATTCACAATAAATCTGAAATTCACTTGTCTTTGATGAATACAGCTTCTGCCCTTTCTTCCATTTTGAATATTAATACAGTTGACAAAATAAATGTAAATAGTTGTATGTTGTTCTTTTGGCAGTGGCTATGTTCATGTCAACTTAAAATAGGTAGCCCACTGAATTCTCTGAACTCTGAATACATTCTCATCAGAAAGTTGCATAGGCTGCATCATTTAAATGCAACATTTGAAACACAAGCCTACAAACTAAGAGAAAAGTATTGATTGTTTATACTTATACTTTCAGGCCAGCTACAGCTATCACTGGTTGTTGACCTTCGGTTATAACCTAATACATCTGTGCACAATTTACCTAAGGGTACCACTGATAAAATATGACAGAACTGAAATAACAAAGAAAACCTCTGTTTGCCAATGAGTTGATATTTCTATGAAATATTAGTTTAGCTATGCATCAAAGCCATCAAAGTGTTTTGTAATGTTAATATGAGAATGCAATATGCAAGATTCAACATAATTTGGAATGACAACATTTACATTTGGTGCATGTAGGATGCATATTCACATGCTTGTGTCTCTTCAGAAGGGTTAACTCTTTGAGCTTGCTGGATGTGGGCTGTGGGTCAGGATAGGGCACCATACTATAACACCAAAATTAATAGTCTGGCCACGACCGATAGACCAGGTTCAATCCCAGGACGGAATCAGTGGTTGTCTTTCAAACTGTATAGCGTGACTACAAATCAGAGCAACATTGACAAAACAGCAAATATGTACTTCTTTGAAACAAATTACTTTAGTGCCCTTTTCTGCTTTTCTGCCAAGTTGAACTCTTCCAAAGTCAATGCCAGTCAATTCAAATGTACGCTATTCCATAGCCTGTTAGTTCATTTGCACTGTCACAGCCCTGTCATTATTGTGCTAAGCCCACCCACTTGGCTGGGTACATGTTTTTTTATCTGGCTGATATGGAGGTTTCAGTTCACATCATGTTAAACATCTGGCCTATCACCAAACTCAACTAGTTTTATCATAAACCTTTTTTTAACATGGTTGCTGTCACAATACTTTCTTAATGTAGACTGAGGTGGTAGGCTGATGTAAACATCTGTGATACAACATCTGTTTCTGTTTCTGTTACCTTAACAGGCATGAAATTAAATCTATGAGTCAGAAAAACTATTCCTCTGTCCAGTTATATTGAAATGATAAAATAATTATCCTTCTATGACTATTTTACATAAAGACGCAGAGAAGGCCAAAAGACTTTCCTAGGACACAACTGAGAGGTGAGGACAAAGTCTCACCATGAGTGTCACTGGTTTATAAGTAACCACTATAAGTGGGGTGAAAAGACATCACACTTTGATATCTGACCAGTTTGACAGCACATAGTTTTGGGAGAATTTGGTGTGGCATTGTCTTTAATTGGCCACTTAGTAGCCTAAGTTTATCCATTCTGAATACTGGTGTAAGTGTCAGTCGATGCCATTAAGAACTGTCAGACATTATATAAAGGTATTAAAAGTACGAAAACAAAGTAGCATTTTAAAAAGTCATTTCAAGTGGTCATTTTCAGACACAAATAAAATGGCAATTTATAATTATTATTTTGTACTAATTACGTGTTTACTCTTTTTTGGCTTTTTTGCTTGTGGCATTTAGATATGACACAGTAGCATTGAGATGGACAGGAAGCAGAGCAGTGTCTGGCCTGTTGCATTGAGCTTTTCTTCTCGTTCCGCGAGGCTTGTAGCTATGGCTGGATCATCCCAGCGGTGATATGTGTGTTTGCGTGTGTGCGGTGGTGAGTGCTGTTGCTATCGTTTGTCTGCGTGTGTATGTGGGCATTTCCTGTTGGTCGATTTGTTTCTTTGTTTGTGGGTTTTCTTTATTTGAGTTTATATTCCTGTCTGAACGTCTCGTGCTGGTATGTTTTTTTTTCTTTTTTCGTTCTTTTCGGTTAACTCCCACGAGTGGCCAGTCAACCCCTGTGTCAGGTGCCTTGCACTTTTGTTTCATTTGCTTTGGGTATTGGTTGTGTTCTATCTGCAGTGCGCTATTTTAAGGTGTGGTGTATTGATTGCTGTGCTGATTATATGAGTGTGATTTCACTTACTTTGTATTTGCCCAACTCCTCTGACGGGGTTGAATATCTGTTGGCCCTAGGAGGCCAGATTCATATACTGGTTAACGGGTGGGAGACTCTGTGTTGCTTATCGTTTCTCTCTGTTCTGTTCTAGGAGCTGGAGCTACCGCTCCAGGGAGGCTTGGCACCCAGTGGCGGCTATCTGTGTGTGTGTGGGTGTGTGTGTTTCACCTCCTTGGCAGTGTAGTGCCACCTGTGTGTGCTGTGCAGTGTGCAAGTGCCTCTCATGTGTGCTCTTTCCTGATCTCCCTTCCAGATTGCCTCCCTGGTTGTAATTCTCTCTCTCACTCACTCTCACACTCTCTCTCACTCTCACTCTCATATGTGTGTGTGACTTTGTAGTCCACAGCATAAGAGAACGACTGTGGCATTTTTTCGTCCCAGTGCTGCTACTTTTTGATGACTGGTAACTAAATAAAGAACTAACGAATCCTGTCTCTGTTCAGTTTTGCACAAACCTGTGTTCCTTGTGTAGATTTGGGATATCTTTGTATAGTTGTTACAAGGGACTTCCGTCCCTTTCCTAGGGGAGCATAACTCCTCCAGGTGGCGTAGTCGACATCCTACATTTTCATTGGTGCCCTGGGCCTGCTACATCAACAAAGAACTATCTGTGTCACTGCCTATAAATCAGAAATTTACTTTGATGTCTGATAGAAAAAGCAGAAGCTGTTTACTTCTTTTGTAATGTCAGTAGGCCTACTGTTGATGGAATAAATGTAAATAGCTATACTTTCTTTTGGCAACATTAGTTTCACTAAGTACTAAGGTAGCATCAACAAAAGTCACATCCCCTCATGCTCATTTTTAAAACATTTAGTCACTTCCTAGCCACTTCTAATCATTCCTAAATGTGGGTTGCTGTGGTATGTGTCATTTGTATGTTTTTCATTTCGTCACTTTTGTTGCCCATCTCCCAAGATATTTTTCAGTATTTGAGAATGTCACTTTTTGCGTTTATCATTTCCAATAGAAATGATATTTTGTGGTCTTAGATGTTTTAAATTTCATTTTTAATTTGAAAAATTAGCACACACACATACCCACACATGCAGTGAGCAATGTCAGAAATGTATATTCTCATATCTTTTCAAGTAGTGTATTCCTAGGGTTGGTTGTAAGTCAGATACATCTCACTGTTAGCCTACATGTGGTACAACTATAAGAACATTACAGTTCTGAACATGAGTAGTTTATCTAACTGACATGCTGAAGTTGATAGGGCTCCACTTGCTTGAACTCACTCCCTGCCACACGATCACAAACAAGCCACATGCTGCTTCTAATGGATTAACTCCATTACCCCACTCCTTCCCGGCAGGGCAGGAGGTTTACTTTCAGTTCCTGCCAGGAGGATCAGCCAGTCCACACAGACGGCATAGCCTGTGGCCTCTTAAGATTGATTTGGGAAAGTGACAGGAAGTGAGCTAAACACCATTTTTTCCAGAGGTGGAAGCAGACCACCAAGAACTGTATTTTAGACTGACTTGGGTAAATGAAAAGAAATGAATGAAGGCAGTACTTTCTCACTGTTCTGGATAATAAATCCCATAGTTTAGACATTAACCCTTGGACTCAACCTAAGCGACTCGGCTGCTCTTTTCCCCCCTTTCCGACTTTCCACTCTCCAAAGCCCTGTGTGACTTCATCGCAGTAACTTGATCCTTCCTGTTACTGCTGTTGTCCATTTCTTCTTGCTCATTTTGCTGTAGGGATGAGTGTCCGTCTGTTTGAAGGGAAAGAGCATGCTCTCTCCTACTGGAAATACAGAATCTCTCCGTCAGAGGAAATCATCAACAAGATTTTAAACTTCTTGGGAAAACATGTGGGTAATATTGTTACATTAGCTGAAGGGTTAAAGTGTTACAGGGCTTAGGCTATAACATGCATTTATCCTGTGTGACTCACAAAAGAGAGGTAAGAGTTAATGCTGTTCAAATAGGAGTTTAACATCAACAACAAAACATTAGGCTACCTTGCATAAGAAACAGAATGATAGCTTCGAGTTACATGAGGGGATGTAGATGATTTTTACGTTCATGATGAAAAAGAGTGAACTTGCATGCAAAGAAGGCTCAACATTTTAAATATGCAATTCTTATATGGCACGTGTAGTCACATGCTTTTGTCTGTTCAGAAGGGTCGACCCTTTGAGCTTGCTGTGGATGTGGGCTGTGGGTCGGGACAGGGCACTGTTCTGCTTGGCCCACACTTCACCAAAGTCTGGGGGACCGACGTCAGTCCAGCACAGCTGGAAATGGCCCTCCAGCATTCCACAGCCCAGAACATCACCTACAGGTCAGTAACAGTAATCCATGGGTGTAAGAGAGCTGGAATTTGTAAGCCTTTTGTGGTTGCTTGAAATAACTTGCATGATATCCTGCAGTAAACAAAGTAATATGTGTGTCGGTGTGTGTGTGTGTTGAGGGATGGGAACTCAAAGAGCAGCCTTTTCTTAGTAAATTATAAATGCTTCAGTTGTCCTGGTAGATATTTCCCTTGCAGATATTTAGGGGTTTTAACAGGTATATGTAATTTCTAGAGTTACAAGAAAGTTCTAACCCAAAGAATATAATAAATATAAAATATAATAAGTAATTATGACGATACATCTTTGTGCCAGTATCTCTGTGTATTCTGTGAAAACTACATGTGCCTTGTTTGTTTACATTTTCTTGTCCTGTGCTTCTTAGCAGATACAGAATTTCTTGTTCTGAGCCTCTTAGCAGATATAGAGTTCTAAGGTTAATTTACCTTAGAGTCACTTAAATAGTCAAATGACTCATTATGGGGTGAATGAAGGCTCTCTCGGGTTCCTCTACAGCCTCTTCACAGTATTACAACACTTGCAAGATGCCTGCATTGCCTTGCAGCAGAATGAATTCAAGAGTTACTAACAATTGAGCCTTACGAAATCATGCTCATTACCGTGCCAGTTAACATAATACTTCGAAAATCATCTCTGGTTCCTATTCTTTGGTTTGCAAACAAATTCATATTTATTGGTGAGAATTTTGGTTTTTGAAACAATGTCACGACTATTATCCAACATAAAGATGAACGGCATGATTACTATGATTTTGTCAAATGTTTATTACTTGAAATTCAGTATTTGGATTACTTTGCTTTGTTTCTTTTATCCTTTCAATGCACACAGAGAATGTCCTGCTGAGCAACTCCCTTTCGAAAATGCCACAGTGGACCTTGTGACGAGCATGGCTGCATTTCACTGGTTTGACCGTGCATGCTTCCTCAAAGAGGCAAACAGGATACTGAAGCCTCAGGGGTGTCTGGCCCTCATAGACTACTCCCCAGATATTGAGCTCAGCTATGGAGACTGCTCAGAGGCTCTCAATCAAATCTGCAAGGAGGTCTGATAAGCCATTCACAATGGCTGATTCCTAATGTCCTCCCTCATCCCAATTCCTATACCCTCAAACTTCAATTATGTTAAGTCAATGCCAGCTAAGTCTTTGAGGGTTCGAGGTTTAGGGTGGACATTGGAATTCTGGCAATCACTATTCATCTGTATGTTTAAAAACTGATTGCCAACTGCCACCATCAAAGTGCAATATTCTTTTGTTGCTTTCAAGCAACAATGAGAAAACATTAGCTGGTGGCACTGGTAGCATGAGCTGATTAATTGTAACTGGCAAGAAACCACCCAGACTACAGAGCTATTGTCGAAAGCCAGGCTACAGTAGCCAGTAGGCTACATGTTATGAAACATGTTTGTTTGTCAACAGCTATATGCTGCTCTTACGCCATTCCGGAACCATTACCTGGATGCTAGTTCATATGACCCTTACAAGGAAACCTATGACACGCTTGAATATCCTGACAAGGAATGGTGAGATTTTTGACCTGTAAAAAAAGTAGGGTTACTTACTA
Organism: Tenualosa thibaudeaui; assembly: GCA_027481765.1. Lineage (NCBI taxonomy): Eukaryota > Metazoa > Chordata > Actinopteri > Clupeiformes > Clupeidae > Tenualosa > Tenualosa thibaudeaui. The sequence goes on from JAIFZK010000001.1 coordinate 16,338,702, forward strand.
CCTTTGTATGTCTGCTACAACTGTCCACCATCCACTGTGCATTCAGTCATTACAGTGCTTGGGCCTTAATTCCATTCTGTTCTATAGGGTTTATTGGGTGTAGTTGACTCAACTAACTTCATCGCCAATCTCTTACATTAGCAAAGTGCTTTGATTAACTTTATTTTTCCATATGGCTGTTGTCACCATATTTTTTGTCTGTTTAAATTTAGTAAGCTAAATATTGGTTGTAATAGCAAAGATCCTTGATTCAACCGAAGAGTAAACAGAAGGCCTTCTACACTCTTCAGCCGTCTATGATAATAATGTCCGTTTTCTCTATATCCTGGACAGGCATGAGAACCTATGGGTCAGAAAGACTGTTCCTCTGTCCAGCTATATTGGAATGATAGAATCATTCTCTTATTACCAGGCTATGTTACGTGAAGAGCCAGAAAAGGCCAGGAAACTTTCCCAGGACACAACCAAGAGGTGAGATCAACCTACTCTAATTAACTGGTGTTGATGATATCTCTTGCTAGTAATGGACATGTTGATACCATCCTCTCCTGTATAAGGAATATCAGTAAATATTGATCTTATGCAATATCCTAATTTTCTGAAATATTGAATTTGGTGTTTTCATTAGCTGTAAAATTAACACAAATAACAGCTTGAAATATTTCACTTTGTGTTGATTTTTCCATTTGTATGATTGTCTCAAGGTTGCTGAAGGCTATGGGGGTGATGTCTTCAAATACAGAGGTTGTCATGTCTGTCAAGTACTCATGTATGCTGGCCTGCAAACCTTAGCTGGTTACCCAAGTCCAAATGTCTTTATAGTTGGACTTCTGTTACAGATTTGGGTGTCATGACCAAGTTTGTTATAGGCACATAGTTCAAGTCTTTTTTTGCCTTGTCCAGGATAAACCAACCAATTTTGGATCCTTCAGATGAATGAAAACCAAATCAGACAATGTTTAGAAAAATCAGGAACAGAGTCTATTTACAATGCTGCACGTAAGGGAGAGACCGAACGCGCATAAAGATCCACCAGCCACTCTAGACAAGGAAACACCCTGACTTTAAGAGCAGCTCCAGGTCAATGGGAGATGCCGTTGGTCATCCCAGTTGACATTGTTTCCATCTCCCAGTGTTCCCCATTGTCCATTTGAGAATTTTGCTCTTGCAATAACCAATTTTACACAATGACAAATAAATGATCTGAAAGGGTCTCATTGTGAAAATTAATTTTTTAATTCCATCAGCACAAATTCAATTCAGCATAAATACGCAGCAAACAATGGTCATAACACACACAAACATGGATCACTCTCATAATATTCTGTTTTTAGGTAATTCTGTACACTCATACAAACAAAAATCCAGCTTCCCATCCTCAGAGGGCATTTTACTTGTTCTCCTCCACCAATGTTTTGGAAAGGAAGACATCTGTGAAAAAGACCATTCTACTGGTCTGCTGAAGCCTCCATGTCTGCCTCCCCTTCTTCCTCAGGGTCTCCTGGAAGGATTTCTGTCACCTTCTGGATAAGTTCCTCAATCTGGTCCTCAGACAGTCTCTCCTCACTCTCTTCCACCATCTGCACAGAGTGGCATGGTTACAGAACTACACAAAATGGCAATATGGCAACTGACCTGCAAGCTGTGTGAGCAAATGAAATGAGCATTCACATGTCATGTGACACAGCAGATTCAGTTTTGTTGGAATTATGAACAGGACACGGTAATGTTGAGAGTATATATACTATACTTATGCAACATGAGAGTATATGAGTATATACTCTTTTGAGTACACATACTCTTGACACTGTGAGAGAAATTTGGCCTCTGCATGTATCCCAATTGTGAATTAGTGAAACACATACAGCACACAATGAACACACAGTGAAGTGAAGCACACACTAACATGGAGCAGTGGGCTGTCTGCTACAGCGGCACACAGGAAGCAGTGAGGGGTAAGGTGCCTTGCTCAAGTGCACTTCAGCTGTGGATGTGTCAGCTGTGGTCGGCGATCAACCCTTCGTAGGGTTGCCAGTAGGCCACACATATCATTCCAGGTGCCTCTTTACTGGGTTTAGTGATGTGTCTCTTCTGTAACCGGCATTGTCCCATGCTATCCGACAACTTCCAAGCCAATAGACTGGGAAAACGGTATGCTTACTAAAACCACAGGGTGACAATTTCACTTCCTAGCAAGTCTCTTAAAGTGTAGGTTTCCCAACATACATTCTGCACAGCAAGTGACCAGCTGGCTATTAATACATTCTGTCTTTGAATGCTATTATGTCATGTCCTTTACCCCCTGAAATGTAATTTACTAGATCTATAGGCATCCCAGGCTGGAAATATACATGCTCACAGGAAAGGGATGGAGGAGTGAAGTATCTTACCAGCTGGATCTCCACAGCAGTCTGAGGTCTATGATTGAGGAGTTGAAGCTTCTCTGCTCTGTTGATTAAGAACACATGACAGGTTCATCAGTGTATAATCGCCAGAACCTACAGGAGTTACTTATAGAAAATGGTGACATGCCACAAAATAAATAAATAAAATACAGCAACACATTATAGAACATGTGGGGTCAAGAGTAGGAAAAAGGGAGACTGCATTCAAACATTGATGCTGGTGTAGTGTTATGTGAAAATAAATATTTGATATGAGTGAAATAAGTGCAACCCATTTAGATTGAAGTGCCAACTCAAAATATAATATTTTCTTCCTGACTGTTCAAGTTCAACAATCACACATTGTCCTATACAGATTTGATTAATAGACTAACTTGGTGAGTTTGTGGTCAACCATGGTGGTGAGAAACTCCTTCACAATCTCAGGACTCTGTCGAGAACATGCGGTGTTGGAAAGGTACTTCAAAGTCTACAAACAGAGATAAACACATGAATTGTCATAAAATGTTTAATGGTGTGGGTATCGTCAGGATTATATTATTTAAACGTTAAATGGTAAAATGGTAAAAATTATTGTTTGCTATCTGACCTCATACATGATGGTGTTCAGATTCTGCTGGCCTGAGCTATGTTTTTTACCACTCTCTTTCCTCTTCTCTTTCAGGTCTGTGAGGAGTTGAAACACCTGTTACAAAGAATAGCCAAACACATGTTAATCTCCCAGGCCAACACAGGTGGAAAGGCAAGCCTAATCTCTCAGAGATAGTGCGAGTTTCAATGAGCAATTGACTCTTTTGAATTAACAGAGGATAATGAACATGGTGACATATTTTAGGTATCGCAGATCTGTACCCTACATTGCGTTAATTACATGGGCAGTTGTGCAGCAGCCTCACCTCATAGTTGCTTAATATGCCAGCGTTTGCATCCCTTCTGAAAATCAAATATCGATAATATGTAAACACCACACTAAAGAGGAACAATGACGTTATATATACTGAGAAACACGTCTCTAAAACACATTTCAAGTCATCAAACAGAAAACAAGATTCCTTACACGTCCATGATGATACAGTGTTGTCCGTCTCCCTAAATGTTCCGTCGTATTTAAGTTCTGTGTTATATTAGTTCCTGGTTGGAATTTTGTCTTTGTCTACGGCAAAAATGAATAGTAAAAACAAAACAAAAACTATTGTCATTTAAAATAAACCTCCACGTAGGGTTGCATGTTAAAGTAGTGAATAGAACGAACACATGAATCAATAAAATAATAATAATAAAAAAAAAATGCCCGAATAGCCTGTTAGAAACTGCCATCTATCGGACCATCTGGAAAATGCATGGGATAAAATGATGAGCAGTATTTTTAAATTATTTTTATTTTTGCATTATTTTGCATATATGTAGGCTATTTTATCTTTTTATAATGAATTACTACTTTAGTCTTGTGGGCCTTAGCGTAGGTCTGTTACAATTTTAGACAACGTGATTAACACAACCTGCAGCCTATATTTCTACTAGTGTTTTCAAGAATACTAAAGACGAAGCCTATGCTTGTTTATTTTTTTTTTAAGAAACACAACTTTATCTGGCAGTTTTGTAAATGTGTAGACCCTTGGCCAAGGAGATCTCACTCAAGATTTCATGCTCCTACCCCATACAAAGACGTGCGGCTTTTCCCTTAAGCACCTATTTTTAGGCGTTGGCCACTAATGGGTGCATGATGCAAACTTTCTGTGGAAGGCGTAGGCTCGACAAATTGTGTTTATGCTTGAGAAATCACACCCTTATATGTAGGGTAATAATAGGCCTAGGTCCTCTATCCTATACTAGGCCTATGGCCCAACCTCCTTTATCAGAAAATGGACAGGGGAAACTGCAGTTATTTGAAGCAAAATGCAGTCGACCACAATATGTCAACACCATTTTCTGCATATTAACTAAACTGCAATATTTAGACCTAGACGACAGGTTAAACTCTTCTGATAATTAAAGTTGATTTTGTTATGGCTGAGCCAAACTTTTGCTGCCTCCACAGTGACTAATGAACTCGGGAGGTAGCCTCCAGTGCAGTGTTGGAGGGTGTGTGTAACTGAATGGCATCCAACCCAACTCCGCCCTGTCTCCAGAGCGCTCATATGCGCCGCTTCAGCTCAGCGTTCTCGTGATTTGAGTTTACTCGAAAATGTCAACAATCACACACTAGCTCGCAGTCGGCCACTGAGCACTGCTAGTTGATATGATTCAAGAGTTATCTCAGACATGAGACTGGAGTTCTGAAGGACAGAAGCCATAAAGGAGACGGCAAGAGCAAACAACCAACAGGTGTTGGCGAGAGACGATAACTTTACTCAGGTGAGTTTCTGTTTGTAGACTGTTGGCCAATGTAGCCCCTAGATTGATAGTGATATTAGATACCTGTTATATTAGGCTACATCATTCAGTTTCACAGACATTAAGAATTTGAGGACAACAAATTAAGGATTTATGTAAAATGATACGGAATCGGAAGCATTTTCATCGCGATGTCATTTGGTGAAGTCTGTCTCAGTCTTTCAGACCAGTCCGCATTTCACTGCTGTAGACATGGGCTAAGATAATGTGACAGTCCCTACTGATTTGCTATTCCACAGAGAGCAACCTACAACTAGGCTGTAGCTGCAGTGACTAAAACGAAGGTCAAAACCTTCACTTCACAACAAAATGCAGAGAGAAAGTGATTTAAATCTTCATCTTTCGGGTTAATCTACTGTATGCTCATGATAAAACATTTACAAATGTTGTTTTGCTGAGTTGCTTCATCTATTCCAGCCTATGGGAATTGGTGTTGTCACCACCCATCTCTTCCTCCTCCTCCTCCTCCTCCAAACTTGTCCAACAGCACTTTTTCAAAAATAGCAATAACAATGACGATAAAGGACAAAGTACAATCTTTCTTCTTTAACTCAAACATTTAGGTGTGACCATCATCTGAAAGCAAACATCTTTCCCTGTCATGAGCAGTGTGATAACAAGCATACTGTGTTTCAAATGTGCTATCAGCAGAATGTATGCAATTACCAGTTTGAGAGCCTCTAAGGTTTACGTTGCTCCTTGAAAAAAAATCTCATTTGTATGTTGGTGGAAGACATTTTTGAGGTTTAGTTTGACAGCTTTTAAATGACCAGTTTTGTGAAATTGTCTCATAGACGTTTTCCACCTACATAGAGTTGTCTCTGTTCTATGTTCCATTTTCCAAATGTTCTGATTATTTCCATCATTGTCACCCCCCCCCCCAAATAAATGGGTTGAGAACCTGAAAAGCTGGTTCAGAACTGGCACCAAAAACATTTTTTTCTGGGAGTGGGTCAGTCATTCTCCAGTTGTGCTTCTGTGTATTTGACACCTGATGCAACCTTGAGGCTGTTCAAAAACCTGGTGGGAGTAAGGACTGGTTCACTAAATAACAACTAAGTTTAAAGAATAGGAAATAGAACTGGTCCAAGAACCTGTTTTCTCTGTTGTTTGGAGTGTTTATTTTGTGTTCTGTGCAAATCTCTATAGCTCTATTTAATTATATGTTTTATTTATCCACAGGACATCTGGACAGTCTTCCTCCTTTCACTTGCTTTCCTCTTTGTCCTGTTGTTTTGTCTTGTATTCTCCTTTTTTCTTGTCAGTTTTTCCCTTTGTTTCTCATTCACTCCCCACTTCTCCGTCGTCATGTCAACAGTAATCCTGCAGCGCCTGAGCACACTGTCCTTGACTGTGAAGCAGCTAGGCAGCCTGCCACGCCTCTCCATCTCCCTCCCCGCCTTCCCCGCCCCGAAACCCACTGTGTTGGCCAGCGACGTCCCCAGCCTGTTCCGCGAGCCCTACATTCTGTCAGGCTACCGGCCTACGGGCCAAGGGTGGAGGTGTTACCTGCTGAGCATCTTCCAGTGGCACAATGAGTCGCTAAATGTTTGGACGCACCTGCTGGCCGCCACCTTGCTCCTGCTGCGCTGCTGGGCACTGTTTGCCTTCGCCAGTGGCAGTAGTGGAGGGCATCTGCCCCTGTTGGACGTCTCTGTGCTGCCCCTAGTGCTCTACGTGCTTTCGTCCTTCACGTACCTGACCTGCAGCGTGGCAGCGCACCTGCTGCAGTCGCACTCGGAGCAGGCCCACTACTCGTTCTTCTTTCTGGACTATGTCGGAGTGGCCGTCTACCAGTACGGCTGTGCCTTGGGACACTACTTTTACAGCGCTGAGTCAGAATGGCACGACACGGTGGGCCTTGGAACCATCTTCCTCCCCTGTGCTGCCCTGCTGGCATGGCTGTCCTGCGCCAGCTGCTGCTTCGCCAAGGCCCACTACCGCCGGCCATACCCGCTGCGCCGCAAAGTGTGCCAGCTCATCCCCACCAGCCTTGCATACTTCCTCGACATCAGCCCCGTGGTGCACCGTCTGGTAACGGGCGACTGGGAGCAGGACATGGCTCTACCATTCCACGCTGGTCAGGTGGCGTTTTTCCTCCTGTCTGCGTTCTTCTTCTCCTGTCCGTTCCCGGAATGCTTTCTCCCAGGCAACTGTGACATTGTCGGCCACGGCCATCAGATCTTCCACTTCTTCCTGGCAACATGCACCATGTGTCAGTTAGAGGCGCTTTTCAGGGACTATTTAGGACGGAAGGAAGCCATTTTAGAGGTGCATGGGGAAGGGCTGGTCATGGGAGCAAGCGTGTCTTTCTTCATTCTGGTGCTGTGCTGCTTGACTACAGCGGGTTGGATGCACGGGACTGTTCAAAGGAAGCTGAAGAACAAACAACTATAGACAGCTACACACTGTAGACACTCACCAGTTTTTTGGCTTAAACTTCTCACATTCAGCTCAAACTTCTCACGTTTGTTATGAGGAGAGATGGGTAGATCTCAACGACTTTAGAGTTTTTTTAAATTTTCATATAATTATTTAAGAATAAATTAATGTGATGTAAAAACAGAAAGTATACACGTTATGGTTTTTTATATGAACCATTAACTTGGCCTTCAACAGACCACTTTGCCATAAGTGCACTTAACTGAAAACTAAAATACTGCCACATGGCTTTATTGCTAACAGATCATTTTAAAGTGCATACAAGATGATTGTCTTTATTGGGTTTTGTTGTGTGTTTGCACGTTCTTAGTATGTCAGTCCCATTAAAAAAAAAAGCATTTGTGTTTTCCATTGTGTTTTAATCTATAGCTCCGACAACATTCCTTCTGTACCACTCAGCTGCTCGGCCTACTTGAAAGCCAGTTTTGGAGTCTGCTGATTTTTTTCTAGTGTTTTTTTTTCTTTTTTCTTTTTTTTTCTCCCAATATTATTTAGTTGGGAGAGATCTGATTGAACTATCTGTTTCTGGTTCAGTCAGGGAGTGGGCCTACCTTTGTGTTACTGGAATTGCTTTGAAGGTTATGCTGCTGGCAACTAACTTTGATGGTTGTGCCTCTAGCCACCTAGAGGTTTCTGTGTTTGTTGTACAGGCAACATGCACTGTTTACACATTTAAAATTGTTTAAACATGATTAAACAGCAATTCTGCTCTCAGCCAACATAGAACAAAGAAAGCTGTCTGGTACCCTGTTATGCAAACCTATTGTAAGCAGTGTTTTAGAAATCTGGTATTTTGGCAAGGCTGTTTGCTGAGCTAAGCAGCCTACCAAATCAGACATGGATATGTTTTATTTATTTTGTGATGAATTTCTCCTGTGTCCAGAGCAGCATTTTACATGCAGAATTCAATATGCATAACATTCAGATTTTGTAACACTGATCACAGAGAAAAAGCCATCCAAATTTACCATCCGGTAGCATCCAAAGCAGACAATGGTGTAACCACACGTTTACAAATGGAAGAGTTACTTCTGTACAACACAAAAATGTGTTCAAATGCTCAGTTATTATGTTCCAATGATGAGGTGTTGGCTGTTGTCATGTTGGCTGATCTCACCCATTGTGAACATAAGAACATTGTTGTCAGATATCCTAATTACTATTCATCATTTTACTAATAAATGTACTCAGCTGCATTGTCCCTAATGTTCCTCAACTAGTCACACCGGTATTAATCTGGTCTTTCTTGTGTTATTGTCTCATGTCAGTAACAAGACTGGCCACACTGTATTACAGCCTGTACTAAAGTTACATTCACATTCACAAAATGTGCAAGAATGAGGTAAATTGTCTCTAACCATCTCTCTCTCTTTCTTTCTCTCTATTTCTCTTTCTTTCTTTCTCTTTATCTCTCTCTCTCCCCACCAGATCTGTTATTTTTCATCAGTAAATTAAAGAATCAGGTACATGCTAGAGACTCTTTAGAACCTCTATATTATTACCTCAGCAAAACAAACCAACACTTCTGTGGCTTAAATGTGTCACTTTACTGACAGAGTGGAACTTAGTCTCGCTGTGTAAGCAAACAAACAAAAGAAACATGTACTTGACTTGAAATCTTTATGTGTGACTGAGTATAACCATTGCAGTACGTTTGTATCTTTGATCACAAATAATATGCAATAAAAATGTACAAAATCCATGGTGTTTTTTCAAATCTGCTTATATAATCTTCAAGCCAGTTACTGTGGCATCAAGTCTGAAGCCAAATAGTAAAAGTCCCTGGCATTGCATTTATATTTATTTTTATTTCAACAGCACTGTGTAAATTCTCTTGGCTGAGAAGAGAGCATTATAATAACTGTAGAATCTCTGCACAACTTCCAGAGTACTCTCACCAAGAGGAAAAGACCCAGTTTTTGGAAAAGGCACAATCATTTTCTTGTTAAGGACTGATCTTATGAGTTTTAAGATTCTAAATCAGATTTTCCACTTGTAGTTTTCAAATTCAGCCCTCATTAACCTATATTTCCTTTAAACCTATATTCATAGATTTAAAGGAACTGCTTACACAGTGGACTTCACTGCCCTGCAGTGACCAGCTATAGCAAACTCTGCTGAACTCTAGTCAGGTGATGAATACCAGAAATGACAATGAAGTAAAAGCTCATTTTGAGACATTTTGCCTTTAATCAGATAAATAAAGTGTAGAGTGACAGGGAGTGAGAGAGAGGGAGGGAGAGAGATGGGGTGGAATTGCGAAATGACTGTGTAGAAGATGCTGTCACTTGTTGTGCCACAACACTTCCCCACCCATTTTGTTTTACAGAGTTTTGTCAAGTAGGCCTTCTGTAGAGTTGTCAAAATATTAAGACCTCTCTGTAACTTTTAACCTGGTAATAAAACCAGACCCTTGTTCTACAATTTTGTTTTGTACGGAGGGTCTGGACATTCGGTAGTGAGATTCGATTGCTTGCTTGAGGTATTTAAGTTTAAAGAGTTTGGATCAGCCACTGATCCTGACTGATAGCATTCTAGTTCTGCACTCATAATGCCTCCCTCTGTTCGCTGATTGGACAGGTTAAAATGCCTCCTGAGACAACAAGATCAACAGGATCAAATCCAGACTAGCACTGTAGGAAGATGATAGTCAAGCGGAAGGGCTAGAAAGCCATAGCCAGGCTATGTAATTGTCCATTATGCTGCCATTTTGAGTTAAGAAACGTGGTCTTAAGAATGCTCTGTAGGACATTTCTGATGTGTTGCTCTGTCCCATCTCCACTCTATCTCAAATGTGACATAGGGCTTCTATGAGCTGTCTCCATTTCATGCAGTCCTTTGGCAGCATGTTGTTCTCCTCCCATCGATGTTCATTTTCTGAAGCTCCTGTGCCACAGTTCTGTCCCATCTAACACACGGAAACTGGCTGATGTTGGCTGATGGCTGATGTTGAGGTTAGTTACTGGTTTACAATGTCAAACCCTACAGTAAAGAGCTGTCACAAACAATTGTGATGATCATGTAATCTAGCAAGGAATTAGGATAAAACTACCTCACACAAAGCACCTTATGTAGGCCTACAATATAGCAAAACAGCACAGGTGGACAGTGCAAAGCAAGACTTTTCCAGGCACCAAGATACTAACAGTAGAGCATTGTAACAGGAACTTGTCCCCATAGGTGCATATTTTAGATATGACAGTGGGAGGAATGGAATGAGGGCTTGACGTCGAGACTCAGACAGTCGATAATCTCTGCTTCCTCTGACAGATGAAGAGAACAACTTTGTTTGTTTTTTAGCACTTGTAGCAAAGAAGACAGAAAAGGGAACATGCAACATGTTGACCATCCTCTCTGTGACATCTAATAAACCAAAGAATGGCCTCAAATCTCTGACCTCACTTCTGCTGGTTAGTGACAAAAAGGCACCTGAATCTGTGGGATTCTTCTACTATCTCAGTGAAGGGGTACATTCCGGTGGAACACGTGACATGTGCATACTGATGGCTCTTTCTTGGCAATACCCTGGTGTCTCAGCTCACAATGAGAATGTGAGATGTAGCCACACATATAATCTATGTGCGTTAGTTCTATGCAAGACGATCATCATCACTGCCTGCAACTGGTAAGAAACCTTGACGGCATATTGATTACCAATCCCTTTCATTGTTTAGAACACAAACATGGTGTGGCGTGTAATGTTTGTACTGTTGGGAGCTGCCCTGCTATGTTGTTATGCAATCCCACTGACTAAGAGCCTAATCAAAAAGCATTTTGACTTTCCTTACCGTAGGCATGTACACAACATAACATTAATATACCAAATCTAGACAATACTAATATCGCAGATCATAACATTAATATACCGAATCTAGACAATACTAATATCACAGTTCAAGTTTCTCCAAATGCCACTTTATTTCTTTTACAGTGTAAATTGTGAAAATGTTAATTATCCAGCTTACCTGAAGGCTATCTACTCAATGTTTGTCATTCCTGAGCCAGTTCATTGTGTACAACATGACTGTTTTGTCAACACAACTTACCACCCACATCTAAATGTACAGGACATTTTGTTTAAAATCAGATACAATGTTTGTTTTACATGTCTGTTTGTTGTGAGCGTCTATTTTTCAACAAAATTTCCCCCGAAAAGCCACATTTTTTGAACCAATTACATGAGTTATTACAAGTTTTTATATTAAACACCACTGTTGTCTGTGATAACACCTGTGAGTATTCTAACTGTGTTGGCTAACAGTGATGGCTCCTGTTCAAGGAGGTCAAGTCATAGTATGGACAGCAGCCTTAACATCATCCCCTGTCTTCAGCGTGTCCTTACTGATTCTATTCCTAAGCATCATTATTATTTTGCTCTCTGTGTGTACCTCATGTTATAGGTAAGTCCAGTCAGAGGCCTCATTGTTTTCCTCATTATTTTCCAAAATTATTTTTGTTTAAGGTTAAACTAAAAGCTGTACATTTAGTTAAAAATAGGGTATGTTTCAGTTTGTTCAAATGATCACCCCCATTTTATTAGATGGAGTAGGGCATGAACAAACTGGTGAAGTCTGATTCTTAGTCAGTTAATCACTATACTATATCACTCACTCTAACTCACTCATTTTACATGGCAAAAACATACAATAAGTATATAGTCTTTTTTGCGGCATCAGAATTACATCTGATAGTGCACATTGCACCATGATTAATTCTCTTTTTGTGGACATCCAAGTTGAAACGTTTAAGCCCATAATTTTGGGCTTATTTGGTATGTGACCTGGTTTGGCTTGAACATAACTTTCAAGTTGGTGACACAAAACCTGAATGAATAGGACTGGCAACTTGAGGCTGGATTGATGTGTCTGTGTATATGGGTGTATAGAACAACAGCAACACGACAGGCATGTTACAAAATTCCATTGTCATGGGAAGGCTGCAAGACTGGTTTGGGTTCCTGATTTCAAGTGAGATGCGAACATATTCTGCAGGTAGTCAAGTTAAGTAATTAGGCGTGCCATGTTACACAATGCATTGTCTGCAAAAACAAATAAAGAATAACAAATAAACAAACTCTGCCAGATAAATACTGTTAGTGTGGTGTAGATATTTTATTTTTCATATTATATACTTTTTCATGAAAACCTATGTGTCTTGTCTTTTCTTTGTACAACCTCCTTCTTTCCATTCTTTCCAGTTATCCAAGGACAGCAGAAGTTCAACACTGTTCATCATCCAGAACACAAAAGGTGCAAATTCCAGACAAGAAAATGCCTTACATATACTAACGGAATGTTGCTAAAGTGGCCACCAGGGGGAGTAATTACTAAACTCTATTCTCAGTCAGCATAACAACCATCTTCCTCAGCATGCTCCAAATCAAATGTAGGCTTAGTCAAAACATATTTGAATGACTTAGTCTTATTCAGCAAAAACCCAATTTAAATTTTCACTCCCATTCATTTACAGTAATGAGAAAGTGAATGAAATTAGAATCATTTGAAAAGCTAGACAATCTTTGTCACTAGATCATATAGTCATGTAGTTTGTTGTCCAGTTTTTTTTGTTTTGCCATGAAGGATTGTAGCGTTACCTTGTCATGTCTGTCAGTGACTGGTTACATTACCATGTCTTAATTATCCTTGTCTTGCAGCTCCCAAAGTGTTTGCTCCTACATGCCCGCTTAATAGCATATATTCTTTTTTTTTTTTTTTTACTTATAGTGTTAATATGTATTGTAATGACATGATAATTGACAAGGTCAAATGTCACTCATGGCATCGTCATAGAAAGATGAGTAAAGTTGCTTGGCTTCATTCTATTATGATTCCTGTTGATGCACACAGGAGTCAAGATATGTAAGTGAAAAAAAAATACTGAAATGAAATAGGCCTATGAAATATTCAATTAAATATTTCTATTTCAGGTGTCACAATGGCCAGACAGACCACTAGAGAAAAATTCAATGAATCTCTCAAATCCAGATGAAAATAGTGGGTATATTATGTCATGTTCATTGTCAGTTGGTTGATACTGCAGTTTACATTCACTAAAACAGGGACATTTAATTTTAAGGTTCAGTTGCCCTAGGTAATATATATTCTGTAAATTTAATGCAATGTATACTTACATGTTTGGAAGAAACTTTTGCGATTGTCATCTTGTGAGTTATTTTCATCTTTTTATGAAGGTTTCAGTATTGAACAGTACAGATGTACATGGGAACCACAAACAAGACCCAATCCACCTGTGAAACGCCTAACTTTGGTTGCAAATCATCAGACCAAGACCCCCACACATAATAGAGGTCAGTTCACAGGATTTGCCAACTGTTATGTTCCTTTTGAAGAAATGATGATTGTTTTTTGGCTTCACTCACCATAACTCATTATTCACTCATTGTTTACTTATTCTGCCCCCAGTACTATCACATGGATACTTCAGCCAAGGATTGACTATCCCTGAATATGACAGGTTCTCTCAGATCTTTCAGGGGACATTGGAACCTGCAAATTCCCAGACTAGAGACAGAACAGCTTCTGTTTTTCCCCAAACACTTCTAAATCAAACAGGACACTATATGCATGGTTTTGAGGGCACTGACAACATGGTTTATAATAGCACTCAACATGAGACGGATGCTATTCACAGCCAGTCTGCACATCACATATACTCAGAACCAGAACTGGAGGATGATGACGATCATCTTTATGCGTGTATCACGGAGGCAGATACCTCGGACTCCCCACTCCCGCATTCCAGTCACAAGACTCGTGATGAGGCCTTTGAAACAAGGCCGGAAGATGAAGAAGAGATGGAGCATCCGTATGAATGCATCAGAAGGACAAATGTCATTGATGCCCTGGGTCCGCGTTCCTGCGTGCAGATTGTGGAATCGGAGCCAGCGGAGCATCCATTCCAGACAGACCGCGAGCAGTTCCATGCAGTCGGCACAGTTGAGCCTGCCGTCGGCCAATCAGAACCGTCGCTTCTGGTCCCACCCACTCTGTCTGACACCAGAGAGCCAGGTTTGACTGGCACGGGGATATACACAGCCATTAACTGGAAAAACAAGAGCCGATACAGAACGGAGACCACTCTCCCCTCTGCCCCCGACTTCGGCGTCTCGGAGGAGAAGGAGGAGGCGGTGGAAGTCACGGAACCTGCCCCTCCGATCCCAGAGAAACATTTTACTGACTAGCGCTTCTTGATCTGTTAACTTAGCATTTTAGTTATTTCAGAGACACCTGTCTTAACAAGGTGTTCAGAAAGTTCAGAACTGTGTGACTATGAATTCACGGTATATTTAGTCTACAAATATGTTTTATTAATCAAGTGTTTCAAGTATGTGTTTCAATTCTAGTGGTTCCCATTGCACAACATAATTCATCCATATCCCATGATTTTGCTGTCAGCAACAAAAGGACAGTGCATGCGTCTCACTGCATTTGTCAGATATACAAACTGTCCCAATGACTCTTTGTGTCTGCTTTGATAGTAAAGACTATGATCTAAAACAGATAGACTATATGAAACATTTGGACTCTTCATTCTCTTGTGCATGGTATCCAATGCTGCCATAATATAAGAGCACACAATTTCGCGCATAAAATTAAGGCCCTGTCCCATGTCTACCACTTCCACGCGTTTTTGGCCCTAGTACTCAGTTTTGCGGCTTCTCGTGTAAGGGTGGGGTGTCCGAATAGCCTACTTTTAAGACCAAGGAGAAGTGCTTTTCAGCCCTTAAAAAACGGAGGAAGGTCAGGTGCCGACTTCCAACGAAGCATAGCGATGATTACCCAAGATACCTTGTGAATTTACACAGTGAGATGCAAAGTGGGAATTGAAAATGCGGTGTGAAAAATGGAAAGTAAAGATCATAGGTAAGATAAAATTTCAGAAAGGGTGCCAGTTTAATTTAAAAGACATTTTCTTTTTATTCATTTGTCTTTTCTACTCACGCAAACCACTTAATTTCCCATTTCACTTCCGAAAGCGAATAATGAATGAACAAAAAAGTACACGGACCAACAGGGTGTCCTTTTCTATAGCTTTTTTAAAATTGACACATGTCGGGCGCGTCATGATGAGTATGCAAAGCCAAAGTGAAGCTTGGATCTTCATTTCTCAATTAGCATTTACATTAATATTTACCAGGATGGCAATGACAATAAAATGACAAATAGACATTCAAAATTTATTTTTATTTTTGTCTAAAATGACAGAAAAATGAAAAGCCATATGTAAATATTTCATGTCTTTTAATTTTGGCAGGATATGATCATTGAAAATGAATAATGATAATTTGAAAATGAAATGGCAATAAGAGTTTAGAATTTTCATTTGACTGTTTTCATTATCATTTCTTTTTTGGCAGCTTTAACCTCCCATGTGAGCCGTCATTTTTAAACAAAGTGAAATACAGACCTACTATCGGTAGCCCATGTAGTCTCAGAGCGTTACACAAGTAGGGTGCGTATTTGTACCCTTTTCACTTTTCACCTCATCATAGAGGGGTATCTTCTTTAGGAGGGCGCTTGGAATGAAGTGCTAGTGTTAATAGGGGAGAAATGGGACTAGGCCTAAGTCTATTAGATCGGCACCTTTGTTATCCAGACAAGGCTGTTGCCGGCCAGAACAGATCACATGACTCAAAGAGCAGGAAAAGGTTGAAACTGCATTCCCAGTTATTTCCGCGACGCACGCCGTTGCTGGCTTGTATTGGAGTGGCTCCACAGTCTACAGAGATGGGGTTATAATCCCTTGACATTACATGACAAACATCTCTTTTTATAAAGCTGTTGGCAAACAAACACGGCGCGGCGAAATTAAGTCCGCCCCTCTATATTTGGAGCTGTGGGCACTATCTGGGTGAAAGGTTACTGCCTGGCGCGGCAGCAGCTGAGGAAATTCCTTAGTTGGGATGAGAACTTCGTGAAGTGAAATTATATAGTATACACTTCAGAATATTACCAGTATCTTGTTACTCATTCTTAGTCATTACATGTTGCATTAAATACAGGCTTCTTGTAACCAGCTTCTGTGTGTGCATTCAGCGTGAATGAAGACAGCAAATCCCACATTTGTTTTGTTCGCAGTCTTGTTTACAGTGTGGGTGAAGATATCAATTATTCGGTTAGCAAAAAGTCTCACGTCTTTGCTAGATAATGTCTAATTGGAATTTTCTCCCGAAACATCCTTTGTGGTAGAAAATTACGCATTAAGTCATAGCCTGAGCGTCGCGAGTAGCTATCACTGAACCCAGCTGTCAGCCGACATAGTCTTTGCATACGAATGCACGTAGCTTACGCACGGACCATCCCTCCTTTTCACCAGCTGCACGGAACCTCGACCAGAGACACCAGCGGCTTCTCTTTCTCCTCCGGTGGCGGTATCAGCAAAAGGTATTTCTACACAAAATCGTTTATTGTCCTGGTCTCGTTGTGTTTTTTAGAATCAGCAATTGCAAATACGTTTACCTATTCTTGTGCTTTAGTCGATTATGTTTGTAAATGTCAGACTGACGTGCGCAAGGGCAGAAAATAGCTTAATCCTGTTGGGATGCCGGCTTCAGTGGATTTCTTTTTAAACTGTCAGTTTGTACACATTCTGGCTTTGATAGGTATTTGCAAATATTCTTACGCGATGGTTAACCTGAACTTAATAGAATTTGGTTGGAATTCCTGTAAATACTTAACATTAGGAGCCGCAACGCAAATGCAATAGGTTGAAGGAGTAGCCTATGTGCGCTATGTAGCCTACATCAACATAGCTTCATCAGAAACTCGTGTCCGAACACGTTGTTTGGGAAAGGCGTGTCCGTTTGAATCTCGATTTCAGCCAATTGGAGCTGAAACCCGCCCACGGTGGGTGGGTTGTTTACTACTTAGTGTAAACGCCCATTGAAATCGACTCAGCGAAATGAAGGATTTACCGTGTCGGCTGAGCAGTGATAAACAGGGGCTTCTGATGTTGCAGAGAGAATTGCGATATCAATATTCAAACGTTCCGGTTTTGCACATTCACCTCGCCCTCCATAGGCCTGTCAAGATACTCATATCATCTGGTTTTGAAGGTGTAATCATTTGCTCAGAGGGGAATTGAAATATGAAACCGCTTAGCGCTGACTGACGGCTTTCAGACCTCTGAACAGCCATCATAAAGCGCACAGATCACAACTGCTCCTTTGTTTGCGCCGATCGATCCACACTAAGCCGACGTTGTTTACTCTTGGGAAACGAAAACAAGTGTAAATGTTAAAATATCTATGTAACTGAGCGGCTGCTGTACTCAAAGGAGGTGTGTCACATAATCCCACCCCCATCGCCCTTCAAAAAAATGTCTTAAGGCATGACGTAAGGCTCGTTATTTTTGCTGTCATTAAAACTAGTCTTCACTAAATTGTATTTCAGCTATTTGGTGTTATTTTCAGATGATTTATTGATCAATTGTTGATAACTACCAAAACAATGTTGTTGGCTCACAGCATCATCTAGTTTTGGTGTAGACTCAAACACTGGTCTTGCACCTCTGAAGTGGTATGATGGCCTCTCATCCTATTTTCACCTTACATTGATTTAACAGATCACTTCATATGCCTGTTGAAAGGACACTTCATTTAGTCTCTCTCTCACTCACACACACACACTTTGACAGTGTTTGTGTGTATCAGAAAGGCTTCTCACCTCGAATGCATTGCTTTGCTTTGCTCCAGAGCTGACAGGACAGGAGAAGGGAGGAGTGAGTCCCACACCACAATACGGTGAACTGCAAACTGGGACCAGAGCAGACAGGCAGAGCAAAGCATGGCAGTTGTTGAGCCCAGAGGCAGGCCAGGCCTGGCAGACACCCGGCCAGCCAGGGGGCTGGAGCATGAGGAAGGGCTGGTGAGTGCCTGCCAAGGTCTTGTTTACTTAACCTGTACTATTCCTATTGTCAGGAATGGAACATGCATTTGATAATACGCTCACTAAGGATCCAGACAAACCACTGAATATAGGGTAACATACAACAAATGGCTAAAATATTGAGTGGATTTTGTTTTTAAACATAGTAATTCCAAATGCAACACTTACATTTATAGGAGAATATGTTAATTAACATTTATAGGTGAAAATGGTTGTTCCACTCATTATCAGTAAGTATCAGTAAGTAGTAAATTAATTAGAATTTATTCAATGAAGACAAATGCCCCTTGGATTGCAATATGCTTTGGTAAGAGTCTGTTCATATGTTTTGGGTTTATGCTGTGATATGCCAGATAATCATTATGGAGATAATCACCTACATCATGATTATGTCTAGCTCCAGACTAAATACATATGAGAGGACCCCAATATAACCAGACTTAATCCTTGTGTGTGGCCAGTAGTCAGTGACCTTAGCATATGGTCAATACAGACAAAGAATAATATTCTTTCTATATATTCTAGTAAATGATAATATAAAAATTATCAACCTACTCAAAAACACACACAGAGTCATATAGACACACATTCTCACACACACACTCACACATACTCCAGCTCATGCCCCCCCCCCTTTTTTGTTATTTCATCCTGTGTGCTGTATTCATCATTTCCTCTATTTCTGACATTCCTCTTTTGGCCTTGGCCTTTGCCGTCCCCCCAGATCTACATGCAGTGTTGTGGCCAGGAGGACGTTGAGGTGCAAGAGAGCCAAAGTCAGGTGTCAGTTTACCTTCCTGCAGGCAGCTCCGAGGGGACGTGGCCCGCAGCCGCACCCCTCACTTGCACAGGGTCTTCCAACAGGTATGGAGAAAAAAATATTTCTCTCACATTCCACTACATTGGCCATTTTGTTGTCATGTTCTGCATCATCTTAAATAGGCTTGATTGTTGTTTGGCAACTGATAGAATGCCCCAGACCCAAGCACAAGGAGTTAACACCCCCACCCCCGTTTATGTCCAGAAGTAGACCTTACATTTATATTTAGTTGAATTTTTTTATTTAAAGTAACTTACCAGTGCCTTTTATACTCACTGTTCCTTGCCCAGTTGTTTTTCAATGACTGCTAGTGTTAGATTGTGACAAATAATGAGCTTCATGGCTCAAAGACAAGCTGCTGTCATAACTTAAAGCTCAGCTGTTTAAGTGTGTGGGTCTCACATTTCTTTCCTCTTTTTGTTTGTTTGTTTGTTTCTTTCTTTCTCTCTTTCTTCTTTACAACACCACCGCCTCTCTGTCTCTCTCAGTTTCCGAAGTCCAGAATCAGTGGAAATGGATGAGATTATGGCTGCTATGGTGCTCACAAGTCTGTCCTGTAGTCCCATGGTGCACAGCCCCCCGCAGAAGGACTTGCTTCCAGGTGAGCTGATCTCTGTGGTATGTTTCTACAGAACTTAGCTCATTCGTTGCTTAGTGGCGGTAGTTTGACGCAAGTAGTTTGATGGTTGCTCTGTCATAAATGGTAAACTCAGTCGAAAACACAGTTACGTGTTAATGATGTCAAGTACAATATTTTGGATAAAAAGTCTACACAGATACACAATTTATCATATGACGGTACACATAAAAACGGCTAAGAACAACCAGCTTATAAGAAGTGTGGTAAAATGAAGTGTCCAAATATAAATGACTCTAAATGACTACCTATTTTAAAGTCTCAGTTGAGACCGAGAATAGGTTTGGGAATACTTTGTTTCCATTTGATTTCCAAGGTGCATAACCAGCAATTAAATGATTCTATCACTAGTTTCATTTTTTTACAACCTAAAAATCTTATTCATTTTCAAAGAAATTTCAGGAAATTATTAGTATATGGCTAACATATGGGACATTCATATCATAGTACTGTTTTATGTTTTCACTGTTAAATCACACAGCTTCCCTCTCCTTTACCAGTAACAGAGAGTTGTCTGTTACTGTTATTGTAAAGATATTTCAACAGAACAAATTTCATAACGTCATTATCGTGTCATTATCGACCCTCAAAATCACCCATCCACTCAAAGGCTCATATTTATACGAGCAGAGAAAATAACAGATATATTTAAAATGATGCATTTATTCCACATATCTGGATTTGTACATGGCCTCAAGCAGGCATTCAAAGACTAGAATGTTGCCCATCACATGCTAAGGAGAAAAGTACTTTGAAGAATCAACATTCTGTAGGTTCAGTTACAGTGTGTTGGTATGTCAGGTCAGTTGTGGCTTATTCAAGGCCATGCGGAATCTATTCAGCATTCAAAAGAAGAGAAGTACACAAACGCTGTTTTCTCGCAATTTTTGAAATAGTGGCCTATGATTCAACCTTTGTGGTGTTTGTGAGGTATATCCACACATGTGGAAACATTTTACTATTAAATATATATATCACATTTTTGGAACCTAACAGTGGGCTGGTATTTTTCTTCTCTTTGAGTCTTTACCATTTTATAACCAACACCTGTAGAATTCTTAGATGTGTTCAGATGTGTGTGCACTATGCACTTATGTACCACATGTATTTTATCCTGTATTATTCCATCTTGATAAATTTTGATAAAAACATACTTCTTTTTCTTCTTCTTCTGTTTTTTTGTTTGTTTTTTGTTTAACTCTACAAGCCTGTTGCAAAGGTAATCTCTGAGCTTCCTCTTGCAGCATCCTCGTCGTCTGGTGACATGGAATGTGGCGGGGGAGAACTCTCAGACAGTGGCAGCAGCGGCTACTGGAGCTGGGACCATGGCAGCGTCAGTCCCGCCCCCTCTCCATCAGTCACTGAGATAGACGGCAGTTTGGGCCAGCCCCTCGATGAAGGCCTTCACATGGAGCTGGACTCAGGGGGAAATGAATCCAGGAGGTGTAAGGTGAGAGACCCTGCATGGCCACCTTTTGTTTCATAAACTGCTGTAGTTGAAGTAGTCTAGAATCCCACACACTAAATAAATGTATTGGAAGAATGTTTTGACAACATGTAATTTAATGTTCATAAATGTAAACAAATTGCCAAATACATATGTTTGTAAATGTATTGCAATGTATGCCACATTTTTCAGAGTCAAATCTGTTTATTTAGATATATTTATTTGGCCATTGTGAAATATTCATTTATATATACATTTCTACAGTTTTTTGCATAAAGGTGATAAAAATGTCATGGATTTCACTCTGCATTTGCTGAATCAATCATTGTTTGTTTGTTTGTAATCATAGTTTCTGTGTTGCAAAGTACACTGATTATTCCATTGAGAATTGATTGACTGGAATTAGAATTGTTTCTACTGGGATGGCATTAAGCTCAGACAGTATGACTGAATTAAAACTAAGAGATCCAACAGACACTGATCCTCTTTCTTGGTGGGGTGGCAATGCAGGGCTCTGGGAAGGGGGCATACAGGTGTCTGTGGCCTGGCTGTGGGAAGGTGCTGAACTCCAGGGTGGGCATGAAAAGACACATCCATCTGCATCATTTGGGGTGAGTCCCGCTGTGTGGTGTAGAAAGTCATTGCCAGTGTTATGCCAAAGTAATTAGCTGTGACATTGTACAGTAAGATACAAGTCTTTTTCCTACTCTTCTTCTTCCTCCTCCTCCTCTTCTTCTTCTTCTTCATCTTCTTCTTCTTCATCTTCTTCTTCTTCTCTTTCTCTTGCTTCTTCTGTTTCTTCTAGTTGTAGTGGTGGTAGCATTGATACTGTGGTTGACGCCATTGTTTTTGTTGCTTTTGTTATGTGTAAAAGACTATGAGCACCATTTATACTGCATTGATAATACACATGGTTTTTTGTCCTCACTTGTCTGTCCTCTGTCTCCTGTTTCAGAGGGGGGTTAGAGCATTCCCAGCGCGAGGAGGACTTCTACTACACAGAGGTCTCTTCGGAAGACGAGCCTGCCCCTCCATCTCCGGTCCCCACCACGTCCAGTGGCCCATGGGCCTCCTGTAGCTCTCCGTCAGGCACCAGCACACCGGGGCCCCAGGCTTCAGCCTTAGCCCACTCCAGCCCTCTCAGTCAGTCGGCGCCCAGTAGTGTATGGCAGATTCACACAGAGCATCTGTACCAGGTGGGCTATCATCTCTCTTGACAAACACTTGGGCACTTCCATTGCTGTGTGGCCTAGTCAGCCAAATTTATGTGAGAATGAGTGTTGTCAGTATTGTGTTATCAGAGAAGGTTGATAAACTATCTTTGGTATTATGTTGCATAAACCTTTCTTGTACAACGTACTGTAGTTTCATTCATTTCAATTTAATTTCAAGTCAAGATATATTTTTAAGATATGTGAGAATTATATTGTACAAAGTTTCATGGTTAAGAAATACATATAACACTAAGCTAGTGTGCACACACTTTAAATGACTGAAAGATATTTGAATGTTCATTTCTGTCGGTGACTAGGAAAGAACTAAACATATTCTGGTGAACTCTTGTTGAGGTCTTTGAGATTTTCCTCTTTTTCTCTTGAAGTAGTGGAGAAGCACACAATATTTTCTATACTACATGGTGTACTGATTGGAGTCAGACCTGAGCTGAACTGCTCTGAACAGGCCCGGCCCGGCCAACAGAGCCATTGTTTCAGGAAATGACTTGTTGACCACACAACTGAGTCTAATGAGCGCACATTCTCTTGATACAATATGGCTCCTCCCGTGTTCCAAATATATTGCATGCAATAGATAGTTCAGCACTATGCCACAGATTGATTGGTATAGTGAGAGATTGATTTAATGGGAAATTTATCACACCGTTAGCTTTCTCATAGAGAGACACCATAGAGAGGTGTAATAACTTAGCTGAACTCATTTGAGTCCTTGCTCCCTCCTCAAGGCCTGTGCGCCCATTCAGGTGACAGTGTCGTCGGGATCATCCTCCTCAGGTTGCTGGACCCCCCCGAGTGAAGCCCCGCACAAACCCCAGGTGAGCTTTTGGCTGCTGCCACATGAAAGTCCAGTCGTGGCAGGATGAAAGCAGAGCCTGCCCTGGCTTGATGGAGTGCCCTTGTGGGTGTGTGTATGTGAAGCCATTTTTAAAGGCCATTTCTGCTTGTCTCCACCTTGGCATTCAGAGTGGCTTCAGAGTGCTTTTTTGCTTTGCTCATAATATTTGTGGGACTTGCTGGAGAACATTTAAGCATCATGTTATTTGGAACATTTCAGCTCACTGTTAACATTTACTTGAATCAGCAATTGGGCATTTGTGTTGCTTGTGACAATTCTGTTACTTAGGTTGTTTGTGTCTCTGTTGTAAGTTTGTGTGTGTGTGTGGTTGGGGAGGTGAGTGAGTGAGAGTTAGAGAGCAACAGGGAGAGAAAGACAACTAAGGGTGGTATAGTGAGAGTGAAGGAAAAATAAAGGATTGAAAAAGAGAACTAGAGGGAGAATTTATGATTTGTGTCTCTGTCTTTTAGGTGTTGGCATCCCGCAGTCGGTCTGTCAGCGTTGGAGAGCAGTGGCTGCAGCGAAACAGCGCCCCCACCAGGTCACATGTCATTAGTGCTTCTCCCTCACGTAACCACTGCACTTTCAGGTGAGCAGAAGAAGCCTCTTCATCTTCTTTACCTCCTCCTCTTCTTTTTCTTCTATGCATTTGATTATAATAACAAATCAAATTCTATGTTTTGTGTCATGTGACCCTTACAGGAAGGGGCGAGGCGAGGCCAAGAAGTGCCGCAAGGTATATGGGGTGGAGCGACGTGACCAGTGGTGCACAGCCTGCCGCTGGAAGAAAGCCTGCCAGCGCTTCCCCGACTAAAGCACTCAAGGACTAACGATAGACTCTCAGAGTGAGGATGACAGAGAATGAAAGAAAATGAGAGAGAGAAGAAAAAGAAGAGAGCAGAAGAAAGACTCACAGTGCATTATAGCACTATAGAGGACACAGATCAGCCTCCTTCCACTTTTGTACTTGTAATTCTTTATTTTTTTCTGATGGTGTTGTTATTTTCCTACAAGAGCTTATGAGATGTTTTCATTTTTGTTGTTCCTGTTTCGCACCTTTTGGGGTCTTGCATTTGCCCTTCATTGGAGAGCCGGTGCTATAGTTGACATGTGTCTGCTAGACTCCCCTTGATGAACTTCCCCAGGAACACACACACACACTCCTTGGTCAGGCGGAGGTGTAGATCCTTTGCACAAAGAAATTCAGTGTCAATCTCCTCACAAAGTTAAGAAGAATAAGAAGACAAGAAAAAAAACCTGTTGCTGTTTTACCAAACCCTCAGATTCTTATTCAGAGTTATAGTGTTACTTTGGTATCGGTAGCTATATATTATCTCTCTCTCTCTATGTGTGTGTGTATACACACATTTTGTGTACAGTGCTTTTCATTTGATCCCTTTTCTTATGTTTTTTATCGTTTAATAGTGTATTTTGTGTACTGTCATTGTAAGAGTTTGTTGTTGGACTACCGTTTTGTTTCTTTCTTTCTATATTTTAAGCGTTTCTAAGATGATTGTGTTTGAAAGTTTAGCTTGTAATGGCTTTTTGCCATCATAGTTCTTCCCATTCTAAATCCTTCATAGAGCAGTGTTAGTCTTATTGAGTACTGGACCATTACTCCCTGGGAACAGAGGTGACAAAAGGATCTGAAGTTGTAATTCAAGCTTTTTTCTGTGTTTTAAAGGAGGATGATCTATCAAGCATGCTGGAGAGAGAGAGCTGAATAAAGAGAAAGAAATGAGATGACATGCTGATCGTTTTGTGCATGACAATCCACCAGAGGAATAGTAAACTATTTTATTGTTATTTCTTGTGCACTTTTTAAAGTTTTTATTTATTTATTTTTTTTGGTTTGTCTTTTCTTCTTTTTTTTTTTTTGCTATGTACAAGTCTCCAAATGACCAAAAAAGTAATAATACATCAGCAACAAAATAAAACAAAAAACCATTGTATATGAAATACAGTTGTGTTCACCAATCTAAAACACAAAACAAGTACAATCTGACAACATTTTTCAGTGCAGAATACTTCTCGAAAGGGTGATGTGAAGTGTGGTAGGGCAGGTAATTAGTTATGTCACTTCTCTCAGCTACAACAATTTAGACAGTATGATGTTCAAAGCACAACAGCTGTGAGTGTGTGCATATAACTCAGACTGACTGCTTGCATGCAAAATCCAATAACAACAATTCATTAAGTCTGCCAATTCGGACATTCCGCTGTCGCTGCACAATATAGGTTGCAGTTTGGTAAATGAGCTCTAGAGGGCAGTATTAACTAAGAGTTATTGGAAGAGAGGCCATCGGCCTGTGCCAAGATTGATGTGTAAACTCAGGTGAATAAATATATATATATATATATATATATATATATATATATATATATATACACACACACATATACATTACATTACTTTCACACAGCATATTTACTCACAGAAACACTCAGACACACAAGCATGTACATACATACACACACACACACACACACACACAAATCATTTCTGGCTGAAAATAACTCAGCCAAAGTGCTTGTTATTCACACGAATGACACACTGCAAACAGAACCAATGCAAACGGTTACGTGCAGGCATAAAAACTACAACCAAATATTAAAGTGCGAATTCTGGTACACCACCTTGTTATTCTTTGTAGAACGCCTTGACCTCAGAAAATTCAATTAAAAAAAGGAAATGTAAAAAAGTGAATGAGCCTTAATGTGATCTGATCAAAAAAAGGGACAAGGGGCATGCTTGTGTTCCTATTTCTGGGTTTTAACAGCAACACTAACATGAAAAATATCAACAGTATAGAAACCAAATGAGAACATTCCTTGGTTAATTTCTTAAACATTAGCATGGTCAGTCATTTTTCCCCTTATTCTTGTGTTCTTCCATTTGTTTTTGTTTGTGTCATGTAGGGGAGACGGCTGTGGGAGCACTAACATGGCTGCTGCATCAGAATAGCACAGACATGAGGTATGGCAAGTGGCAAGGGTCACGTTGAGGTCAGTGACAGGAATTCCGAGAAGACACTGGCCTACAGGTCGATTGGCCGGCGCTGGCTGGGTGCAGAGAGGTTGTTAAATCGGCTGGAGCGGCCAGTGAGGCTCAGGTACTGCCGCAGGAGTTGGCTGACGCGTTTCTGGCTGTTCCACTTGCGTGCAGACTTGCGGATGCCGATGAAACCGCCGTAACGCTTCTGCAGCAACCGCCCCTTGGAGTCCGGGCTCACCAGTGGCACGGCACGGCCCACCAGCTTGCGGTAACTATGACGACCCTTCATGAACCCACCAAAGCGTTTGGCCAGCTGGAGGCTGGCTGCCTCCAGGTCTGAGTCTGATACCAACGCCTGGCGGTCTGGCAACACTTCGCCCTGTTGATCCTGATCCCGCTCCTCGTCCTCCTCTTCATCCATCCGGGCATCCTGGACCTGCTCGGCTTTGAGGGCGGATCGGAACCACTCCGAAGCCTGGGTCTCCATGCCTGCTGGCTGCTGCTGCTGCTGCTCTGGCAGTTGTTGACCTTCGTCTTGGTTGATCACCTCTTCCTCGCTGTCCTCCAGGTCTATAAGATCAGTGTAGTCATCTCTCTTGGCCATGGGCCCTTCATGTGGTTGGTGAAGAGCAGACATCTGGCTGACCGTGGCGTAACACAGATCCCAGGTCAGTGCAGATGACATCTGGGCCTCACATTCCAGCAAACACACCTGACAGAAGGGGTTGGAGGGGAGAGTTAGGGGTCTGGCACTGATGCCAAAAAGACCAGTCCATGGCACACATAGTGTCATAGTGTCACAGGTACAAAGCCATGAACAGAATGGTAATTTGAAGTGAAGTGAACCTCAGACTTTATTATTTTTTTGTTAAAGGGTGGAGTATATGTTAGTGAAAGGATGTATTAATGTATACGATAGATGATGAAATTAAATTAAAGGTACTCTATATGTGTGTGTGTCTCTCCCTTTGTGTGTGTGTGTGTGTGTGTGTGTAGTGTTGTGTTTGAGTTTGAGTTTGAGTTTAAATGTATTTTGTGTTTGGTGTGCATTAACATACACACTCCCTTATGCATATACACATTAGACCATACGCAAGTCAACAGCATACAGCTGAAACAGAAAGATAGCAACATACCCAACCCAGTCTGTCATGATGATAATGGACAAAGAGACAGTATAAGATCCTCCCCTGTATATCGCGATTACAGACAGATGAGGAAGCAGCGGGCAGCTATCTGTGGAAATGTATTACCCATTACAGATATAATGGGGACGGCAGGGGATTCTCTGAGTCATGACTTCAAGACGCTAATAAAGGGTAATAAGTGTGTGTGTGTGGTGTGTGTGTGTGTGTGTGTGTGCATATGAGCCTTTACATGTGCCAGAATATATACATGTGGTCGTGTGCCTACATCTCATGCATACATGTGTGATTTTGTGTGTGTGTGTTTGTATGTGCCTTTACATGTGCCAAAATATATGCTAATGTGAATATGTCTCATCTGTGATTGTGTGTGTGTGTGTCTGTCTGTATACATGTGCCTGTATATCTCAAAAGTGTGTGTGTGTGTTGCACACTGAGTATGCTACTCCTCAATGAGATTTGTGCCCTTTTAGTCCCTGTAGTGAAAGGGGGGTAGAGTGAGGGGGGCAGGGGCTACATCTGGCCCCATCACAGGTCCCCTCCCTACCGCCTACCCCCACCCCCCTCCCCTGTGTTAAGAGTCAATCTCTACCACCAGTCCCTCTGCCAGCTGATAACTGCTCCACAGCCAATTACCCACAGATATCACCCACGCTCTTCTTGGGCTGCACAGCTGTGTCGGTTCTGTGCTGTCATTAGCCAAATTGGTGCAACTATTACAACATCAGTGGCCTCTTCCAAAAACAAAGTAGCATGACTCAAGACCATCCAGCAAATGTCCCGCTCTTGTTTACACACCAATATTTGTCTGATGTTTGCAAGATTAAAAACTCTGTTGGTGGCCTCTTGGTAATTCAATGTGACACATTCATTATTAATTCAAAAGTGACCATGTTTTGTTCAGTTTAAAGTATGTTCAGCATTCAAGTGTTTGTTAGATGAACCTATGATGAAGCCCAGAGCTTCCAAAGACATACACTAAACTGTCCAAACAGTCCATTGATTATTGTTAAATGCATTAATATTATATCATCTATCTTTGAAAATTCAATATTGGTAATCAATTAGTGTCCAGTATTTATCAGTTGTGTGCCCCAAGCTGACTCGCTAAAATGTGTGCTCCAAGCTGCCCAAACAAATCAGCTTTTCAACTAAATCAAGTCCAAGGACGAAGTCCTCTCTTAGGTTAGACTATTTTTGTAATTTCATAGTGCTTGAAAGTACAGTGTTTTTTGGAAGCTACTAACAGTCTATTACAATGTAATTCTGTAAAAATATAATATATAATAAGTGTAATACTTGCTGTTTATTGCTATTACTTATCCAGTTATATCACCTTATAATAAGCCTACTATATTGCATAAAGTATACCAATATGCATGCTCTATAATATCCACGTTTGTTTCCCATGAAAAAGTGAAACTGGACTATATCCAATCATCTAGTGCACCGAGTCTCATCTGTGACTTAAAGGAAATTTCAAGACCATATTTCCGAGAGTTTTGAAGGTTATTCCAACATTGCTTTATATATTCTTGAAGGCAAAAAATAAAAAAAATCTCATCTTGCCAATAAATTGGTTACTCAGAAAGGTCGGTCATGGGGCAGGGTAGGGCTGTGACTGAGGTATATTTGGTGTGGTTTCATGCGGAGTGGTGTGCCAAACTGAGAGTCCTCACCAGTGTGTTAAAAGCCTGGTGTTCGGGCAAGAGGAATCCACAGGTGACACAATCCTTCTGGCATTCTCCTCGGACCGGGGCACTCAGGGTCAACAGCAAGAGGGTCCACAGCGGGGTCTTCATGGCTCACGGGAACAAATGAAAAACACAACGACAGCGATGACAACAAAAGTGTTGCAGGGATGGGATGGCCACACACACAAGCACAGCTTAAAGAGGGAGATGTCTGCAGAGAGTCTAGAAGGGGGTAGAAGAGAGATGGGAAGGGAGGATGAAAGAGAAAGGAAGGATGAATGGAGAGCCAGGGAGACGGATGTAGAGTAGGAGAGAAAGGATGGTGAATGGGAAAAAGGAGGTCATGGGATGGAGAATTGAGGGTAGAGAGATTGGGAACAGAGAGAGAGAGAGAAAGATGGAAATGTGTATGAAAAGACAAAGGGAAAGGGAGTAAAGGACAACAGGTAGGAGGAAAAGAGAGGAGGACAAAAGGACAACACCGATGGAGAAAAGAATTAACATCCTATGTCATTCTTTATGTGCTGAGCCCCTCCACACATTCAGTGGTGAGACTGCAGAGCCCATTTTAAACACACATATCAGTGCACCGGCCAAGGTGCAAAGGATGCCATTGATTTCTGACAACCAGAGATAAGACCACACAATCTAGGCAAAACATCTTCAATCCTTGGGTGAAAGAGCAGAGTAATTTGGCTGTGGGTAAAATAAGTCTAGCCAACCTCAAGCTTGAAGCCTGTGTTAAAGGACACTAAAGGATGTGGCATTCTCAGACTTTATTGGGCTGGGGGCCTACATCTAGTCTTTAGTGGCCCTTTTATCATCAAAAAGATGATTCACTTTAAAATGATGCTTATCAAAAAGTTGCAACATGTGATTACATGAAGAATGACGACGTTCTACATCACTGATTTTGATGCGCTAAAGTTAATGGAAAACCAGTGGTTTTGTGCTTATTCCCTTAATTTGATTTGATCTTTTGAGTTAATTTGTTTGAATATCTGATGGAAAAGGGGCTACTGTGTGTGTGTGTCTGTATTTGTTGGTTATTACAGTTAAAACAGTTTGTAAACAAACCAATAAAGCATTCTAATCAGAGGTCTGTGCAACAAAATAAACACCGAATTATACTAATATAATGAAAAATTCCTCCCTAAAAGTTAAATACATCCAGTGTGATATTGGTTGGAAAGGTGTATGTAGCTGTATGGATCAATTAAAATGTTTACTAGGGATGAGGAGTAGCTTAGGGACAACAACACATGTTCCTCTGCAATCAACGAAAGTCTGTGAGGATTTTATTGCATTTTGTAACTTCCTTCTTCGTTGCATCTGCGTCCATCTGATGTCTAATGCCAGGTGCATCTCCTCCAGCAAAAGAATTTTGCACCAAGAGAAAATGTGTTTCGAGACAACAACTCAACTAAAGTCACCATACCACAAAGGAAAATGTTTACTTGAAGGCATGTCACTCAAGATATGTTTTTCATCTCTCTATCTCTCTCTCTCTCTCTCTCCGGCCCTTAGCATTTTTCACATGTGAAAATGCTCATAGTTCATTCATAGTGGAGGGCATGCACCAGCTGCTGCTGTGCGTTGTGTTCCCACCCCGCCTGAAATTCATCAGCCAAACTCATCATCTGTCCTTAATTGGGACAAGAAGAAAAGCTCCTAGCATAATCAGGAGAAAATGAGAGGGAAAAAAGGCAAGGAAGGAAAGGAAGAGTATGTGTGTGTGTATGTGTGTGTGTGTGGGGGGGGTTGTCGCACACAATGGTGGTGATGGCAAGCGGCTGCACAGCGGTGTTCCTGACTCATTCTCTTGGCCAAGGTAGTGCATTAGTCATATTGGATTAGAGTTAGAAGGAGGAAAGAGGTGGAGGAGTGTGTGTGTGTGTGTGTGTGTGTGTGTGTGTGTGTGTGTGTGTGTGTGTGTGTGTGCGTGTATGTGTATGTGTATGTGTATGTGTGTGTGTGTGTGTGTGTGTGTGTGTGTGTGCAGGGCAGGGGGGTTGCAGATAAGCCTTGATAAGAGCTACTGTGCTGTGTTTTGCTGTGCTGGGGGTATCTTTGCCTTTACTCCAGCAAACAACATGAGACAAAGCAAAACAACAGCATAAGGATGTTTCCTCTCAGAGGGAGTTATTGCCTATTCAACACAGCATCCCATCAAACAAAACACCCCAACCGCTGCAATTACTATACAGAGACAAGGCTTAAAGAATGGTCTATGGCTTTGATGGGGGGAAATGATTGAAAATGGCCTCCAAGCGGCAAGCACCTCATGCACCATTAATAATACTTGATTAATTTTGCACGACTGCCTTGATAAGGAAGTTTTTTTTATTATTATTATTATATACTTCTCATTCCATAGCTCCACTTTGGTTTGAACTGAATACTGCAGAGATGTCTTCAGGTTGATGGCTAATGGCTATGAAATTAACAAACTCAGTCCAGAGGTTTTTGTCTTTGCATTATGCATTTCTTTTCTGAACCTCTTTGCCCATACTGAACTCCCGAATTGTGTGGAGCCCATGATATCTCAACACGATTTCTCTCGTCACTAGTTCTGTAGAAATAGCCTTCTACAAATAGCACATATTTCTACCGTCAATTATGTATAGCCTACTCATGTCAACAGAAATTTCATTTTTATACTTTCATGGTACTGCATGAGGGCCCCACTGTCTGAGGCCCCACAAATTAACATCTACTCTATGGTCATTTTTAAGTTTTTTGTTGGCTTAGCTCTTACATCTCGCCTCATCAGGCTACATTTACCATCTAACAGATGTCACGCAAAAGGTGGAGATGTTGCTTGTTTCACTTGTGTCTAAGATAGACCGATTGCAAGGTCTCCTTTGGAGCAAAGACACCTGTCGGGGGTTAGATGTGAAAATGGCTAAACCGTGGGAATGTACTTAATCCGATTAGTTAACTTGTGTCTGACTCTCATTCTCTCTGAGAGGAGCCACCTGATGGTATCATCTCTTTGGTAAACAGCCCCACTCGCTTCCTATTTTAACCGTGCTAGCTTTTAGATAAACATGATTCACAGTGACTGTAGAGGGAGGGCTACGCAGACCAACGCTAATCAAACACTTTCTGAAAGGGCCGCGTATCTGTGATTGCACAGGTGTTACTTCCCAGACTGCATCCTAATTGGGAGGCTTTCGGACTGTGATAGGGTTTGTAAAGCAATTTTATTTTGAGATGTCAGTCACTGAACGTTGTAGCTGGTCAGAAAATTACTGGTTGGCCTTGAGACACCACATAATTGTGAGTGCTGAAAATGCACTCTCTGGAAGAAAGCCTAAGGATTTGTTTGCCAAAATCCCGAGGAAAGCAGTTCGAGTGAACCATTTTGTCTGGTAGTTAAGAAATGCAAATGCGGTGGGTTATCACTGTGAAAATACAAATGAGTGAGAGAGAGAGATAGCATAATTTCAGACCACCACGGGCTGCCAAACACCCGCAGAGGAAATGTCTTACTTTTCAAGAAAAAAAAACTTTTGTTGTGTTATCTCAACAGACGTGCAACTAGAATACAAATTGTGTTCAAAGCAGACATACCGCGAAACAGGCTTGGTACTTCTCCTGATTTTAATACGACGATCAATTAAATTCAGTCACCGTTAAGTCGTCATATTGAATTAATCGAGCTTGTCCTCATTGTCAGAACTGTTTTCACTCATAGAAGAGCCGATTCACGTAGGTACTTTAATTGAAAACATATTGATCGCCTCGGGGACCGCGCTTATATTCGCAATCATATTTAGAAAGATTATCGTCTCCTTTCGGGTTATCCATCAGTACTGACGACTGCAATCATCTTGAGCCTCACGAGCGAGAGTCCGAATGAGGAGCGATGTCATTATAATGGTGCTAATGAATGTGTCGATGGCAGGTAAAGTGATCTGTGGCTTTGACATTTAGTCCGGTCTAGTACCGTTGCGCACAGCTTTCCATCACTCATGGGTGCGCCTGAAAGATGAAACTCAGATGAACACAGGCGTAAAGATCAGCCAGGCCACAAGAATATACCCACATGTGAGCAATAGCTATTCATACATGAAAATTGTTGTTGAAAATTGTTGAAAATTGAGTTTTTCTTTGGAATTTTCATTCAACGTTGTCACATCATATCGCCTTTAACAGTATCTGAATACTTAAGTCCATGAGCAATGTGTCTCACATTCAACTTTATGGATAAAATGTATTAGCCCATAGCTCACTGAAATCACAATACAAAATGAACGATCATATGAATGAATTACATTAATATATTCAGTTCATTTCAACTAGGCAATTATGTATGGCTGTAGAAATGACTGGAGCCAGTTGCATAGGTTTGAATAGGCCTACAGTGAAATTAACAGCTATAGCATACTGAAAAAACTTAAACCTATGCCACCGAAGCCCCTCAAAGGATGAAACAAAGAAATTGGTGACAGTACTGACAACAATATGTTTTCTTGTATGTTATTTTCCCTGTAGAAATCTCCCGATCCAGCTAAAAGCCTAGCTGGTTTAAAATGGTCTTCTTTTTTTGCTTTTGTATCTTTTAGCTGGTTTGACCAGATGGGTAGATGGTTTTGCTGGCCATATACCAGCAGCTTCTAGTTCTATACCAGCTGACAGGCTGGACATGCTAGGGTGACCAGTTTAAGATAAACCAGGTTGACCAGCTTAAAGGAGAAAATAGGAGTATTCCTGTTGTTTCCATTGCTAAGTAGCCTAGAAATCTAGACGCACCCTTGTGGTAGTAAATAGTTTTGCTGAACGGTTATGTCTAGCCACGTACCATTGGAGCCTTAGTAGGTCTACTATTGGTCTTATACAGGTTTGGTTAGACCGATCACAATGCTCTGTCTTTGTAGAGAGTCATGGGGCGTGCATGATAATGACAGAGCTGTGATGGTGCAAATCAACTAAGTGGCCAAGGAATAGTGGTCCTTTGAATTTGGCATTGGCATTGACTTTGCAAGAGTTAGACTTGGGCTTTTCAATGAAAGTTGAGCAGAAAAAGGTACTCAAGTCATTTGTTTCAAACAAGGATATATTTGCTGTTTTGCCGATGTTGCTCTGCTTGGTCACAGCACTATGCAGTTTGAAACACAACCACTGATTCTGCCCCTAGGATTGAGCACGGTCTATTGGTCGTGGTCAAACTATACATTTAGATTTTATATTCTGGCTTGTCAGGATAGTTATTAAGAGCTGCTGGTGGGTAAAGTCTCTCATTCTCATACCTACCAACAGCTCTCAGCAATGTCAAACAACAGGAATATTGACCGATTCACACTGGATTTCTCCTTCAAGCATGATTTTTGATGGCTTGGGTGGTTTAACAAAAAACAGAATTCCAATTCACAAATATTCTGCGAATACGCCTGCAAAGTCACTTCACTCACTCAAATCTAGAACTTTATCCACATGAAGCAGTCATCAGCAGGTGGCATCTGTAGGAATACCATTAAAGTATAAATATGAATAATTCATTGCCACAATAGACCACTTAGAATGAACACAGAGGAAATTAGATGCAAAGGGAAAAAGCCAAAAATAAGTGTGCACAATTATGGAAATTGCTGCCTGGGACAGTGTCTACATTAAAACCTGACAAGGAGGGATGCAGAGGGGCTTTGACAAATGGACATCATGCATTTTTGCTGTCCGATGTTACAGACACAGATAATAATTAGGAATCACAAAGGCAGTAAACACACACAACAGTGCACAATAAGCCCAAATGAAGACCAAATAGAGGCATTTTAGGCATTGCAGTGTTTGATAATAACCAATTAAGATAAGGAGCCTAATCTATGCTAGGAAATCTCTGAATGCGATTAGGTTTCTTTTGGTGAGGGTGTCACCTATTACTGATGGGAATAGCAAATGGCGTTGATCTGCATACACGGAATGATGCATTTCATCAGAACCGTCGTGACAGGGCTTGTGTCATTTACCATGTAGAAATGAAAAGCATCCAGTGATGTTACATAAATCCCAATGGTGTGGTACAAAGAAGAAACATGTAAAGATGAACAAAAAAGGAAACAATTAAATTTAGGACTATTTTATTTTTCACATCTAAACTTTTTTTGAGCATTTAAAGCAGAAAGAAGAAACCATCACTGTATTTTTTTATATGATTGAAGAAGGTTTCTCAAATCTAAAATCACAGGTTCAGATGTGAATTAACCAGGAAAAAAATAGTAATTTGATAGGAATAGGAATTTGATTAGACTCTCCCATCAGACCATAAGGATTACATTTCCACAGCAATAATTGTTGCAGCCCCAAATCACTTCCTGACAAACTTATTTATGAAATTAAAAGCCATTTAAATACTGATGGACCAAGCTGCATCTTTTGCTGATTAACAACAGTATCCTAATAAGATTCCATACCTTAATTATGGCAGTTATGTAAGCAAGTCTATGGAGACAGCAAAACTGACTGAATGATAAACCTTTTTTTTTTTTTCATTTTTTATAATAATGCATTTATTTTGATGTTTTTGCCATATACTTCACTGCATCATGCAATGGAGGAAACTAACCCTCCATCGTGAACAGGTGTCTTCTGCCTGCATAGAACAAAGCTATGAGGACAGATGCCAAACATTATACTATTGGAGTTTTACTTTTCCTTTTTTAGTATTCATCAAGACAAGAGTCAAGACAGGCAGCAAGTGAAGAGCTCCTCATGAGTGTCATATGTGACCTGTTTCATGTGTAATGTAGACCGCATGTCATGAAAACGAGAAACGACAGCATTTCCTACTTGCCCAGTCAAGCATGGCATGAACGACAGCCAAGAGAAAGAGAGAGAGAGGAAGAGAAGTGAGGAAGGTGTGAAAAGGTGAGAAGAGGTGAGGCTGTGTAGGTGATGACGACAGGGAAAAAAACAATGCCTAATGGAAACCAGGGGTTAATTAAAGCCAGTGAGGTCATTAAGTTGGATCACAGAGGACTAGTTTATAGCCACAGAGGAGCACGTCGAGGGTATGCCACTGGATATGTCCAGGAGTTAAAAACAAGAAAAAAGTGGTGCAGTTCCACAAAGATCTTGAATTTTTTTCTTTGTAAAACCCTGCTTTGTCATACACTTCAGATCAACTTCTAACAATTTGGTGTGAGGCATAAACACAATGTAAATTGTAAATCAGTGGCACAATGTAAATCAGTGTTTCACCCAATACACACATACACACAAACACAAAGGCATAAGAAACATCTAGTCTTACCTGTGACAGCAGTAGAAAGAAGACCTCCTAGTGTATCTGCAGTGTATGCCTTGTATGTATTGTGTTCTGCCTCCCCTGACTTCTCTTGTGGCAGTGGTGACTCTACTTTCTCTCCTCTGGGTTTGGGAAACTGATGTCGTTGAGGTCCCTCCTGGCTCCTTATAATAACACACCCCTTTGTGCAAACCCTGCCCCCCACTACACACACACACACACAATGGAATATGCTGCATAGACAAGGGGTGGGGAGCAGAGGTTTTGGGAGGGGTGGGGTTGGGGGCATGTGATGTCTGTACGCACATCTCAATAGACACACAACCCTTACTCAACGCTGACGCTTGAGCCCCATCACTGACGTCATGACCCTAGATTCCCACCAATACCCTATCCCCCTCCCTAGCCCCCAAGAAGTCACTAAACACTGCTAAATATATAAGCATCCTCTAACTAACTGACACACCTCTGGGCTATTTGTGTGTGTCTATGTGTATTTCAGATAAATGCATACACTAATGAAAAACTATAATGCTCATAGCCTACTTAGGGATGGAGGGGAAATGAAGAAATGAAGAGAAAGAGAAGAGAAATCATATACAAGCCCATTAAAGACCAATTAAATGCCCAGATAAGGCACTGGCAAACAAGGCATTCATTTGTGACTTTGGCATTTATTTGGGACTAGATCCTGACCTTAAGGTAGGGTTGCAAGAAACAGAGATGATGGTTGAAAGCATATCGGTAGCTACTCCAAGCTGCATCAGGAGGGAAAACAAAAGCTCCCTGAGGTGGAATACACTCTGTGGGTCCCTGGCCAGAGTCACTCCATGCCATCAAGGGAGGAAATCGGCATAGATATGACAAACCATACAATATAGTCACATACGGAGGGGAAAAAAAACAGTATGAAGAGGAAGTATGATTCATTGCCCATGCCATGTATAATATTTCGATACAAATTTGAAGGGGTGGATCTTTTTTTTCCTACACAATTCTATTGTTATTGCCCGGGCTAATGAGGAGACAGAAACGGCCAATACACGGCCAAAGGTTACTTTTCAATGTTGTTACTGCTTTGGAAGACAACCATAGATTGTGTGACCCTGGGGTGAATGAACATGCAAGGGAGAAAACACACATAAACACGTACACAGACAGAGACAGACTGAGAGACTGAGACTGAAACACAGAAGGAAATCAGTGTGTGTTTGCATTCCTTTAAAAAAACAGCTGGACTCCTTCACTTTATTTCTCCTTGGCTTAGAATTATGAAGGGGAAAGAATTGAGAGGTATTTTTAGATAGGCTTATATTTCTTACTAAGCTTTGATCTCTGTAACCATGCAATCTTATTTTTGTACATGAATGAAAGGATTACACACAAAAGCATGTTAACATTCAAAATTAGTTTTTAATCATGCAGCATCATTTAAGAACCAATATTAACACAAATACCAATATTTGCCTCTCTAAAAATACAGCTAATTTGAGATTTTGCTTTATGATGATGTTGTTCTATGTATTGACAATACATAACTCAAAATTCACAAAGACTGTGGTTTTAACTTGTAAGTGTCACAAGTAAATAATGTACTGAGGATTAGAAGTGATCTAGATCAACTATTCCTATGATTGATTGAGTTCACTGGTGACAGCTTTACTGAAAACAGTGATATGGGAAATATATTGGATAAACAGCATTTTGGTTTCTCTGGATTGTGCCTGCTTTGTTTGCCCCACTATCTTGGGATTGATGCAAGGTCACATGTCGGTGCAAAGTCTCATCAAGCAGCAACATTCACTGAAGTAAACTTGAATCACCTGGGGCAACTGGACTAAGGTATAATGCACTGTTCATTCTCACTGGCTGTAATATAAGAGGGCCTTATATATATAGGCCTATGTATCCTATGTATATATATAATTGACCAGATTTTTACCTTGGATTAAAATGACTTAATTGCATGAATTCTACACAGATACCTGAGTGGATAAAACCTGCAGAGTGAAACCATATGCTAATTTCATTAGACATTATTGGAACCTGAGAACATTGAATAGCAAATTAA
Source organism: Tenualosa thibaudeaui (assembly GCA_027481765.1). Taxonomy (NCBI): domain Eukaryota; kingdom Metazoa; phylum Chordata; class Actinopteri; order Clupeiformes; family Clupeidae; genus Tenualosa; species Tenualosa thibaudeaui. The sequence continues at coordinate 16,376,978 of JAIFZK010000001.1, forward strand.
GTTTCATTCTATGTTTTTGCTTACGGACAAAATAAACCCCCTTCCTTCCCAAATGAGTAAATAAATAACCAAACTCACAGAGAAATAAAAGTTATATTGTGACCTCAATCTAAGTGCAAATTAAAAGTCGTCTTTCATTGGTCAACTAATTAACCTTGTGAGGTAAATGACATAAATTGTTAGAGATTAAGAATGCCTGCGGAAGCAGGACACCTAGCACAACTGATGACATGAATTTGTGGTTTGAGAAATTCTTGGTAACAATAATGTAGAATATTTATTTCTGTCGGCTAACTCTTCATTTCAGTGGATGCACAAGGTTGCTGGTACAAAAAATAAGAGGATAACAGAGACATGGAAATTAAACTATATGCATAGACAATTTCCTGGTTGGTGTGTACACACACATAGCAAAAACAGAAGATGGTGTGATATATGGTGATGAAATAGAGAAGGCATTTCCTGTCGGGGAGAGGGCACGAAGCGTGACTGACTTCATCAACTTCAGATAATATGGGGATCAAACTGATGAAATCTCTATTGCTGAAACACTGCCTGGCTGGCACAGAGGTTAATTTCAAACCCCAGTAAAATGACTGAGTCACACTCACAGATCCATCCAGTCAGAGCCAAGGACGGACATGTGGCCTGGCACAGGATTGGAATTTGGATCATAGCTGAATGCCTTTTAAACTATATTGACGGATTTTTAGCCTGCAGATACGTCCGTTTGAGCAACTGGGCAATTACAGCAAAGAGAAAACACTCCAGAGAACATGTAAAAATAGTGAGTGCCTAAGCATTTTATGTTGTGTAAGAAACAGCCTTGGGATAATACAGTTGTTACAATGGCCTTGATCAATAAGACTTGTAAATCCATGCAGACCCTCACAAAGTCATTAAACAGCATATTGGCAGCATGGGTAGGTTACAGAATTGACTCACTGCACACTTCCTTTTGTAAATCACATACATTTCTCTCCTGATAGAGACACAGTGATTCAGTCACAGTAACAGACTAAGATTTCATAAAATCTTTGAGGCTTCACATGCCTGGAAAAAAGCTGTGTGACAACTCTAGGCTTACGTGAAGGCTTACTTGAACATTACTCATCTTGACATTTAATCTAAATACAGGCCAAAGGTCTCATGATATGGCTGAGGAATTTCACGAGATGGTTGTCAATTCTTTTCAGTGACAGGAATATTTATTTTGGTCTACTGGCTGAACACACAGTGTATAGCCATTCTACTGGACAGACATTCCTTAGAATATCCCTATTTGTCTCTTCAAATATTTGGAAGGTGAAATAACATAAACATACAATACAACAACAAGACATGTTTAAACCCCCAGATAGGACGTAAATTATGTTTTGCAGTGATCCATGACAGTCCATTTAGTGGTGTTTAAATTGATAGGACATTTTAAATTCGTTCCTTATGTAACCGTCACTGATTGGTCCTCCAGTGCGCTGTGGCCAATGGGAGAGCACGTTGTTATCTGTGCGCTCGAAGCGGGAATTTCTGAACTACGGAAGACTCAGTGCAACATTGTTTTGATTTGAAACATTGTTAAATCAAAGAAAGCTACTGTGACTAGTGAGGATAGTGTGTGGCTTCAGAGCAGTAGACCCACATACCGTTACATGGGTAAGTTAATAAAAACTATGCTTACATCAACCATGCAACAATAGTAAAACACTATCGATAACTAACTCCCAGCAGACGTTCCAACTCCTGAAACTTGTAAGCTAGTTTACAAACTAGCTCGGTTAGCTAGCCATTATCGATAGCCAGCAGCTATACTGGTCGTCATACCTCGCAAGTTGCTGCCAAAGTTTCTCACATAGCCGGTGTTATTTTCACTTTTAAGATTAAGATTAAGAACAGGTTCCTGTAATGTTTGGTTGGAAATTGATCTTATACAAGTACCATTTATGTGAACTAGCTAAGCCACCAGTAGTCTTGGTAACGCCATAGCCTCAGCGGATTAACATATCCTCTGTCCCTGTGGATATTTTTATGGTGAAGAATCACATCTTATTAAAAGGCTAGCGCTGGGCTTACTTCTTGTAGCCTAAACTAGCCAACAGCTGTAAAACTAACAATTTGGGAACTCCATCTTATTGGTAGTGGCCCAACATTGACTTTTGATGCTGTTATCTAACTTTGTAATCTGCTCAACCAAGACAACCATTTAGTGCAGCCCATATTAAATTCAAATACATGTCATTGTTATCTCGTGAGAACGCTCTTGTAAATTAATATTAGCTGACATTTAACTTATTAGTTTAGGAATGACGTGTTTAACGTGAAGTGTATCTGTTTTTCACAGGTGACCTAACATTTACTTATTGGATGACCCCTCGTCAAAGCGTAACGTTAAATCCAATATCGCTTTAGTGCAACTTCAGTCCTTGAAACGGATACAAGGCTTTCAGTAAAATGGAGGAAATGTACGTTCTACAGCGGGAGGTGGGCCGAGGAAGCTATGGTGTTGTGTTCGAGGGTCGGGAGAAAGGAGCCCAGGGAGACCGGGTGGCAATCAAGCGTCTGCCTTGCAGTAGCCCCGAGTGCATACAACTGTACCTGCAGGAGCTGTGGGTCATGAGAACAACGGCCCAAAGCCACCCCAACGTCATTGCCCTGCACGATTGCCTCGCACAGACAGGACCAAACACGCTGCGGCTGCTTAAACCTGGCAGACTACCTCTGGACTTGGTGGAGAGCGCATTGAAAGGCACCGTTGCCTCAGGTCAGCGGAACACTTGCAAAAGCACAAACTCAAGTCAGCCTCGTTCACGCAGGCGTCCTATGCAGTCTACAGTCGAGGTCGTCCCCCGACGTTGCTCCGCCCTATGGCTGGTGATGGAATATTGTGAAGGGGGTGACCTGAACCACTACATTCTATCCAGACAGCCAGACACCGAACGCAACCACAGCGTGATCAAACAGCTGAGCAGCGCCATGACGTTCCTGCACGGACTGGGCATCGTCCACCGCGACCTTAAGCCGGATAACGTTTTGGTGCAGCTCACCAAAAAAGGGCCCGTTATTAAGGTAGAATGGGGACAGATTATGATATGCATTTTGGGGCACCTCCTCTAAAACAAACACACACACACATATGGCTAAAGACATTAGTCATTGACTGATGTATTGGCATTGCCAACATGTCCCATGCTGGAACCCAAAATTAGCCCCAGCCCCATAGAAAAATATAAAGGTGTTGGGTAGGTTTGGTCCTAGACATGCATGCATTTCTGGGAAATATGCATCCTGGAGTTTTTTTTTTTAGTGGAAGGTAGGATCTGTAAAGTTGTTAATCTGTAAATTATTGTTAAGGTGTACTGAAATGGACTAGCCCAGGGAGGATTCTCAAGTAGGTGGTTAAGTGGCAAATCTGTGAAAGTTAAGCCAGAGGTAGTGGTAAACCTGATAGAAGAGCCTGGAGCCTTTAAAAATATGGAGTTTGATTTTAGTATTTTCTAGGTCTGGATAAATATGGAGAATAGGAAACATAAAAGAATATTTGTTTCCAGACAATTGGAGCTATCATTAGATCATAAAGTCTGGTTGGGAGCACATCCTAAGTGGAAAATGTGTGCTGCTGTAGGTCATACAGTGAGCACCCACCAGGCCATGGTCAGATGTCTTTTGGTATTGGGCCTGTTGATGACTGAGTGTGTGCCCAATTTGAGAAGTATGTGCAACTTCAACATGTTGGCAGCCCTTTAAGCTTATTTGCAATGGTGGCAGTCAGTCAGTCAGTCAGTATCATCAGAGAGGGCAAAAGCAGAGTGAGAGACACACGTTTAAGATCTGTGTTCCGTTTTTGCACAGGGGAGGGGAGAAAATCCCCCTTTATGCAGACCAGGGTCTCTCAGACCCTCATGTATACAGATCATTGAAAAGTTTATATTGTGATGTTATGTGACACTCCCACTTATGCAGACCAGAACTATTCACGTTTGCTCCCATTGTAATGTATTATGTTGCTCTATCTTGGTCAGTATTCAATGAGCTTTGGTATTGTGGTCACTTCTCTGTAGCCGGCCTGGAACACTATTTTGGCACCTCTGCTTAGCCATTGTCCACTGCATTCATGAATATGCCATAATTTAAACTATAGGTTAAGCCACGCATTAAGTCGGTCCAGAGTGAAGTCCACAAACTAATAGTGCATGCAGACCAAGCAAACTTCAGAGAACTTAACACCATGTCACTTATGGCTGCCAAAGGCTCTGTTGCCGATTCGTGTTAAGTAGGCCGCAAACGAGCTAGCAGAGGTCTGATGATATTGATTAATCTATGCATATCGCTCCAATTTGGGCCAAAGACTTTCTAAACATAAGGCTTTTGTTCATATAAAAATTAAATGAACAAAATGGTAAAAAAATTACTGTGAATCAGCAAATTTGAGTATGGAAAATGTATGGAATTTTGAAATGGGAGATGTGAGATGCCTTCAGTAAACAAAGCAAGCAAGCTACCCTATTAGGTTTACTGCTTCCTTTAGTTTAACTTATCCAGGTTCACTTACCCTATGGTCACATTTACTGGCGACATGTACTGGCTAACGTTGCTAACTCATAAACAGGTAGTCATTCGTTGGTAGTTGGTTGCTAACAGACCTCTGTAGGTAAATATGGTTTTCTGCTTTGTATCGTTTGCACTTTTATGGAAAATTGTCATTCATATCGTAGCCTACTATTCATACAATTGAAATGTGACAAATGTATCCACATTAATTAACTTGATCTCATGATTTAATTTATAGTAATGGTCAAAATTGTTAACTTTTTTTAACTTTCCAATGAGTTTTCACCATTCTCAGAAAATTGCATAACTGTCACATACTGTGTTGCCTGGTGGTACTGGGTCTATTAACAGTCAACAAATGGCTACCTTTATAAACCCAAATCGATGCTTAGCTTCATTACCACAGATTCACTTGTAGCAACAGGCAAAAAAAATAGTCTAATGGGAAAATTGATTAGGTCTTGCTTTTAGAGCCCCCCCAAGTTTTCCAGCGTACAAAAAGTCTCTTGATTAATTTGCTTTTAGCACATAGGCGCGGGCATATCTATGCCTAGTATGGAGCAAGCTTTTGCAAGCACGTAACAGTGGGGTACTCTCTCCCAGTGCAGAGAGCAGATTAAAGTATAACCTATGTCTAAATCTGAAATTTTCCTGTCAGGTGGAAATAATTTCCAGTGTTTTCTGTCATCTGGAAATAATTTCCAGTGTTTTCACAGGCTTTGTCTATGTCAACGGTAGACCTGTGCATAAAGAAATAGACTGCAGACTTCATTCTGTTAGAAGTGATCATCTACTTTCTTTGTATTTACGTGGGGCTGTATGGTTGTGACCGATGCCCACTTGCTCCACTTGATTCAAGGAGTATTGATCCCTTTTGTATAATAGAACTCTGATATCAATAAAAAGGGGTCATGCATCAATGCACAACTCCATGAATAAATCACTGATGTGACTGACGTAAACATGGTCACGAATTAGACCCTTGCCATATCGTCGTCTGGCCTCCCTCCACCTGTCTGTTTCTTTATACCACTGAAAGAAACCGAACTAGATGCATGTCACACGGCGTTAGATGCCCAGTAAATGCCTTATTGGTCATGCTCTTGCTGTGATTTGAGCATAAAAACACTTTTCTGCTGATGTTTAGGACAAATAACTGAGGCTCTCAGTGTAGGCAAAACCATTATGTTTTGACTTTGGCCTTATTGGCCAAATCCTGTTACTCTGTCTTACTATGCTCTGGTAAGTATGTTTTCTAGAGAGGAAGTACCTTAGTTTATGTCATGGGAGTCACTTGTAGATTGGTTGGAGTTGTTTAGGACCGTTTCCCATCTAAGACTTTTTAAAGTGCATAGCCAGCTGGAGGACACTAAACGTGACGGACTGTGTTTGCTTAGACTCAGAGACCTCATGTTTAATTGACCTTTTTAGAGCTCTGATGCAAATAGGTATGATGGCACTGATGGGAAAATGATGCGTAACGACAGGATCCAATTAGCTCTAGTCACATCATGGATGAGGAGTTGAGCACTTCTGTTCAGCACTCAGTTGACTTTGGGCAGCAGGTAGGGCTATTATTTTCAAAGTTGATTCATCTTTTGATTTTGGTTATCTTCCAATTGAGTAATGGTTTGGTCAACTGTACAATAGAAAATGTTGATTAGTCTTTCCCAAAGCCCAAGATGACCTCTTCAAACACTTCGTTTTGTTGTTGTCTTAGGTGTCTATGATGTTTGCCTAGACCCTTCAAAAAGCTTTAATCTTTGTTTTGAGTTCCTCTTTTTTTCAGAAAAATGGTCAAGCTGATTTTTTTGGTCACAAAATAATAATTAATAATAATTAATAATTGCTTATCGATTTAATTGTTGAATGTAATTGTATCTAGTAGCCACACACAAAATGTTCACGTTCAGCACTGCACAGTGCAGTAGTGAAATCCACCCCTGCAACATATTGAAAAAAGCCCAAAATGGTGGAGTCAGTTCTGTTTATGTTCTTCCCCATACTTCTTCACACATCACCGATCTCCTCTCCTTAATTCACAGGTAGCAGATTTTGGCCTCAGCAAGATGACTGAGCGCCTGTCGGATGGTGACCAAACTCGACCAGCGCTCTCTTCCACGTGTGGCTCAGACTTCTACATGGCCCCGGAGGTGTGGGCTGGGCGCAACTACACCGCTCAGGCAGACATCTTCTCCATGGGTGTGCTCTTCTGGGCAGTCCTGGAGAGAATCACCTTTCTTGAAGATGGATGCACACATGAACAGCTTGGTGAGTTGGACTACAAATCAGAAAAACTGCACTGTGTATGCTTAGGGATATATTGAATTCAGAATTATGCAGTTTTTTTTTTACATCTGCATTAATGAATAAGGTACACTACTAAAGGTCATCAAACTTTGCATGTACCTTTCCTGTATAAAGTCACTTAAAAGGATTAACAGTTTGTTTAGGGGAATTTCAGGTAGACAGAGTGGTGACGGAGGCTTTTACTGTCTGCCAATGTAGAATCACAGAAAGGTCCTGTGAGTCCTGTTAAGGGTAGTTGACATTCAAGTCTTGCTTTAGTCATCATTTTGTGAGTCAATGAGTGAGTGTTAGAGGTGAACATCTATTACTGGAAAGTTGTTCGTACCCCTTCTTGTTGTCTAAGGAATTGCATTCGGTTTAGCTGTAAATTGGTACCTGATGGACCTACCTGTCTTTTAATGCTTGTTTGTGTGTTTGGTGTGTGGTTGTGGCTGTGTGGTATACTGTTTATGTGTATGTTCCCGCGTGCGTGTGTAGGGGCGTACTTTGTGCGTGGCCGCTGGCTAACACCCCTGGGTGAGGCGCTGTGCCAGAACCCCGACTTGCAGCTGGTGATCCCAATGAAGGGCCGGCGAGCTCCACCACTGCCACCCCCACCCAGCCCTGACGTCTGCACCCTGCTGATGCGCATGCTGGCCTCCGACCCGGATGCCCGCCCTAGTGCCCAGCAGCTGGAGGGCTGCCTGCAACACGCCCTTCGGCAGCGCTGAGATGCCTAATCATACGGTATGGCATGATGTGCTGCCGTCAGAGTTATGATTCAGACTAAGTCAATGGAATGCCGACAGCCAGTTTTCCTGCAGTACATGAATTAAACCTAATCCTAACTAAGACTAGTCCTAGCAAAAAGCTTTTGTTTTTTTCTTTTCAGCGAGGGTCTTCATTGGTTCTCAAGTCATGGCTACAAAGGACCACCACAACTGCAAATTACAGAGCTCAGTGTGCTGGATAAAGTTAGGTTGTGGAGGTTGCACATGATTGTCTGATTCATGTCAGTTGAATCTTGGAGGGTTTAGGATTAAGGGGGGCATTGGGACTTGGCTATAAAGACTAGGCTTAATCCATGAATTTGGGGAAACTGGCCCAATTTTAAATATTTGGCCAGTAGCTTGTGGCAAGAGAATGGCTGCACATAAGGGAATGACCAAAGGGATTTCTGCTTGCTTGATCTGCAACCTCAGATGTGTGTAATGGCATAATTCTTTTTTTTTTTTTTTTTTTTTGGGGGCTGAGTCTTCACTGTATAATATATCAATTCAGTGATCATGGTGGACTCTGATGTTTTTTTGTTTTTTGTAATTTGTGTTGGTTTAATGAACTTGGATGTATTTATGAAAGAATGAGAAAAAGAGTTGTACATGTAAAACTTGGCTTGTTGTCTGACTCCTAGACTAACTTTAATGTAGCATTCTCCACAGCTCAACTTGTATGATAGGAATGCTGTGCTGTGTCTTCATTTGCTGGATGGATATCCTCTGGTAGATTTTTTTTAACTGTTGCCACATCAGTCTGTGGTGTAATTTCAGTAACATGATGCAGGAAATGGATGAAATTTGTCTGGTTACACACCGAAACCCTGCACAAGTTCTTTGTGCTCACAGCAACGACACCAATTTACACTTCTTTCCTGTGAGGTCTTTGAAGTTCTCCTGTAGATGGAGCATGTCCAACCACATTTCTTGGGCAAATACTTTCTTTTCCTCAGGGAAAATGATGTGTTTGTGATAAATCATTACATTTTTTTTGCGTGCACATACAGTTTGCTTCCCTCCGTCTCACCCTTTTGAAGTGAGCGCATCTCTTTCTCTCCTTTGGTGGAAAATTCATTCAGTTTGTTCAGAGCAGGGAGTGGAACAGACAGATCCATCCAAACACAACTATTTTCCTTTGGGTATTAAATGTATGGCTAACAAAGATACATGGACTGCTTCAAATCCAATGCTTCCTCATCTGTCATTCTGGTGTCATGCTCTTGGGCTGTCTGGTGCTCTCCACCCTAACTTACAGCTCAATTACAATGATCTGAGAGTCCTGTGAGTGTGCTTAAAGCTACCTTCTGGTTATCTTATTTGACCTCATGAAAACAATACTGATGGTGCCACAAATACAATGTGACACATGGAGTCCCCATCAGCCTGATTACGCTTGTTTTATTCCTGTCTGACAGAACAATGGAGCCGTATCTGAACCATAATGGTGCTATCTGCTGTTAAGAGCAGTGAATTTGGTTTGCCACAGTTCTCGTAAGAGCCTCTGAAAGCGAGAATCGGAAATTACACAATAAAACGGTATGAGATACATATTTTTAGTAAAACTCAAATTTAGGGAGCATGATGACTGCTTAAGATGGTTAAGTGTACACAATGCAGTTTAGCACACTGAGATACATCTGTTACATCATTGGCGTGATGTGAGGTCTAGCGAATGCGGCATAGGCTGCATTGTACAACCGCAGGGAATCGTTTGGATGTGGAGTAAGTGTAGACAGACGAGACCAAAGGGGCGCAGGTCGCAAAAGAGAGTAGCAAAAGTGACCCGGTGACCTCCGTCTCAGCGCGATTTTGATGCATCGGTTAGTGGTGTTAGTAGATCACGCAGGTGGCATTTCCTTCATGGGGCGCGCATTGCCCTTTTCTTCATGCTTCAGCAGCTCGCAAATGAAATGGCCAGACGGCCTTCCAAGGCGTACGTTAGTGTGCCGGCACTCCATCACGCAACATGCTTTTTCGTTCATGGAGTTCATCTTCACCTAGATGCATCAGCGTGTCATACAGGTGGAGTATGAATGACCTTACAGTCGAGGACACCTTGATGTTATCATTTCGGTAAAATATGAAGGGAGCCGGGAGAACTTATAAGGCAATGTCTCTTTCCGGGACATCCCCTGTTAATGATGGCGCACGCCAACTTGTCACGACGAGATCCCCTTTACCGGGAAATTGCGGGCGCGGAAACAGGTGCGGGTGGGGTTAATGCGCAGTGTGTGGGAGATGCACGAGCGATTTTACGGGTTTACGATTAGCTGATTTCAGATGACTCTTTCTCCAAAGTTAGTCGCTGTGACGAAGCTCATCGTGGTTCAGCTTTAAAAGCATTTGGTCATCATTCACTGTGCACCGAGTTCGAGATAAAACTGTAATTGCAGCAGTGAGGTGTCAAATGATGCAGGAAAGGCTTATCAAAGTCACCATCAACCCGAGAGCCTTTTCTATCTGATTCCCTGGCGATATTCCAGCGCATGGTAACCATATTACAGTTAGAGTGAAATGCTAGGGGAAGAAAAGCACTCGTCTTTTGGCCCATTATGGATTTGGTGACACATCATCTACAGTCCTGACAGGGAAACGAATTGCTCCATTTCGGTCGTGGCTGTCAGACACCATAGCGCCAATACACACCAAACGACACAGACGTTTTAGATTAATAATACTTTATTCCAGACAAAATCGCACCCCTCGATTTGAATGATCATGGACCACCCACTATTTATTTCTTTGTGAGAATCGGCTCTCAACATAACGGACATTCCATTTTAAGGATACAGAGACGTTTAAGAAGCAAACTGAACATAGATGAATACGGATTACTTACGCAAAGCAATTGCATTTTTTCCCTAGAAAGTTTGTGCGTTTACATAACGGCAGCGTTCACTCAAATTCCACCCTCCAAGAGGACAACCAAATATGACTGCAGTTAAACTCATTTAAGACTGTCATAGGAAAAGTTACATAAGGTACACAGGAACTGCAAGATCACCTCAAACCAATGAACTAACTATCTTTCTGTTATACAATTTAAGGGCCTACCCCATAAGTAGATACAAAAAACAGTGGTTTGGTGCTGCTGTTGCCCACCAAGAAACTCTTGTGAAGTGCAGTAACATCACCTTCTCCATCCTACGTGACACAAATGTCCATGACAGCTTCATTACAGCATAATCCAGACTTCTTACTTGAAGACCTTGACATGTGTTTGACAGAAAAAAGCCATGCCTTTCCTCTTTTTGTTTCTGTACATCAATGGCATTAAAAAGTCCCGGGTTTTGTCCAACCTCCATCAATCCAGGCGCTTCACCATATACGGTCCTTCTAGCTCATAGCCCATCTTTCTATAGTAGTTCCTGGTTCCTACCCCTACAAGACAGACAAAATGGGAATTAGAGAAAGCATGCAGACACAACTAGAGGTGTAGTGGAATTTTTTTAGTGGTGGTACATGGTGCAGGCCTAATTGCAAAGACAGTCACGCACATCTGCAAAACAAACGTCAATAGTATTGATTATAGCATGATTGATTATGGTAATCCTGTAATGGTTCATTTGTTTACGATAATAGAGGGCTTATTGGAGATTTGCTTGATAAATGCACTTATTGGTACACTCAGTAACAATGCCTTATTAATATGATGTATTAATAAAAGCCTAGTATTAAAAAAAGTGAGAGATAAATTATCTGTTCCAAGAAGTGTCTCTGTTCCCCTGCGTTCAACACCCAGTACACCCCTGTACACAACAGAGGCTTAGCTCTAACAATGGTGACAGTGAACCAAGAAGAGTGTGAGATTTGTTGGGGCAGCTGTGGCGTACTGGTTAGGGCGTCAGGCTTGTGACCAAAGGGTGGCTGGATTGAACCAGGAGGAAAAAAGTATGGGCAGGGGAAGTGGTTGAACTTCACTGTCCTGTCCACATCCACAGCGAAGATGCCCCTGAGCAAGGCACCTAACCCCTCACTGCTCCCCAGACACCACAGAAGCAGGCTGCCCACTGCTCCCGGTTAGTGTGTTTTACTTCACTGTGTGCTCACTGTGTGCTGTGTGTGTGTCACTAATTTACAGTTGGGTTAAATGCAAAGACCTATCGGGACCAAAAGAGTGTGTATACTTATTCATGACCAATACAGTCACTCTAACATAGGAAAGTGAGCACAGATGAACCCATTTTAATCAGTTCATTAGTTTAAAATAGAGGAAAACCTTATCAGATTTCAAAAGATTTCATATAAATTTATTATGTGTAAACTGTAAGTGTACTTTATCTAATGCTAATGCACCAGGTGCTATGGTAGTGTGTTTGCCCACCACCCAGGTCCCTTGACTATGCTCCATCCAGAGATGGAATCAAACCCTGTCTATGACTACAGTCAGACAGAGGCCCTGATGTTTTCTGCTACATGAGACATTAGAAGCGCAGTGAAAGTCTCACTCGGTGAGAGATAAGCAGTCAGTGCAGGAGGAGGAGACTGAGAGCCATTTGTGACCCGGAGTCACAAGCCAGAGTGAGTTTTTTTTCCCCCTTAAATACCTGAGATGACAGCCAGCTTGCTGGAGCCGTGTTCCTCTTGGGCGATTCTCTCCGCCTCCTCCATCAGCATCATACCAAAACCCTGTCAGATTTTGGGAGGTGGATGGAGTCAGATACAGTGATTTGACAGATAAGAATGCATATCAAACGTAATAAGAGATCTGAAGAGAGACGCTGATAAGTTTCTGACAGCTTAAGTGTGTGTGTGTGTGCATGTGATTGCGTGTGTCATCCAATCTGTTTATCCCATGCTAAGTGTCAACAGGTATTGGAAATAACATGGGGTCACTGTGTGTGTTTCATCAGCTGCTGAAACTACAGTAATCAGTGTATTAGTGTGAATTAAATGAATGATTGTGTTTAAGTGTGTGTGACAGACATACACAGATTGTGTTGAGGTAGGGCTGTGCAATTAATTGGATTCATGAATTTGCAAACTAGCAGCTACAAGTGTGTTTGTTGTTTTGCATGCTTATGTGTGTGTGTGTGTGTGTGTGCGAAATTGTGAAAGAGAGAAAAGGAAAAAAAAAAAAAAAAAAAACCCACTGTGTCCATTGTGTGTGTGTGTAGGATCACGTCAGAATGAATGAGCAAGAGTACGAGGCAGTGTCAAAGTTCTGTGTCTATGCAAGCAAGAAAAGAGACTGCATCAGAGTGTGTGCGTGTGTTACCTGGTGCTGGAACTTGCTTGGGTCTCTGCTGCTAACGGGCACCACACTGCCATAGACGTGAAGCTCACGCACGATGGACACTCCGCCTTTGAGCTCGGGTCTGAAGGACTGCGGTGAGCAGCGGCGCAGACGGAGCAAACCAATCAGGATGTCCTGCTCCGGGTCCTCATACGACAGGAACGTCTCCCAACCTCCGTTTGCCACGTAGTCGCGCCGTATCAGCTCCACCTGAGCATGAGTGTACACACAAGCACACACACACACACACACACACCATTACATGGACATTTTAAAAGAGCAAGGTAATTCGAACAGTTCTGTATTTCCACAACAGAAACTGTGACCACAAGAGGGGAAAAAAACACTGATATAAGATGTGTTTTAGTCCTCGAGAAGTAAGAAATAGCCTTGCAAGACAAGTGATGCATTTTAATAAAGATTTTACAGGAGAATACAGGTCCATTCTCAGACAGCTGCAACCTTGTTTCAATTACTTTGCACAAGTATGTACCTGTCTGAAGTCTCTGTTTTTGTGGGGGTTTTTTTAATGACATGAAAATTGTGCACATCTAACAGGCCATCTGAAAGAAAATCTACTGGAAAAAGCCCACTGTTACTAAAATAACTTCATTTACTCCAGATAATCAGCTGTGAATTTAAGTACAAACACTATGACCGCATTACTGACGTCAATCATACGAGCAATTATGTTACTGCTATTGAATGGCATCTACAGACTTAGGAGATTTCAGCAGTCTTAAAAGTTGATATCAAGCCAAGCTGTGAGACAAGGATCATTCAGTTTGATGTATGTAGACTGTTGTGAATTAATGAAACACAGAACCAAATCCCCGGGACAGACCCAAGTCCCATCGTATGTAGACTACTTGAGGCTTAACATGGAACTGAACGTGTTCTGAAAAATGAATAAGCGAGAGGCCATACCTGATAGGGTCGAACTTTGTGATGGATCTCCTGAATTCCCACTTCTCTAGTTCTCACGTCCCGACACTACAGTAGGAGTAGGAAGAGACAGGGGTCTCTTAAAACATTTAATACAATTTGCAACATGCTTACACAATGAAACATTACATATATGGGGACATGGGGATCTCATCCCTTTTTACCATTCTTTCAGTTTACACACACACAAAAACAAATGTCATTGACAAATAGACATGACTTGTGTTGTACTTGTAACAGTTCATCTTTCAGTTCATTCACTATCTGGACACGACCAGTTCAGTTTTTTATTTGTAATTATTATCTTTATTATAAGGGTGTGGGGGAGGGCTCTTGGGAGAGATTTTTACCTGAGTGCCCATGTCTTTCATACGGGCCAGCGCCAGCTCCCTCAGGTTACCATGTTCAACTCCAGAGCTCACCAGTGGCATGGGGATATCCCTGGGACCAGACAGAGAGCCAACCAAGTGTTTGGTAGAAAGGACCAATTCGGTCACATACACATTACAGAAGCATTGAGAATGACATGTTGAGTTCACACACAATGGCAGTCAAAATAAATAAACACAGTTCTTGATGTTGTGTCTTTAATGAAACGATCCCAAGTTAATGTGGTAACCATTTTAAACATCCACGTCAAAACAGCTTTTTAACATCCGTCTCGAGTCTGTGCGTTATGCTCGTTTTACCAAGGTTAAGGGGGTTTCACAGCACTCTGCTACGCGTGATGCCTAACAACTCTCCTTACCCGTGGTAAAACAAGCATGACTCACGGCCTCTTGTGGGTTATTGCTTACTTAAGAACCCAACTCAAGTATGGGCCTTGACAACTGATTCATTTCAAGACATTTTATGTCAAACACTTCTAGTCTTCTAGAATAAAAGAGAGTTCTGGAAGCCTTCTACAGTTCTGTTACTCTGAATGTTCCTCACCTCTGCACACGGTAGACTCGGGTCCATGGTGGCACTAGAGCCAGGATGCGGGCCACTAGGTCCACCAGGGCGCTGGGAGAGTAGCTCTTGTAGCGTCCTGTTTTCCACAGCTCGTACAGACCCGTTCCACGAATCACCAGTGTCGGGTACAGCTTCAGCCCATCTGGACGGAATGCAGGGTTCTCAAAGAACTCCTGGAGAGGGAACCACAAAAGTACCTTAAGCCTGAAAAGCTTACAAAAAGGTTAACTGATGTGGAATATGGAGTAGCACAGTGTTTCCCAAACTTTTTTTTTTCGTGGCAAACTATTTATTTTGCAAAAATCTCACGGCATACCACCATGGTATTAACCTGGCATACAAGTCATGAAAGAAGATTGTTGCTTTTCACTGCCATCTGACTCCACACAGCCAAAAAAAATAAATTATGCTATTAGGCTATGTGTGAGCTCATGGCTCAAGCACTGATTATGGCCCACTGTCTATTGCCCACACCCTCAATTATTTTTTTTTTTCTGTGCAGTGCAACAAATGAAGGTGGGTCAGGTTCATGGACATGAATCCTTTCCAAAGTTTTCATCCTTTCTAGTGCCTTTCCACAAAACGGTATGACAGTTTATGTCAGACAATTTTTTGCTAGTTTTTTTTTTTTTTGGCTAATTCTGAATGCAGCCAGCGCACCAGTCTAACATTCCTTGACCAATTTAAATAGAAGGCTGATCAAGAAAGGTGGATAAAAGTAGTCACTCAGTAGATAAATAGTCACTCAGTTTAGTTTAGCAAGTTTTGCAGTTTTCTTGGAAATGATTATAAAGGACAAACATATTGATAAAAAAACAGTTTTCCTGTAGCAGGCACACCTGCACAACCCTCACAGATGCCATGTTGGGAGTTTTGCCAGTATCTACCTCACTTTAATTCAACTGAGATACTAGTCTGGTAGTGATGAATGTGCCGGTGTGTTTCATTTGTCAGTCATGACCAAAGCTCAGACATCCAAAACTGCAGCACTGTCACTTGTTCTGACTGCTTCTACCACTTGCAAATGAAATTTACATGATTGTGTGATTTTAGATCGCTCGCGTGTGTCCGGGAGCCACTGTCTATATATACAGGAGATGTTTGACAACTGCAGAGCCCAGAGGGAATTGCATCATTAGTTTCTAACTCAAGAATGACAGTGGTAAACTGTAACAACGCCTGCAAAGATTATAATAAGAAAATAAGAAAATTCTTATTCGCAAAGGTTAGCGGGGAAATGGGAAGTAATGTTACAAATCCCTTATGTATGCGATTGGTTCAGCAGGACCAATGATAGCAAAGTTGATGCAATGTCTGTGCCCATTACAGTGCTGAAGTGGAGAGTAGGAGTAACCAGACGAAGCCACTGAGTTTCAAAGTAGCTGTATGTAAAAACGTTTGAATGTGAGGAGGATTCACTTTGGACCATTTACATCTGCTGCTTAATTGACTCATTACTGCTGGTTCTCTTGCAATGGACTTTGTTGCTGTTGTGCTGCCATGGTTACCATGACAGTCTCCATCCACTGCCTCCGGCGTCACCACCGCTACCTCAGAAGCAGCTTGGCCGAGAACCGTTACAATCGCTGTGACAGCACAGTAAACTTAGGTCACCTTGGCAAACACACTGACACAAAACTGTGTCATTCCTGAGGACAGTGCTACTCAAGGCGCCTCTACACATTGATGCTGTAAACAAAAATAAAAATCGAACAAACAGCAACCTAAGCAGTAACAGTTTGGTGGAGGAATACACTGGGTGTGATTTGTGCATCAAAGTTTGAGTGAGTGAGTGTGAGTGTGAGTGCGTGTGTATGTATATGTGTGTGTGTGCACGCTCTGACAGGAAGCCTTGTTTGAGTGTAACTAAGTGTTTTGAGTACAAGTGTAGTTGAGTGTGTGTGTGTGTATATGTCTGTGTGTGTGTGTGAGAGTGTGTTTGTGAGACGTCTGCATGGGGGCAGATAAGTAAGCACCCAGGCTGGAGACGCTCTTTAATGGGATTCTGCTATCGGTCTCTATTTCCTCGCTCCTGTGCCAACCCCTCTGTCTCCCACCGCCGATACCAATGACAGGGACAGGGACCCCTTGCTCCTCAGCGGAAGGAGGAGGAGATGTGCAAGAGAGGAGGAGACAGCCAAAGAGAGAAAGAAAGAGATAGAGGGAGGTGCAAAGGAAAGAGGGATAGGTAGAGTGATGAAGTGAGAGAGGGAAGGGAAAAGAGAACAGAAATGAGAGAGAGAGAGAAAGAGAGAGAGAGAAAGAGAGCGATGGACAGGTGGAGCCGAGCTATTACCCGAGCTGAAAGCAACAACAAACAGAGAAGTGAAATGAAGGGGAAAAAAGCAATGGAGAGTTTGCAGGGAAAAAAAGAAAGCTGACAGACACGGAGATGGAACAACAGAGAGCCCGAAAGCTCATGATAAAAAAGAAAGAAAAAAAAAAAAACGAGCGCGACAGCAAACGAGGAAAACGAGAGAACACCCTGTGACGCAGGTGGGCTCTTCGGAAGAGGAGCCTGAATGCGATAACACAGCCCTCTCCCCACTAACAGGCAGGGGAATCGCCAGCCAGGCCCAGTCAGGAGTGAACATTAATCTTCTCCCCCCCTCACCCCTCCAAGCCTAAAACCCTGCACTGGTATCGCCACATCTCCACAAGGGAGAGGGCCGCCATGGCCAAGCCACCGGCAAATACCACTTACCGATAGCAATCCGATTAGCCAAAATGAGAGGAAGATGCATCTACACAGCTATTCAAGGAGAATATCAAAGCAAAGTGTGATGTAACTCGGGCTGAAGGAGGAAGAGATCACTTAGTGCTACATACTAAACAGAGAAACATGACCAGGATGTAGAAGTGTAGCTACATTTTTTTTTCACGGCTTAAAGTAAACTAGCCACAACAACAGCTGCTCAATTTTCTAGGTACAATTCATGGAATCCAGTAACACGATGACAGTCTTCTTATAAGTTAAGAGAACACCGTACATTTTTAAATATATATATATATATATATATATATATATATATATATACACATATAATATTTTCATCAGAAACAAATAGCTATTTGAGATATTAATCTCTTCAGATTTCTAGGTCTATTAATCACCAGGGGTCATTTTTTCCCAGGCAAGAATTATGCAAACCACCTGGCCTTAAGGTTTTCAAGGCCTACCATGCCATGACTACATAAAACTAATAGCTCAAATAATCAAAATAATTGCAAAATAATCACAGACCACAAAAGAATTTTAGGCCCTCACAGCATGTTAAATAAACATAAGTAGTTGCCATTACGATAACTTGCGTAAGCATCAGAAGAGGCCTAAATAAATAAATAAATCTCCCCCACAGATGTTCTTTTGCCCAAACTGCACCAGACTCTGTCAGACATGCTGCTATCAGTATCCTCACACTCACTCAGACAAAGCCCACAGTGGAGCTCCGGTGGTGGTGACACAAAAGGGCTTCCTGGCTCTGCGCTAGGGCATAGAGGAGAGGAGTGGGGTGGGGGGCATGACAGTCTGAATGGGTCCACCCATGCGGAAACACCCCTGATTGGGATTGCCTCTCCACTCTAATGGAGCTCTCTGTATTAAAGCCCCCTTTGGTAATAAAGGGACAATTCATCCCTGATAATGGAGACTGCCTTGTGGGGACTAGAGAGGAGTGTGTGTGTGCGTGTGTGCGTGTGTATGTGTAAGGGGGTGTTTCAGCATCATCACTGCACCCTGACCAAAAACAAATGGGAGGGGGACGAGATGATGAGCAGCACACACAGATCATCACACGCCTATGCACACTCATACGCACACACACACAAACAACCTCCCCTACACACACACACACAAACATATCTATTCTTTCTCTTTTTCACACACACGCATAGCTCAGCACAGAAAGCAAAGCCCCTACACACACACACACACACACACACAAACAGTATACATAACTGTCTTTGAAATCACCTAACCTATTCGGCCGAGACACAAACACACACACACATTTCTGTGCAGTGACACATGATTTACGAAGCATCACTGAAAAATTCACAGCCATATTCACACCCAATAACTTCAAACACACCCTATCATTTCACATCTCTCACACACAAACACACACACACACCATTCAGCCTGATTCTCCCATTCAATCATCATCACATCAGTTTCTTGCCAATCAGCTGTCTGTTATAAGAGCTAAATTGAGAAGCACAATTTTCCAGAAGTGAGTAGCTGAGACAAGGGCAAAAATCAACTTCCCTGCGTCTCCACAAGGAGTTCAGTCTTCACTCTGCACCATTACTGCATCCCCCTGCTACAAACAATGGGGTAAATGACGCTGCAACATAATACCATGGTGATCCAAGCAAAACTAATCTGCTTCATGAAATCTTAGGCGTGCAAGACTCAACCCTGCACCCGGGCCCCGTAACTCTTGTGTGCAACTCAAAGTGTGCAGTTCTCTGGGGGTCACAACATGTGAATGATCCTCATCATTACTTACTCATTATGACACTCTGTGTGTGTGAGTGTGTGTGTATGTTTTACTCACAATGAACTGTTCTATGTCGCGTTCCATCCCCACGTTGGGCAGGTCAGGCATCATGTGGGACACCACCTTAAACCCAGCGTCTTTGGCCAGATGGAATGACTCACACACCGCCCGCACCGTGTGGCCCCTGGTAAGACAGACACACACACACACACATATGTGTATATATTAACTCCCAAACATTCATAAATAATTATTCAGTATAAGAACGGCACTGCATAGTATGTATCCATTTAGCTGGACAATGTCATTGAAGTTATTGACTGTGTAGAGGCTCTTGCTATAGGTGCCAGGTCTACACCCTCACCTGTTGGTGTCTCGTGCCACGTCCTCATAGACACTTTGGACACCGATCTCCAGGCGAGTGCAGCCGTAGTTCAGCATGTCACTCAGGTGCCGCTTCAGGCAGTAGTCTGGACGCGTTTCTATGGTGATGCCCACACACTTGGTGTTACTCCTCTCCGAGTACCTGTGGAGTAAGGAGAGAGACTGAGTGAACACACACACACAGACACATCATGGCAACAGGACTACTGACACCTCAATTACTAACTGAATGGTACCATAGGAAATTTAATTGAAAGTGACCTTATGGTGCCATTCAGTTAGTGTAAGGAGTCTGTTAACTATTCAGCCTACGCTGTACCAAATTCTCTTGTTCTTCTTCCTGCCGACAGCACTCTGTAAGCTCAAACAACAGGGCAACTGATTCTGACATTCTGCTGACTGCTTATTACATGTTTCTCTTTATACCAACTCTGATAGACACCTTAAGAACTATGCTAGCCTGCTCACTTGTATCCATAACAGAACCATATAAGAACCATATAAGCATATATAATTAGCATTTCGAATTTGTATATTCCCTACAATATCTAGTTAATTGATACCTGTATATGGCTAACTTACATTAACAATAATTCGACTGAAACCTCAGAATCAACTCTTTAATACAGACTTAAAATTCAGTAAGAATATAACAAAGGTGGTATCCCATGTACTTATCTGGCTTTACCAAACAGCAGGGTGACTCCAGCAAGCTACCAGAGAATTGCTGATGCCAACCAACCCTGACATTTCTCATCTGTTGTGACAAAAGCCATGTGCTACTGACTGTAATATTAACAGATATTAAAATAAATGATAACTTCATGACAATGAAATGCAACTAACAACAATAGTTGTTTCTTATTCAAAGTCATTTAAGTATAAAATAAGCTAATGCTAATAAATGCTACCAGCATTACAAGGCATTGTGCTAACCTTACAATCCACTCTTAGAACAAAGCAATGCAGGGGCAAGGCAGACAGATAATCCCTTCTTGGTTTTCAGTCTGGTCACTACAATTCCTCTCGACAAATGAGAATGTTAAATCAGCCTTTTTTAATGGCCCCCAAAATAAGACATGGCATTTCACTTAAACTCTAACTAACCCCCATACACATCTGCTTGCCTCATCAGTCTGTGACTGGAGATAGGGGGACACTGTCCATTTTATTATTGTGCTCTCTTTGCCTTGTGCATACACAGATGTCTAGGCGTGTGCGTACACACACACACACACACACACACACACACACAGACACACACACATGCACAAGCACACAGTCAGACACACAGGCAAACACACACACACACGCCCCCGGCAGCAGAGATAAGAGTCTGAAATCGAACTCTGACGTCTCTAGCTGATTAGCAGCCACAACAATTACAACAATCATGTCATCTTAACTAACCCCATCGCACACACACACATTTTTGAGAGGCCAGTAATCGTGGAGATGGCCTTGAAAACATAAACACACATATGTGCCCACACACACACACACACACAAAACCACAAACTGCAACCAACTTATCAGCACTGTGTGACTGCAAGAAATTAAGTGAGAAACAAACAAACAAAGTAATAAGGCAATAATGCCCCCACAGGGCTGACAAAAGCCCTCATCTCCTGACCTACTCCTTCAAACCTTAATATCAATCTCCGTCAAAAACAAACAAACAAAAAAGTCTTTGCCACCATTTAGGCTGCTGTCCCACGTCCTTCACTGACCTGTGCCCATCCTTCTCCACAAAAGTTCTTGCTCAAAACTTGTCGCTCTTACCCTGCCTGTCACGCTGCCAACCATCAAAAGTGGCATCTCAATTACGTGCCGATGGCTCTGACAAGCACCGCCGGAGACACCGTGGTGGCCAATCAAATGCAACATGTCACTCCCCGTGCCCCTCCTGAATGGGAAACGGCCCTCCGGCTAGTCGTCACAGAAGGCCTGTCTGACGCCTAATTGAGAATTAATTGGTTCAGGATTTCATTCTGCAGACTGAATAACAGCAGCCGACTGCCTGTAGCGAGACAGACAATATCTGTGTGTGTGTCGGTGCGTGTGACTCACGACATGACTTGGTCACTATGTGTCACTATGCTAACTGGAACCTGCGTCGATGCTTGTACACCCATCACATTCCTTAAAAGCCTTTGCTAGTTTCCACTGGCAGACCAAAGTGCCACTATGCCCAGGTCAGACCATGGACTTGTACATATGATGGAAAATATGTACATGCAAGACACTCTGCTAAGTGAATCAATTTTAATATATATGTAATACTGCAGCAGAGCATAGCTATTTAAATTTATTCATATACAAGCGTCATGATGTGGTGGTGGCGGTGGTTAAGGAACCTGGCTAGCATGGCAGTGGTCTGGAAATTGTGGGTTCGAATCTCGGCAGCCACCATTGTGCCCCTGAGCAAGGCACTTAACCCTAAGTTGCTCTAGGGGAGTCTGGCCCTGAAGTAATTATGTGATAGTTGATAAATGTAAGTCGCTTTGGATAAAAGCGTCTGCTAAATGCATAAATGTAAATGAAAATGTAAATGATCTTCAGGGTCTGCTCTCTTGAGTGATTAATACTGTTGGATGTTGAATGGGCCCTAGTCACACCGATAGTTCTAAGTTCTAAGAAATTGATTTATCCTTTGAAAGGCTACATTCTAGAATATTTGGGGCTGACAGTGAGGGGTGTAGGGGTGTAGGTTTAACCCAAAAAGTCAGTGTTTGATAATCTAACATATTTGATATTCTAAGTCTAATTCATAGCAGTGAATGTACATAGGTTATAGATTATTCATTAATCATTACTGATGCTTTTATTGGAAGCTACTACACCACAGAGTAAAAATAACTACCGTTTTGAACAAACACAAGACAACAGAAGAAGCTAGTACCAAAGAAGTACCAAAAAGAAGAGTGGTCAAAGTAAGTAGTAGTTCCAATGAGCACAAGGGCAGGAAAATGCCAACTAGTGACTCAAATATATGCAGTCATTTGAGCTTACCATGCACTAAATGCCACGCCATGCCATCACAATGAGCGTCACATTAGTTTGGGTATGTCAATGGCACATTGAGCACATGTTGCCCTCTAGTGGGCAAACAAAGTCTTCCAGAGGTATCACATAAGCTCTGGGCCAGTTTACTGTACATGTATGTGTCTATGAGGGAGGGTAATGATCTTGACTTGTTAAATCTGTGTTCGAGTAGGCACACAACAGTTCGATGAACACAGCTCTTGGAACCACTGACTGAAGAGGCTGCTCCAAGAACCACACAGTTCCTAAGGCTGTTTTTCAGTTTGCATTCACACTGCCATTAGGAGGCATAGTCTGTGTAAAACTGTGGATAACCGTGGAAACATGTGGATAGCTGCCTGTTTAGTTCAGAAATATGAGGTAATGTGATGGCCAACATTCTGATTCTGAAGTTTTTGACTGATTAGAATATCATGTCATTGTCCCAGGAGGTACAAAAGAAAGAATTCTTTCTCAATCTGCCCAGAGGCTTTCAGCCAGGGTCGGCTCCTGACATAAGTGACCTAGGCAATTCTGCTTCTTTGTTGTTGACTGTTGTGCTACTTCAAATGTAACCAATCAAATGTAATTATGTATCAGTCGTCGTAGGCCAAGGGAGAAGACCCTACCCAAAGGTAGGAACTAAAATAATTACAGGAACTGCAGTCACAGGAACTACAACAGGCCCTAGTTCCATGTAGTGCGAACGTGCGAAAAAAGTTTTATGAAATGCAAAGGGTTCTATTAACCGTGAAATGTACCAGTGATGGAAAAGCACCTAGTATGAGCATGCCTGTGTACAAGAAGGTGTCTAAATAAAAGTTAAAGCTGAAGCTTAAGAAAAAATTGACTCACAACCATGGGCTTGGGTACCTCACTTGGGCTGACCAACTGTCAACTCAACACTATGTACAGCTTTTCCATCGTTATTAGAGAACACAGATAAACACTCTCATGTGTCTTGCTATCTATTTCAAGGTCTGTATGTATATGTATGTAGGAGTGTGTGTGTGTGTGTGTTTGTTTTGATATGTGTGTGTGTGTGTCTGTAAGTAACCCTAGGCGCATACTTGACGGCCTCTGCCACGCTGTTGGAGGTGTGGCCGGACAGGGCGTCATGGAGGTTCCTGATGAAGTAGTCGCGGTAGTCCTCTGGCAGGGCCATGAAAGTGCCACCCATCACGATGAACTCCACCTTGTCCACACTGTGACCCAGCTGCTTCAACTGCCGGGGAGGACATGATGAGGTGGGGGAGGGACAGGACAGGGTGACCACAGGAGGGTGCGCAAAAGACAAAAATGTCAACGGTGCAGAAAACAAGAGTGTAGGAGTGTGTATGTGTATGTGTATGTGTGTGGGGGGGAGAGAGAAAGAGAGATAAAGTGTGAGGGGGATGGGGTAGCAGTTATGTTTGCAGAGTCATACAAAGCAATTGAACTGTGTTTAAAGAAGCTGAGCGTGTTGGCTAGGAAGGTATGCATAAAGATAGGAAGGTATGTGTGTGTGTGTGTGTGTGTGTGTGTGTGCAAGAAAGACTTAGAAATCCATAAGATACACTGACAATGACACTGCTTCTTAACTGAACAGAAGGAACACAACACACAAAGGTGATAGGTATACATGTTGGGTTAGTGCTTTCTTATCTTCCTGTGAGGAAACCGATAAAATAAACCCTCTCTCCCTCCCTCCCTCTCTCCAACAACATTTAAATTATCCAAGAAGCACTCTTTTCAAATGTCCTCTTCAATATAAAGGGTCATTTAAAAAGCGTTAAAAGATAACAGGCTGCTTTGCATTATGCTGTAAGCCCTGCACCCGGCAATAAATGTGCAGAGAACAGAAAGCTCACACACCTCATGATTATATTGGCTCTTTGCATAGAGAGCCCTTGTATAACACTAATGATTTGATCATTCGACTGCTGAGAAGGAGATGAAGTATAAAAGGGCATTTTTCACAAAAAGCACTTTACTGTAGCCATGGGGCGTTGAAAGAACCTTGATGTCTGAACAGCAAGGGCTGCCATCAAAGGTAACAACGATATTCTGACACCTGTCATATAATGAAATTAGGACTGCACATTTTTGGGTAGCTCAGACCTGCGCTGCAATTTCTGAAGGGGGGGGGGGGGGGTATCTATGCACCAGTTAACCACTGGTGGGATAATTTGAGAGCAGCAAAAGAGAAGGGCGAAACAATGAAGCTAAGCTGCTCACCTGTTCCACTCGGTGTCGAGTCTGCAGGTAGGGGTCATAGCGTGCCCGGATGGCCCTCATGGACGTGGGCTGAGTGCAATGCATGTGCAAGCACGCACACACACACAGACACACACAAACACACATAGACACACATCAAGTCCAATGATCGAATGCATTCTTCAATGTTATAACTTGCTTTTTGTCAACATGATCTTCCAATATTTCAGAATAAGAATTTGTTAGGTGAGGGAGGGGAAAGTGTGTACCTCATATCCTGTATAGGACTGTGTGGAGTACTCAAAGTCTGAGTCAGGACCTCCTGGACAATATCTGTCGGAGTACAAAATATGGTTATCTTGGAGTCCATCTGAAAAACTATTAGTTATGTTTATGTTTACAGGCAGACACTTTTATCCAAAGCTTTGTCCAATCAGGATTTTTTATTATGTTAGCTTCATATGTATGGCAACTGTTATGTAACTTATGAACAAATGTCCAGATTTTAAAGATTTCTAAAAATCCTTTGACACTGCTAGACACTACAGATCACTTGCACACCATGTTTTATCCCAATATACTTGATCACTCACACACAGATATTTCCTGTGAAGCTGATATGAGGGCATCGGTGTGGTTTGCACATGACAGCGACAACAGCAATCTGCAACGCAAAACAAAAGTTGTATCGGCTACCTTTTTACACCGACATAAACCATTCAGGTTTCACCATGCAGGTTGTTGCTTTACCAGGAATTAAATACACAATACGCTTCTTAGCACAATACCTTCACATATGTGGATCCCACCACCCTTCCCTATTATTAAAGCATGGCCAGGATATGCATGAAATTTGTTTGTCATAAAGGTTATCTCTTTATAAATAGCTGTGGTGCAATGTCTTATTTTACTTTGATTTACATAGATTTTTAAAAATGTATTTTTACCCTATGATTAGCATGTATATGATTACTGTAGCCCAATTCAAACTACTGAATGGGTAGTTTCATCTTTCAAAACACAGAACATAGTACATAATCTAATTCAAAAT
Source organism: Tenualosa thibaudeaui (assembly GCA_027481765.1). NCBI lineage: Eukaryota > Metazoa > Chordata > Actinopteri > Clupeiformes > Clupeidae > Tenualosa > Tenualosa thibaudeaui. The sequence goes on from JAIFZK010000001.1 coordinate 16,402,877, forward strand.
ATTTCTAAATGGGCAATTCCACATTATGAATGTGACAGAACATGAGCAAATATATTTAAATATGTTCTATAATTATTCTTCTGTCAAATTTCATCTTATAATTCATGTTACACAAATCTAACATTTTTTGGTATGGATGTGACAAAAAGTCCACTTTCTGTGGAATTGCCCATTTACAGTTAGTCATGTTACTACTGACCCCACTGGCTGTGCGAATGGGCTTGGCCTTCAGTTTGGGCACCAGGGCACGTCGGTACTGAGGCGGAACAGCAGCAATAATGTCCACCAGGCGCGGCTGAGCAGAGAGACCATACTTAGCCGACGTCCGCGTTTTTACCCTGAAGGGGGACATGACCAGTTATTGAGCTTTAATTTGGATAGACAGATGGACATACGGATGGATAGACTGACTGATGGCTTGATGGATGGATGGATGAAGGGGAGGGAATGGATTGAACGCTAACTAGGGATACAACAATATGGAATTTTAGTACATTTAGTTATATCAAGTAGGCCCATCATGATCTCAGTAAAGTGTGTTGAATTGATCAAAAAACATAAAAATTGAAATAATTTCATCACGATTACACTGTAAAGCCTTTATCAACAGTGTTGTCCTCAGTGTGGGTAACATTTAAATTGCTACAAGGAGTGGGGTGGGATAGGAAGCAAAATATTGGAATATTTTTTCTGTTAAGTGGCAATTATTTGATACTGAGACCCCCCCCCACACACACACACAAGTGTACAAATTACACACAAATTAGTAGCGTACTAACTTGTTGAGGTTGATGTCTTTCCCCTCTTCGTGAGCCTCAACAAGTTGCTTGATAACATCCGCTATTGTCATCATCATCAGCTCAGCACGGCTGAGGTCACCTGAACAAGAGGGAGCAGGAATTCGAACTCTTGAAATTGTGGCATGATGGTGGCCTAATACATGTCTTTCATGCTTAACAGACGGGGTTATGCTCCCCGATGCCGATAATCAGAGATTGTGTCGCATTCTCAGTTTTTGGTTACTTGTCTTTCAGAGATTCAGATACAGTACGGCTACCTAAATGTTTAAAATGTCGACATGGATTACAGCGAAGAATTACTGACAGATTTTGTATATTCTGTACGAGAAAGTAAGTCATACGGTTCGTCGTCCAACTATGCTTTAAAGACGCAACTATGCAACATACCCTAGCTAACTATTCGTTAAACTCATACGTAACGTTAGCTATCGGTAACAGTGATAGATAAATTACTTACTCTTTTTCTTTGGCTTCCCCATGACAACAACGCAGCCAAAATTATTTCACTGATTCACTAATTATATGATACTATACTGAATTAAGATTTATAAACAATTTTACACTACTAAATACCACACATCCAGCATCCAGCATGCCAACATGCCGTATTTTGTTTATAACTGTCGAAAAAGACTTCCGGAAAGGTGCAACAACACTTTTCTTACGGAAGAAAACAAAGGTTCATTTATAGTTCCTCGTCCCGTGTACGATCAAAGACTGGTAGACATCCAGACAGGAAACTCTGGTGGTCTGGATTATAAAAATGTGCCTTACATGAGCCTTACATGCAAGATAGCTTTAGGGAAAAGTTGTGAATGAAATAAAGAATGTTACTTGGTCAGTTTATTAATTATGCACACTGGGCCCGGTTATATGTAATTGTAAACTGCAGGTTTCCTTATTTCATTTCTTATTAAATTAAATTAATTTAATTTATTTTTAAGTTTTCCTGCTCTACTAAGATCAAGTACGTTCATATCAAATGAAGTTTCATGTTGTTTTCTGTTATTAATATATCTGTGCTTTGTCTGACGAAGTAAGAACTGTGACTATCAATAACATGCCTTATTGTATTGAACAGTAGCCGAAATAAGACCAACATTTATCCAGTTAGCCAGTCTTCCTGGTCACGTTCACTTGGACTATCACTGTGTGTCCGAGCAAATCCGCCTCAGTGCAAATCTGTGCATAGACGCTCAACCTGTTGCTTGCCCCACAGTAGAACCTGTACGAAGTCTCAGGTTAAAATGGCTTCAGTGGTCCCTCTCGGGAGTATCAGGAAATGAAGCAGGTGGAAATGTGACAGTTTGCTATTGAAGTGTCATCAACACGAAAAGCTGGACATTTCACTGGAGGTTATTGAATGGTCACTACCGAAGAAAATACTTTTGGAGAGCTCATCTGTTTGGAATGTTTTATGACTGGAATAAAGCCAGCAGTCTAACCTCACACGCTAATAGCAGGCTATTGTTAATTCTCATTGGAGCTCTTCTCAAGATCGTTGGTAATGCTTACTTTTCTTTTTACAAGGCCTTTAGAAATGTGAATGCTGCATGCCGAATAGTGAAATTGGAAAAAAATGTCGCGTATTTTGTGTCTGCCGTTGATTCAGGTGCATTACAAAGCTATGCCAGCTGAACCATCTGTTTCAATTAAATTAGGTTAATATTGTTCGTTAGAGTTGCGTTCGTGTAGAATAAGCTACTAAACAAACAATATGATGTATGGCGTGTGTGTTACTGTCAATGACAATGTAATAAGCATTAGGCGGCATTAAATCGTATGTGGTGGAGTGTGTGCTTGGGTTGGATAACTTCGTCATTGTACTAATCAGTTTCGCTGAATCTGTAAAATATAACTAATCGGTTTGACATGTAATTGTTTACGAATGCTTTTTAAATCTTAGACCACTAGACTCTCTGCACCATCATGGACGAAACTTTGAATGATGACTCAAACGTGAAGGTTGCTGTACGGGTCAGACCAATGAACAGGAGAGGTGAGACATGAACGAAACCTTGTGACAGTCATTGCATTTCCATTAAGTAATACCCCTCTGTCCAGTCAGTGGCTTCTTGACTGTGAAACAGCAACCTACATGGTTCTTGTGCGCACGGAAATAGTGCGCTCTATTGGAAGTATAAATATAATTTTCTGTATGGAAAAACAAACACAGGAGCTTAGAATCCACAATTTCTCATTTCCCTTTGGTTGGCATGTTGTCCTTGGGGCATAGTTTTGCTCTTTGATGCTGGACTGAACCCTTATTGTTTTCAAGAAACCATATTCTTCTTGCCCTAGTTATTATTTTTTTTTTTGGAAATTCTGCCGCAGAAGTTTAGACTGTGCAGTTATTGAACAAGTCCATTCCACTCATTCAAAAACAGTGGTGCCGCACACATTGCTACCCCTCTCACAAATATTCCTGTGTTACTGACCTGCTGTCACACTTTTGTGTTGCTCCTAATGACACTAGGAAATGAATGTTCTCTCTCTCTCTCTCTCTCTCCCACTCCCACTCCTCTTTCCCCTGTCTTACTGTTGCACCTCACAGAAAAGGATCTGAAGACAAAATGTGTTGTGGAAATGGAAGGCAACCAAACCATCCTTCACCCCGCTATGGGGAACATGGGAAAAGGGGACACAAGGTATGCTTTGGAACGCTGGTGGTGGACTGTATTTTGTAGACCAACTGTAGTGAAACCACCACAACTAGTGTAGAAGTGGAACACAAGTGACATTTTATCACGAGGCTTCACTGACACATCAGACTGATGGCTGTGACATAGGTAGACAGCAGGGACAGTGCAGGGCTGGCACTGGAGACATTTAGTAGTGAAGGGCTGTGCCAACAAGGCATCATAGCCTGGCGGGGTTGGTTAACAGCAGCAGAGACATACAATAGAGCCATTGACTGATAGCCTGGCCTGGTCTGGGTGGCCTGACTTTTTGGAAAGAAGCTTGACTCTCTCTCTCCCTCTCTCTCTCTCTCTCTCTGTTTTTAATCTGACATGGGCCGAGTGGCGACTCCCACCATTCTAAATTCCTTGGGTACTTTGGTCGTCCGGTTATCATAGCAACCAGTATAGGGCCCAATGGAGTGTAACCTTGGATTCTCCTAGTGTCGGAGGAAACAATGTGGCCCTCTGTGAGTGTGTGTGTGTGCATGTGTGTGTGTGTGTGTGTGTCCATCCATCAGGTATAATTCCCCCTATTGCTCCTCTCTTGGCTTAAAGCTGCAGTGGTTGGGAACATCCACCATTTTATGACATTCCCATCAGGACAGAATGTGTTCGAGTCGGATTCTTTGTGAAAGGGTTGATGTGAACAAGAAGATATGTGCAACTTGTGATTCCTGAAGTTCTTGCATATGACTTGTCCAGAGCAACTGATCCAAGCTGTTACATAGTTTTGGTTTGTAAATTTTTCGGAGTTAATTTCATTTAATCGAATGTGGGGAAGTCACACTGTTTAATTGCTCCTGTCCACTGTTTCCATGTTCCAAGTTTTATTTTTTTGTAAGCTGTTGGGTCCAGCCAATGTTGCTGACATCACATTTTCAGAACTCGTTGGGAACCGGAAAGGGGGAATTCTCACAGGATGCTTTGCTCTTCAGGAACCAGCGATGCGGCCCCTTATCTCACATCCTCACATTCAAAACAGTCCTGGCTTTATTACCTGCAGCGCGTAGCCTGCCAGCTTTTCGAGTCAACCAGCTGTTTATATTTTCCACCACGTTCACATGAGCATTTGCCACCTCCTATTGATAGCCGCGCTAATTTTGTGTTGTGCTATGGTGAAAAAGCACCATTCCAGAGGAAGAGAAAATGAGTTCGCTGTGGTGTTCGTGGGGTGGTTTGTCCATGTGAAAGTGTAGAAAGGGAAGTAGTGGTGAGGGCCTTTGCTTTATATCAGTTTTGTCTCTGTCTCTTTTTTTCTCTTTCTCTCTCTTCTTCTTCTCTCTCTCTGTCTCTCTCTCTGTCTCAGTCTTTCTGGTTCGACTGTCTTCTGTTGTGACGGTTTGTAGAGTCCTGGGGTATCTCTCCCATAAAGCGCTGTCTGTTAGCCATGTGGTAATAGTGCTCAGGCAGCAGCGTGTTAAGAAGGCAAGGCCAAACTAGTATGTGTGTGTGTGTGTGTGTGAAAGAGAGAGGTTTCTGCCTGTGCCTTATAAGCCATGAGCCACCAAAATTCACTGGTGTTTGCACTTGCACACATAATTACATGTGCATGTAGACAGAGTCTCTCTCTCTCTCTCTGATACGTGCTCTCTCTCTCTCACGCACACAAACACACACTGCTCACTCTCTTTACAAAGGGTGGGACTGTTCACTCATTGGCTACTGCCCAGGTGACTACCTCGCCTTGCCCAGGTATTCCCCTCACAAAAGACCCACAGATATTCTGCCACCCCTCCCCCCCCCCACACACAATCTCTCTCTATCTCTCTCTCTTTCACCACAACTGATCACTGATTCCAGTCATCCAGGGGTTGGTCTCTGTGTGCGACTGTCCCATCCAATCCCGTCCTTCAGTGTTTAGATGGGTGTTTTTCTTCCTGTATAAGTCCCAGCATGCAGGCGCAGTTGCCTCGGGGCCCTAACAGAACAGGTCAAACAGGCTACTGATAGGCTGGCTGCCTCTCATCTATTTGGCATTGAGGTCCTCTCACAGTGTAGTTCTGTCAGCAGAACCCAACCCAGCAGTCATGGACATGGACATTTCTGTGTCTACATTCCCAAATGCTTTTTCATTCGTGGCACATTAATCATTAAACTTTAACCCGTAATTGTGATGTGAGGGGTTCTAGCCTGAGCTGCAAATGAAACACACACACAAACACACGCAAGCACGTCTGTGAAGATTCTCATTCATCCAGGTCATCTTAGTCAAAAGAGTTTTGTTGTAGGCAACTGGACTTCTGCATGCAAGCACTTCTGCATGCAAGCACGCACACGCACACACGTATGCACACACACCCACACACTCATTCATTCAATCAATGTTTTTTTCACTCATTCATTCATTTGTTGTGTGGTTACATACATCAGCACACAGCTTCAGGTGTTGTACAAAACTCTTTAAGTATCTTTAGGTATTTGCCCAAAAAGTCTCCTCTTTGGAAATGCATCATCTGTACTGTCTATAAGGAAAGGCCTTTTGGGGATTTTCTCAATAAATCACCTGGAGCTGTTTACTGATTGCTACCAAACCAGAAATGCTTGATTTGCACTACTTTAAATGGAATAGTCCTGCATATACATGTTCAATAGAAATGATCAAAGACTTTCAGATAAAGGGTGGCTTTCCAGAACCTTCCTCAAAGATTCTGTTGTTCCTATTTTAAAGGGTGAGAGCATGCTCTTGTCAGACTGTCAGTCAGGCACTTTTAATGTTCCACAGTTTAGCCATAGTGACTGATCTCTTCCATACCTGATAACTAATATCAGGGTATTAGTGCTCAATGCCTGCAGTCACATCATCCAGGTGGATGACAAACAGAGATAGATACATAGATACATGCATTCATACATGTATACACCCAGTACATCCATCCATCCATCTATCCAACCATCCATCCGTCTATCCTGAAAGAAATTTAGGAATTTAGATGTTTCCTTTTGATCTCTAAAATGCTTTTTTCATGCAACCATGAAAAGACTTCAACAACCCCTTTCTGACATTGTTATTTGATCTGAATTAGTCTAATCGAGTTGTTTGTCTTTTTTTCTGTCCTATCTAGGAGTCAGCCAAAGGTGAGCCCCATACACTGACTAAACCTTTCCTAATACACAGATGCTCAACAGTGGATTAAATCGATTATTCTGACTGGTTTATTTGCTATTTCAAATTATGTACTGCATGGGTCAGACATGACTATTCTGATGTAAAAACAAGCATGTGATTGGAAGCTTTATTTCTGACATGTGTTCTCATTTGCAGGTTTTTGCGTATGACTACTGCTTTTGGTCTATGGAGGAAGCAGAGGCAACAAAGTTCGCAGGTAAGTAAATGGTAGTCTGAGAGCAGTCACAATGCACCAGTGAAATTTCATAATGGCACTTGATGTTGCAGTAATCCAGAAGAGACAGACCTGTTAGACAAGCTTGACACATGTACTGTTTGCTAAATGCATGAATTTACACATTCTTCCTGTAGATTTCCAAGTTTTGTTTTGTCATCATTCTATGTGTGTGTGTGTGTGTGTATGTGTGTGTGTAGGTCAAGATGTAGTGTTTCAGTGCTTGGGGGAAAGCCTTCTGGACAATGCTTTTCAGGGATACAATGCCTGCATCTTTGCTTATGGACAAACAGGTAAACAAACTTGAACCAAATGGCAATAACAGTAGGCAAAAACATAATTTACTTTTCTCAAGAACTTCAGGTACAGTCTTAAATGACCCAAAATCTCAAGTTTATTTATACAACCTACATATATATTTACAAACAATCTTTTTTTTTTTTTTAAATAAACTTTCCAAAAGAAAACTTCACCACATTCTATTCTGATTGGAATGTGCTGTGATTGCTGTAACATAACTGAGCTGTGTTGAGGTTGCTCTATGATTGGCTGTGATTGGCTATGATTGTGATATGATTGGTTGTTGTCACAGGCTCGGGGAAGTCCTACACCATGATGGGCTCTGCGGATCAGCCGGGTCTTATCCCCCGCCTGTGCAGCTCGCTGTTTGATCGCTCAGTCAAGGAGCGGCGGGAGGGCGAGAGTTTCACCGTGGAGGTGTCCTACATGGAGATCTACAACGAGAAGGTCCGCGACCTGCTGGACCCTAAAGGGTGAGGCCCAAAGAGAGAAAGAGCCTTTACTGATTTTATTTTTTTGACTTACACACAAACAGACACGTGCACAACCACCATACTTCTGCAAATTCACAGGTCACATGTGGGCAGCCAGTTTGCATTAATAGACTTGAACACACACACACACACACACACACACATAGGGCAACAATTTCTCTGACATCTACACATTCCCATGTGTCTGTTTCTGTTTCCATCTGGTATCCATCTGTCTGTGCTACAGTATAGCCAAACATATCACTTCAGTAGTCGCAGTGTGACAGCATCAGGCCTCAGCGTGCCTCCCCTATTTCCTTTGATTGTTCCAACACTTCACACTCCCTTGAATAAGCACTGACAACATCTGTCATGTCTGCTCACAGTAACTGTTTCGAGTTCCTATAAATATTGTTTGCTATCCCCTGCACAAAAGGTGTTTACACAAAAGATACTGGAACATTACAGCTGCGTAACATTTGTTAGCAACTGTCCCTGGGTATGAGAACCTTTGAGTCTGAATCACAATGTCCCCCATAATCCCTCAACCCTCAAACACATTACTGGAGTAATTCTGTTTAATGACTGGGGAATTCCAGTGTGAAATCCATAGCTAACCTTTGAAATATAGTTAACACTAACCAAATGGGGCATAGAAACTCACATGCCCTTTTCAGTTAACGTGAGCTGCCAGTTTGCCATTCGGTCTATGTTGTATCAAATCTTCTGGTTCTTTTTCCAACAGATAGAACTAGGTGACCTCAAACGATAGGGCTATTGATTGATTCGCACCACATTTCTCCTTTAAGTCTTTGAGGGTTCAAGGCTTAGGGTTAGGACCAAACATTGGGACCCTCAGAGGAACTAATTCTGCACCAGTGTGGTCCACACAGGATGTGTTGACAGCTGAATTGCTGAAACACTTCTAAATACATGATGGATTGCTTTCTACATTACGATAAGTCTGGCTTCCTGTGCTAACTTCAGAGAGCTGGGCACTTAGTGTGGCACCCAGAGCTAAAATAGGGAGGGGGGAAGTTCTACACTTTCATTTCGTACAGAGGGTCTGGACATTTGGTAGTGAGATTCAATTGCTTGCTTGAGGTGTTTAAGTTTAAAAAGATTTGATCAGCCCTTGACTGACAGCTTGCCCTGACTGATAGCAAATCCAAACTAGCATTGTAGGGAGATGATTATCAAGCAGGAGCTTGGAAGGCTTGGAAGGCATGGTCAGGCTAGGAATAACACTGAATGCCACCTGTTTCTTTGTCAACTTGTCAACAGTGAGCATCATCTTAAGGTCATTTTGCTTAGCTTGAGGTCTTTTACTGAGACTGAGGCTTAAGACTTAAGTTAGCCCAGGGATGGCAGTAGCATGAAGAAAACCACTAACCAAATGAAAGCTTGAACTGGGGACCTGTCTTCCTGATGTTGCTTTGTTTTGCCTTGCTTTCTGCTGGTTGTAATGTGTAGGATGACATTCCCTTTTGTTCCCGTCACCCAATGTGAGCCGTGGTGCTTTGTGTCCTCCACCCCTCTAGGAGTCGCCAGGCGCTGAGGGTAAGGGAGCACAATGTCCTTGGTCCTTACGTGGATGGCCTCTCCCGTCTTGCCGTCACCAGCTACAAGGTAGCCCACACACAGTATCATTTTGCACAAGCACTCAGTTGGTCTTTCACTGACCGCAGAGCTCAAATTATGCCCAAAAGACATGTTTCTGTAGAATAGTAGGAATGGGCAATATAGATTCAAGATCACACTAGTGTAAGAGAGTGAAAGTCGTGTGTTTTTGCTCCTCAAAAATAATAATAAATAAATAGCATGTTAAGTGTTGAGAGTGTGTGTGTGTATGTGTGTGTGAGTGAGAGAGCGAGAGAAAAGTACCTTAAACCTTAATCTCCTTGACCACATGGCACACAAAAATGTAACACTAACTATCTTTAGCAGTTCTTCCTCAGCGAGGTTTGAACTGTTATGCAAGAGATGCCACATTATACTAATGAAGAAGCCTCTTTCTTGTGCAGGACATTGAGTCTCTGATGTCAGAGGGGAACAAGTCTCGCACAGTAGCTGCCACCAACATGAACGAGGAGAGCAGCCGCTCCCACGCCGTCTTCAACATCATCCTTACACACACTCTCACAGACCTGCAGTCAGGGGTGAAGATCTAGACACATATGCAGACACTCACACATAAACCATGTCTCACTTGCCCTTTCTCTCTCTCTCTCACACACACACACAAAGACACACATACACACACTGTAGTCAACATCTGCCCACATATACTGCCACTCTGTATCTCTCTCACATACACATCCACACAGACACAGACACACAGACACACACCAGAGAGCTATACAATTATCCACACCTACATTAATGTTGGAGCTGTAGTTCTGTAGAGTTATATTCAGTATATTATAGCAGCAGTCTGTTCACTTACTCAGAAGAGTGTGGTTAGGGAAATGACTGTTATGAACATTGTGGTTTGCTGCAGACAAGTGGAGAGAAGGTCAGTAAACTGAGTCTGGTCGACCTGGCAGGAAGTGAGCGTGCGGCCAAAACAGGGGCCGCCGGAGAGAGACTCAAAGAGGGAAGCAACATTAACAAGTGAGTACCCACACATTTATGTGTGAGCAAGTGACACACACACACACACCCACACCACAAACAAACACATTACACACATTTCTTGTTCAATGGATATACAATGTCCCTCTCTCTCTCTCCCTTTCTGTTGTTCTCTTATCCTCTCATTCCCTCCCTCCCTCTCCCCCTTTCTTTCTTCAACTATGCTTCATTGCATAGTTGTGTGTTACAAGTGTCCAAGTCTCCTTTCCTCTGGTCTTATCCAGTTCTTGTAACTCTCTCCATTGTTTTCACCTCCTCCCAATCCCTCCCTCTTATTCTCTGGTGTAATGGTGTAATGCCCCGTCTGATGTAAGCCCTTGGGCCTCACTGTACTGCCTGTGTCCAGGTCCCTGACCACTCTGGGCCTGGTGATCTCAGCGCTGGCTGATCAGAGCGCTGGCAAGAACAAGAGCAAGTTTGTTCCCTACAGAGACTCCGTGCTCACCTGGCTCCTGAAGGTACACAGTCATGCTCAGGGAAGAGAATTACTGGAGCAGAAGGGCACGGCAATAAAAAAGGACTTTGTATTGAAGACTGCGGAGATGAATATTTGCTGTAGTTTGAACCCTAACAGATTAAGTAGAAAGTGTGTTGGTGGAATAGATAATTGTCAGCACTGTCAAAGAGTAAGCGACTTACATTTGTTAACTTTCAGGGCCAGTCTCCCCTAGAGCAATTTAGGGTTAACTGCCATGTTCAAGGGCACAACGGTGGCAACCGGGATTCAAACCCACTGTTTCCCAGCCACTATCATGCTAGCCAGGTTACTGAACCACTATGCTACCACTGAAGAAACATTTTGTCTAAGTCGAAAATGGTAAGCGGTTAAAATGTAATTAACCCATTGACCTCACTCCAGCTATAAGTTCCTATAAGGATTTAATGACTGTGGGTTTTATACTCTTATACTGTATACTTATACTTTTATAGTATATCTGTCACAGTCATCTGCCTGTGTTTGTCTCACTGACAGGACAGTCTGGGTGGCAACAGTCGCACGGCTATGGTTGCCACGGTGAGCCCGGCGGCGGATAACTACGAGGAGACGCTCTCCACCCTTCGCTACGCTGACCGCGCCAAGAGCATCGTCAACCACGCCGTGGTGAACGAAGACCCCAATGCCCGCATCATCAGAGAGCTGCGAGAAGAAGTGGAGAAGCTGAGAGACCAGCTGACACAGGCTGAGGTAGACACACACACACACACGAGAAAGCACACACACACACACACCCATGCTAATGCTTAATGTTTTTACCCAGGCTACTGAGAACTTGTTTGTGCTGAGAGCTGAGACCAGTTTGTTTAGGGGTTGGATTAGATCATGTGTGTGGTATCAAATTAGTCACATGACTATTGTATGTAGTGGTTTGAATGCATTGCCTCCCTCAGTACATGGCACACAAATTACACACACACACACACACACACATACACACACACACACACACAAAAACAAAGAAACACACACATACACACACACACACGCATGCAACATTTTGTTCTGTTGGAGAGCATGTCTCACATGTGGCGATGTGCCTTTGAGGCCAATTATTTATTTATGAGGTTTTAAATCAGTTTGACAGTAAGGCAGCTGCTATTTGTGGTGGCACATCATTCAGCATTCTACTGTCGCTCAGCCACGAAAATGATTTTATGTGTGTGTGTGTGTGTGTGTGTGTGTGGATGTGTATGTGTATGTCTATTTGTGTGTGTGTGTGTGTGTGTATGTCTGTGTGTGTGTGTGTGATGGATTCAAATAAAGAATTCCAATGTTTCTGTCTAGTCTATGAAGGCTCCTGAGTTGAAGGATAGGCTGGAGGAATCTGAGAAGCTGATTCAGGAGATGACTGTCACCTGGGAGGATAAACTCAGGAAGACTGAAGCAATCGCACAGGTACTAAAACACACACACACACACACACACACACACAAAACCCACAAATCTCTTACCTCACCAGTATCATTTCATGGCAACAAATACACACAGTAATTATACAGTATAGGAACACACAGACCCCAACACAGGCTCTTGATAGCTAAAGTATATAAATGTCTGTATTTAAAAAAACAGTAGATTATGCAAACAATGTTGTGTGTGTGTGTGTGTGTGTGTGCTTGTCTGTTTGCAGGAAAGACAGAAGCAGTTGGAGAGTCTGGGCATCTCTCTCCAGTCCTCTGGCATCAGGGTCATGGAGGACAAGTGCTTCCTGGTCAACCTGAATGCCGACCCTGCCCTTAATGAGCTGCTGGTGTACTACTTGAAGGTACTGCAGAATAAATCACCACACAGGATGTGACAGTGTGTGTCTGGGTTAGATCTTTATCCTGTGATCACACCTTACTGCTGTGAATAGACATCATACATAAAATCATTCTACTGATTGTCAATTCTTGTACGTCTGTGCATGTGTGTGTGTGTGTGTGTGTGTGTGTGTGTGTGTGTGTAGGACCATACTCGTGTTGGCTCCGCTAACTCTCAGGACATTCAGCTGTGTGGGATGGCCATTCAAGCAGAGCACTGCATCATCAACATCACTAATGACTCCGGGATGGTGCTCAGCCCACACAAAAACGCACGGTAGGGTGTCATAAACATGCCCAGACACAGACACAGACACAGACACTGATACACACAGACAGAGGCACAGACACAGACACAGATACACACAGACACAGACACAGGAACAGACACAGACACAGACACAGGTACAGACACAGACACAGATACACACAGACACAGACACAGGAACAGACACAGGCACTGACAGCTGCCTGTTTGCTTTTGCCACTCTTATGGATATATCACTCTTCCTAATGTCCTAGTGTTTCTAACTTGGCTGACTGCAGTTTAAAAGTCTGAAAGTCTTTCTGTTGACTCCTGGAATATCAGTGTTCTGGGAGTTTATCATCTACTGAATGACTGCATGACTGTATTTTGTGGGTGGTTATTAGAGAATTTCTTGTGTAACATTTGCTGATAACATTTAATTGTAGAAAATGAGGGTGTGTCATGCTTAAATATTTTACTATGGCTGTGGTATGTGTAAATATACAGAAACGTGTCATTTGCATCTAAATCATCATCTTTGTCCATGTAGAATTTCATGAGTCTGATCTAAAGTAAACCAGCACACAGGTGCACACAGTTAAACTCAGATGCTAAAAGTCTGTATAATCCCATGACACTAGTTTGTTGATAGACAGTGATACTCACAGTGAGAAATACACTGCCACTTAGACAATCTGATGTGATCAGTGAGATGACACTGATGTATAATGTAATGAATGGTTGATTTTGTTAAGTTTGTGTGTGTGTGTGTGTGTGTGTGTGTGTGTGTGTGTGTATAGTCTGCGGGGGCGTAGTTATGATCTGGTTTTTGAGCATTTCTTTGTTGTGTGTCTGAGCAGCACCTGTGTAAATGGGACTCCCATCACTGCCCCAATCCAGCTTCACCATGGAGACCGCATCCTCTGGGGCAACAACCACTTTTTCAGGTCAGCACCTACCTCCCATACATGATCCCTTTTGTTGTTCACATGATATAGCATTTGTGTGTGAGTATATGTGTGAGTGAGAAACATGTCAGACTTAGAGAGGGATAGGTGGAAGTAGCTGTAGACTTCTTACTTGTTTAAATCCCAATAAAACATGAGGGAAAAACACCAAAATGGAAGAATAAAGCATGATTCAATACAATTCAGAGATTGTTTTCCTCATTAAATCCATGTGTCTCTCCACCTCTTCCCCCTCCTTTTAATATTCATCCCTCTTCCTCCTCCTCTTCCCCCTCTTCTTCAAACTCATCCCTCCTCTTCCTCTTCCTCCTCTTCCTCTTCCTGCAGGATCAACATGCCCAAGGTGCTGTCCCGTGACACTGAAGATGAGGAGACTGGGGTGATGAAGGCCAGTCTGAGCACGGAACAGCTGGAAATGGACATGGACGCTATGAGTCAGGGCTCGGGAGACGTCAGCTTTAACTACGAGTACGCCCAGACCGAGGTCATGATGAAGGCCCTGGGAAACAATGGTAAGAGGGGCCTGGGTTTGGAGTGGACTTTCTCAGATCAGTGGCTCCTGATGTGTATTGTGTGTGTATGTGTGCTGTGTATTTAGAACACCAGAGTCCATATTCTTCTTTCTCTCAGTTCCCTTTTCTCTCTTTCTTTCTGACATTGATTGATCTCATTTAATTGATCAGTTCATTCATTGCATCTCCTGAAGTCTGAAGTCCATATTTTTCCTTTCCATTTTTCTTTGTCACATGTGCACTTTCTTTTAATCCATTTCCCTGTTTCATTCATTCATCCCTCATTTTTGTCTCCACTCCATTCTCAATCATTCATTTGTCATTCGTATATTTTTCTCTCCCCCCCTCATTCATTCATTCATTTTCATTCATTCGTTCATTTGTTGTCTTTACTCATTCATTCTTTCTTTCCATTGTGTCATTCATTCATTTATTCCCTGTTTGTTCCCTCTGGCAGACCCCATGCAGGCGGTGCTGCAGACTCTGGAGCGGCGTCACGAGGAGGAGAAGCGCTCGGCTCTGGAGCGCCAGCGGCAGATGTACGAGCAGGAGCTGAAACAGCTGCGCCGACGCCTGGCCCCCGAGAAGCACACAGCGCAGCCCGCGCACCACCGCAGCACAGAGCGCCTCAGCCTGGGTGGCCTGTCCACATCCACACCGACCTCTGCGCTGCCTCCCGGAGCACAGAGCCGTCTGAGGCAGTGGAACGAGGAGAGGTGAGGCCAGCTGGGGGACTCTGTCTGTTCTGCTTACCTGAATGTCTAACTTCTAAAGTCTAGCCTTTATTGGAATATCTGATATATCTGATATACTCATACATATGTGTACATATATATATATATTTGTATTTGTGTGTAGTCCAGGGGTTGGGATGGTTTCAAGGGAAATGGCTGAGAACTACTGGTCTAACAGACCACACACACACATACACACACATATACGCACACACATACACACAGAGAGTGGCACAATCATCCTCACAGCCAAAGATTGCATCAGTTGTTTGGGTCTCTCCCACAGAGAGGCAGTGATGACGCGCAGCTTGCGGAAGCTGAGGGGCCAGATAGTGAGGGCCAACCTGCTGGTGCAGGAGGCCAGCTTCATCGCTGAGGAGCTCAACAAGAGGACCGAGTACAGAGTCACACTACAGATACCTGCTGCCAACCTCAACGCTAACAAGAAGGTGTGTGTCACTCTCCTTGTTCATTACTCAGTCTCTCACACACACCTTACACAAACTCACATACTCACTCACACACCCACTCACTCACTCACACATAGTTACTTACACTCACATTTAATCAGTTACTGACTTTAAACACATTAATTCACTCACTCTTCTCCTCTCTGTCTCTCAGCGGGATGCGGTGCTGAGTGAGCCGGCCGTGCAGGTGAGGAGAAAGGGCAAAGGCAAGCAGATCTGGGCCATGGAGAAGATGGAGAACCGCCTGGTGGACATGAGGGAGCTCTACCAGGAGTGGAAGGACTTTGACGAGGATAACCCTGTGAGCTTACTCACACACACATACAAAACAAATCATTGAAGTTGCAATATATACATAATGTAGTATCCAAGGACATTGGAATCAATGAGGATTTAAATATCTGTAATGTAAATGCACACATTGTAAATGTAATGATGGGTAACCTTGACTATCTCAATAGTTCATATACTTAAAAAATACTATATTTTTATGCATCAGTTTATCATATACTTATAACTTGAAATTACTCACGCACCCTACCCTCCCCCACCCCCCACCCCACACACACACACAAACACACACACACAGGTGATGCGTAGCTACTTCAAGCGGGCCGACCCCTTTTTCGATGAGCAGGAGAACCACAGCCTGATTGGCGTAGCCAACGTCTTCCTCTCCTGCCTCTTCTACGACGTCAAGTTGCAGTATGCAGTACCCATCATCAACCAGAAGGGGGAGGTGTGTGTCCGCTGTCAGCTGTGTGTCCTCTCTGTTCTGCTGGAGTGTCCTTTGTGGGAGCATGTCTTTAGCATTAGCAAGCATTTGCAGGAGGCCTGTCATTGGGGAGATGCATGGCTGTTCAGTATCTTCCCATTTCTGTCTGTTGTTTAATTTCTGTTGCTCATTTTGACTGACACTGATTTAGTGGGATAAGAATCAGAATGAGCACTGTGTCCTGATGTGATGTAGACTTGTTGTGCTGAAAGTGTTATCAGGGTATCTCAATGTACCTCAGCAGTAATGTAGCCCTATGGCATTGACAATGCATTGGGTTGCTATGGGTTTCTGAGTCTCAGTAACAAAACAAAGTGCCAAGGGTAGATATGAGACCATTTTCCAAGGATGTACCGAAGGTCAGGTTAGGCTGGAAAGTAGTCATGGTGACATCTCTTGTCTGAGGCTTCAGCTTATCTGTGTCTGAATTGCTTCCTAACAAGGGAGAAGAGGAAACTAAATTTGTCACCATGATATCAAAACAGTGAGTCGCCACTCTCATGAGCAAAAACTTGATGGTTTTGTGTGTGTGTGTGTGTACTTGCACGTGTGTGCATGTGTGTGTCAGGTGGCAGGACGCCTGCATGTGGAGGTGGAGCGCGTGAGCGGGGATCTGGACGAGAGCGAGGTCAGCTCGGACGAGCCCAACAAAAGCCCCGGGGGGGAGGGCCAGGAGAGACAGCTGGTGTGCACGGTGAGACACATGAAAGGCCACAGAAGGTCAGGGGAAGGGACTGGGACACATGCTTATGATGGCACAGATATCTGATACCTTCACTTGTGTCACACACACATGCCATCTGTACCTGAGCCAAAAACAATTATTTTTTTTCCCTATGAATTATACTTCAATTCAATTCAATTCAGTTTTATTTATACAGCGCCTTTTACAATAGTATTGTCTCGTGGCGCTTCACAGAAGGAGCACCCAAGAGCAACAGGGGCAAGGAAAAACTCCCTTATGTTCAGTTAATCTAGGAAGAAACCTTGGGCAGATCCACGACTCAAGGGGCTAACCCAACTGCCAGGGGTCATGCAGAAAAATTACAATCAGTAGTAATCATGAGAGACTATAAGCTGCCTATGGTTTTAGCTAAGGTTCATAATAGTTCATAATAGAGTATTATCCCACTTTTACAATACATGGTAGTCAGTCTATAGGTGGTTATCAGGAATTATGGCTGGACAATGTAGCAGCGGCCAGGCATAGTGACAAACTCAAAGGAATGAGATGGGTCATGGGGGTAACAGTAAGGGTCCATTTGACAGCGCCATTGTGAGGGGGGGTCAATCACAAAGCCTCTGGAAGGGGAGTCGGGCCCAGCGTCGGCGTCCAGGAAGGTCCTCTGTGATGGGGAGTCGGTCGTGAGATGTGCCCCCCGTAGTGTTGGTTGTAGTCCACTCAGTAGGGGAGGGTAAGAGGAGTCCGCCGGAAACTTGAGTGAGTATGTGGTGTATATTCTAAATCAGACAGAGAATTTAAGAATTTATAGAATTAGAATGGCCAAACCATACTATGTGTGTGTTTCTTACAGTCAGTGTTAACTGACTGTAAGAAACGGGCCTGTTGTTTTCAGAGTGCATCTTGGGTAATTTGATCACAAGGGGTTTGGTCAGCAGAGGCACATCACCATATGGACACAATTTACATGTACCCAAGCCAGAGACATATGGACACAATTTACATGTACCCAAGCCAGAGACATATGGACACAATTCACATGTACCCAAGCCAGAGACATTGCTGACAACTTGTGTTTAGATTCCGCATTAGCGTTTATGTTACAACATATTACATATAACATGTCTCTGTCCACCTCAGCAGGAGTCAACTTCATAGCCTAATTGATAATTTATGTGATGTGTGTGGCGGTGCTAGCATAGTGGATAAGAAACCTGGTGAGCATACTAGTAGCCTGGGATTTGTGGGTTCGAATCCCAGCTGCCACCGTTGTGCCCTTGAGCAAGGCACTTAACCCTAAGTTGCTCTAGGGGAGCCTAACCCTGAACTAATTGATAGTTAACTAATGTAAGTCACTTTGGCTAAAAGTGTCTGCTAAATGTAAAAGACTAATATGACAATATTGTCTATAGATTTGTTAGCACTGATCCTTTCCCTCTTCTTTTGCTCCTCTTCCTCAGATAAGGGTCCTGCAGGCCACTGGGCTGCCTCAGCACCTGTCCAACTTTGTGTTCTGCCAGTACCATTTCTGGGAGCAGGAGGAACCTGTGTTCATCGCCCCAGAGGTGGATCCATCTACCCCCCACACACCCAGCAGCAAGGAGCCCCAGTGCCTCGTGGTGTTTGACAGCAGCAAGGTTTGTTTGTGTGTGCGTGTGGTGTGTGCGTTTTTTAAGGGCCATCTTCACATGGATTACCTGTGTATGGTATTGGAAATTGTTGTGTGTGTATGTGTGTGTGTGTGATGTGTGTCTGGTGTACTCAGGACCTTGAGGTGGCGGTGACTGAGGACTTTGTGGAGTTTCTGTCAGAGGGGGCAGTGGCCATTGAGGTGTACGGCCACAAGCTGGCCCACCCCCGCAGGAACCTGGCACTCTGGGATCTGGGAGTCATCCAGGCCAAGACACGTTCACTTCGGGAGAGGTACACACACATACACACACACATACACATACGTAACCTACATCCACTCATGTAGGCCAAGACACTCTCACTGCAGGAGAGATACAGACAATCAATCACACACATGCACACACACACACACACACACACACACACACACACACACACACACATACACATATACACAAAACAACCCATATCAACTCCCAAAAGTCAAAGCATGATTACAATGGCTGACACACACACATACACACACACACACACTTACACACACACACTATAGCCACATAATCAGATCGAAACACTCTTTCATAGTTTATAGGGATGGCTATTTTAATGTAGCCCATTCACACAGGGCAAATGTGCTCTCCAATGAATATGTGTGCAAACTCACATAGCACTCTCTCTCCTCCTCTCTCCATCTGTCTTTAACACATTAAATAAAATCCACTGGCTGTATTATTTTCTTTCACATGTGCAATTATGACTCATGCGTGATTTGGTGTGCTTTGACTACAGCAACTGATAAGAGTCCATGGGGCCTAATTAACACTAAGCTGTTGGAATGTGCACAAAGGGTCCAGCACCCCAAAGCACCCTTTTGATGGGGTGTGTGTGTGTGTGTGTCCCAGATGGAGCGAGGTGGTGCGCAGGTTGGAACTGTGGGTGCAGGTGCTGGAGCTGAACGAGGGTGGGGAGTTCACCCCAGTGGAGGTGGTCCCCGCCAAGGATGTGCGCACGGGGGGTATCTTCCAGCTCCGTCAGGTGTCAATCATCTTCACTCACTCATCGTGCTCATACTGTACTCATACTTCACCTGTCAGAGAGAGAGAGAGAGAGAAAGAGCAAGAGAGACTTTTATGCTCTGTATTTCTGTTTGTCAGGATAGTAGTGTCAGGACTTTTCAGTTGTTGGGCACTGTACCATGAGATACTTGCATATGCCAGGCTAGATTTAAAATAGAGTTGAATAGATTTGAAAATACATCATTCTGAAACGAACAGTTTCAGTCCTTCATTTAAAATTGACTGAACTGTCTTTGATTCCCCTGTGAAACGCAGGGCAGCTCTTCAGATTGACCAGATTTCATTCCCTTTCACTTGACTCCACTTTGTGTCGTGTCTAAAATTACCCCTTAGCAGATCTAAAGTTAGTGGAACCGATGGCCTTTTGGGCGCTTGCTGCTTAAACATATCAATAATAGCCTTGTAAGTTTCTGATGACTTCAGGCACAGACTTTAGTTACAGGGTGACAGACAAGGCTGTAGGTTGTGGGCTGAGTGTGTTGTGGAGTACACCTCAGGCTAATTGGTTTGGAACTCTCTGTCCATGTGTGTTGCCAGGGTCAGTCACGGCGTATCCAGGTGGAGGTACGCTCCGTCCAGGATTCTGGAACGCTGCCCCTTATCGCTGAGTCCATCTTGTCCGTCGGTGTGGGCAATGTCGTCGTCCGTCAGACCCGCCCCTCCAA
Organism: Tenualosa thibaudeaui; assembly: GCA_027481765.1. NCBI lineage: Eukaryota > Metazoa > Chordata > Actinopteri > Clupeiformes > Clupeidae > Tenualosa > Tenualosa thibaudeaui. The sequence goes on from JAIFZK010000001.1 coordinate 16,423,168, forward strand.
AAGTGGTGGCGCCGAATCCCAGGTATTTGACCAATCACATTCAATTCAAAACTTTGAGGTTGTTTTTTGGCTGTATTTCAGCTCAGTTCTCTCTCTCCTCATGTCTTTGCTCGCTGTCCAACAGGGAGGTGAGGAGCTGGACAGTTATCAGGTAAGGAAAATTTATTTCTGAATGCATTGTCATAAAAGTTGATTTCATGATTTGATTGATTGCCCTTTACGACATGATGGTTGGTGGTTATCAGCAGAGTTTATTTTGATGAATTGGTCTATCCCATAATACCCTGATGAACTGATTGACTGTGTGTGTGTATGTGTATGTGTGATAGGAGAGAGACCTGGAGCGGCTGAGGGCCCAGTGGCTGGCTGCCCTGACCCAGAGACAGGAGTATCTGGACCAGCACCTGCAGAAGCTGGTGGGCAAACCAGGTGAGCTGCCAGAGATGGGCAGGTGGGGAGTGTGGGCACAGGACATACTAGAGAGAAGGAAGGAGAGCGGGGGAGCTGGGGGGGGGGGTTGGAAGAGTGGGAGGGAGAGAAAAAGAGAGAGAGACAGGGAGAGAGTATGGGGGGGGGGGATAAAGAGACAGTGACAGTGAAAAGGAGGGAGAGAGAGATATGGAGGGAGGGGAGAGAGAGCAAGCAGTCCAACTGGGCATGGATAATCAACATAACCCCCCCTCCACCCCCATATAGTACAGAATGGAGATACCAGTCTTGTGTTGCCAGTGCCTGAACACACACTCCAACAGTACAACGCAGTGTGTGCATGTGTGGTGTATTGGAGCTGGAATAAGAATGTTCCATGTGTCCCCCCCATCTCTCTCCTCTCACCCTCTTTCTGTGTGTAGATAAGTCGGAGGACGATGTGGAGCGGGAGGCTCAGCTGCTGGAGTGTCGTCTGACACTGACTGAGGAACGTAACGCCGTATTAGTGCCCGCAGCCGGCAGTGGCATCCCTGGGGCTCCTGCAGAGTGGTCAGTGTGTTTTAAAGTTTGTGTGTCTGCATGTGCGTGTGTGTGCATGCATGTGTTTTTTGAAGTGTGTGCGTGTGTGTGTGTACATGTGTTGTGCCTGTGTGTGTGTGCTGGCATACATGTTTTTTTTTTATTTTGTTTTTAAGTGTGTGTGTGTTTTCATGTGTGGTGTTGAAGTGTAGGTGTTTGTTTTGTATAGGTGTGTGTATGTTGTTCTCAAGCACATGTGTGCATTACACTTTTGTCTTATATGTTTGTGTGTGGATGTATGTCTATACTACATTCACCATGTCAACCTGTGTGTTTGAGAATGGAGTGCTGGGAATTGTTTGTAAATTGCCACTGATGTGGATTATGTTTTGACAGTTTTGATTGGTGATTTAATAATAATGATGGTATTAATGATCGTCATTGACCACTGGCGGTTGTTAATGGTGATGAGTGAATCATTCTCATGCTTGTTTCTGATTGGTTCTTGTCTCTGCAGGAGCCCACCCCCTGGAATGGAGACCCATATCCCTGTGCTCTTCCTGGACTTGAGTGGTATGTCATCATTTTGCAACTTGCCAGGTCTCATGCCATATACCATTTATCACCACAGTGTGACTCAGCTTGGCCTTGTATTACATGACATGAATGATGTCATCCAAGGCCCGATGAAGCAGTGCTGTATTGATGTTTTTAAAAAAAAAAAACTGCTTGACTACATTTTAACTCCTTTTTATCTCCTATCTTTGCCCTCTCTTCTTTTTCTCTTACTATCTCTCTCTTTCTCTCCCCTGTCTTTCCTCTCTGCCAGCGGATGACTTCTATGACCACTTGACTCCCTCTCTGGCTGGAGGCCTGGATGCCTGTTTAAGCGAGGAAGACGAGGATGAGTTCTTCGACCTTCAGATTGTTAAGCACCACGATGTAGAGGTGAATGCCTTAGTCTCCCAGAGACAATAGTCAGTATGGTGTACCACACTGATAGGTCTCCAGAGGAGACAAACTGTAGGGGTTCAGGGGCTGGGCCTTACTGTGTGTTCACACCAAGAACTACTGAAGCTGTAATATCACCGGAAGTAATTCACTTTGTATAGACAATAGTGACTTAAGCATCTGAAGCGACACAATTTGGGCCACTAGACACAAGACACATGTTTGCAAATTTGCTTTTCAGCTGTAAATGAAAAGTCGGTGGGAACATCATGAGCAATTAGAGCGACATGAGACATGAACACAAATATTTTAGCAGTGATTTTTATGAGTGACAAAAGCGATTTTACAGCTTTCGTAACTCTTGGTGTGAACGCACAGTTAGAGGGGAATAGGGATTCAGCCAGCGGAATCTTACAAGCTAAACATGTTAAAGGAGAAATCTGGTGTGAATCAATCCATAGCTCTGTTGTTCGTGGTCACTGAGTGCACTGAGTGCACTGAATTAAAAAATTAAAAACAGAAAATTTGATACAACACCGAATTGTGAACCAATAAATAATGTTAACTGAATGGGGCATAGCAAAGTGAAACTGAAAGTGAATTTCTGTGCCCCATGCATTTAGTGTTAGTTTTGCTAATTCACTATTTGGTGTATGTTGCATCAAATTTTCCTACCAAAAGTACTCAGTGACCTCGAACAACAGTGGTATGGATTGATTCACACCAGATTTCTCCTTTAATACTGCGGTACACTCCATAGTGTTCTGTACTTATACTACTACCAGTGAACTGAACGGCAAAGGAAATATGTTTGCCTATTCATGACCATCATGATTATCTGTGTGTGACCTTCTCTGTGACCTCTGGTTGACCCTAGGTAAAGGCAGACGCCTCGTGGGACCCAACAATTCACGAGTGTGTGGAGCTGAGCCGTGGCGGCGGGCCAGGCCAGAGAGTGTACCTGACAGTACGAGTGGCAGTTTTGCTTAGTCATCCGGCCCAGATGCAGCTGGTGCTGCGCAAACGCATCTGTGTTAGCCTTACTGGACGACAGGTATACAGGGGCGCGCACACACACACACACACACACACACACACACACACACACACACACACACACAGCTATACACAAACACACAAGCACATGCTGTCAAACACACATACACACAAGCAATGATACACATTTGCTCTCTCACTGGTGTTGAAACACACACACACACAGCCAACGGTAGCCAGCAGTAAGACAGATAACACATAGAAAATCTCTCTCTCTCACTCACTCTCTCTCTCACACACACACACGTAGACACTGCACACAAAACACACACTTTTATATAATACTCTATGTGACATTGTCTTTCTCTCACTCTTTTTCTTTCTATCCCTATCACCTTGTGTGTATGTGTGTGTGTGGCTGCAGGGTTTTGCTCAGAGCTTTCTGAAGAAGATGTCTCAGCGTAGCAACATTCCAGGATGTGCCGTCACCTTTGAAATAGTCTCCAATGTACCAGGGGTAAGACAACCCCATGGATATAAGGTGTTATGGACAATTATTGCTTTAAATAACGTTATCTTGAATGTCACATGGGATTCCTTCGTTGACTTGCATAGGGGCACAGAGTGGTATTGCAAGACCATCTGCCTAGCACTGGTTGGTTTGTATGCTGACTGCAGTATCTGGACTCCACAGAGCAAAATTGTTTTAGGTATCAGGAGTTTGAGACATTCCATCAATGAGTGATAAGGGGGTTATAATTCAGCTCTCTCATAGCAACAGTTTGACTTTTTTTTGTTTTTGTTTTAGTTTTTGTCCTTGGGACACAGACATACCACTGAAATATGGATGGTGTTATTGAATAGAATGAAGATGTATGTGAGGCCTCTACTCTTTACTACTCTCTACTATTGGGTCACTGACCCAAGTTATCTTGCTCAAAGACAGACAAACAGACAGACAAACAGACAAACACCAGCGACAACATAACCTCCTTGGCGGAGGTAAAAAGTTGAAAGTAAAACAAGATGCGGTAAAGGAGTTTCCATGATAAAGGAACAACCTTTAGGAAGTAATGCTGCACAACACTCAGACCTGAAATGAAAAAAGACGCACACACGTGCATGTACTAATGTAAATGCAGTATGTTCTTTAAGAAAAGACTATGAGTACCTGTGTAATTGTGTGTGTGTTTGTGTGTGTGTTTAGGACACCCAGGGTCCAGAGGACAGGGAGATGCTGGTGCGTCTGGCCGCCAGCGCTGACAACCCTCAATCCTCTGACAGTGAGGCAGCCATTGAGAAGTACCTGCGCAGTGTGCTCGCAGTGGAGAACATCCTCACCCTGGACCGCCTTAGACAGGTCAGAGTGCAAATTTCAAAGGTCACAACCTGAAGAGATAGTTTACAATGCCCATTCGATTTAGAATGAGTAAAAGGTGTTCCCAGCGCTTCAGTACTGTGCTGTGTGTGTGTGTGTGTGTGTGTGTGTGTGTGTGTGTGTGTGTGTGTGTGTGTGTGTGTGTGTGTGTGCGCGTGTGTGTTTACATACCCGTAGGAAGTTGCAGTGAAGGAGCAGCTGGCTGCCAAAGGGAAGGTCCGAAGACGCTGTCTCAGTTCTCCCAGTGTTAACAGGGTGAGTTGATGACCACCCCACCCCCACCACCACCAGCAGCTACATCATTCTGTCTCACACCATGGGTCTTTTTCCCCACTGCACTGACCTTTGCTTCTCTTGCTCCCCACATAGCTCTCAGGAAGTCGCCAGGATCTCTCCTCCTCCTCCAACCATGACCCACATGTCATCAAAGTGAGGTTCAAATAAGCTTACCTTGAGAGTCTCTTTGAGGTATGAATGTTCTTGGGTTTGAATTGACACTTTGATTTGATTTGTTCTCTCCCTCTGTCATGATCCTTTCTAGAGTCCCTGGGAGAGCCATCAGGACATGTCTGCGTTCCCAACCCCTCCCCTCAGGAGCCTCTCATCCCTAAACACCAGCCCCCAAGGAATCTCAGGACCAGACCAAGGTAACCTCAAAAAAAAAATCTGCCCCCCCCTTCTCTCCAACCCTCTCCCTCGGCCTCTCTCGACATTCCCACCTCTATCCCACATAATGGTAGTGGCTCTCTACAGCCCCCAAATCATATTTAACCTCCTGCAAATTGCACATGCATGCTGTCACATGTTTGAACAACATGTTTCATCAGTTAGGAGATTGATTGGACCTAAAAGGATAGCGAGTACAAGACTGATTTTCTCCATAAGCTGTGGGCAGTTTGAAACTTAAAGCAACAATACGCAACAAGCATCTATGCTATGCAACATATAATCACTTAGTAACATTTTCTAAACATAAAATAAAAATATGTTTGAAAGTAGCCATCAGCCAAAATAGAAAGACATAAGACCCTAGATATGATTGACTGTAGGTGAGAAACCAATCACTGGCTGTGTTTTGGTTGACGTTGGGGTTGGGGGTGCCCCTGTGCATGTTGCATGGTGGTGGTATTTTCAATCACAGATAAACATCCCATTCCTCTCATGGAAAACTACTTTTATTGCAGCTTGGTGTTTACCACATGCCGCTTTCCATCTCATATTTGCTGTGAACTCATCCATGCTTTGACTTGCCCATCTGCCCTCGAGTGGCCCGGCTGCTTGTTAGGGGCTTTGTGTGTTTGGTTTCCTGCTTGCTTGCAAAAGCAATGTCAATACACTCAAAACAAAAGCAACAGTTATTTTCTTGTTCCTAGCAACACAGTCTATCTCTGTAGATCTTACCATCCATTCTGTTTCTTTGTTTGGTGCAGTTGTCATGACAATGCTTGCATCGGGTATTGGGTGGCTTGTCAACATGACACTTGTCTCTCTGTCCCTCTGTCCTCCCCCACTCCTCATTCTCCTTATTGCCCTCCCTTGTTTTTGTTGTTCATTTCCGGACCCCCCTCTCTTTACCCAATGGAAACTCCCTTTGCTTCTCCTTGGCCCAAATCTTGGCCTCCTTGCTGCTCCTTGCTCTTCCTCCTCCTCCTCCACCATCAACCCCCTCCATCTCATGCAGGTGTCTCAGGCACAGCTGCCTCTTATCTCTCCCCAGTCAAAGCCCTGGTGCCCCCCGTGCCCAAGCTGCTCAAGTCCCTGTTCCCCCGTCGTGATGAGAAGAGAGACCTGCGCCCTGCCTCTCACTCCCAGCAGGTAATGACCACAGCCCCATCCACAACAGCAACCTCCACAGCAGCCACCACCACAGCCCCTTCAGCCCCCTCAGCCCCTTCAGCCCTCAGCCCCCTCAGCCAGCAACTGCTGGCAGTAAGCTTGATGCATGATCAAGTGGGATTATGGCTAAATCTACTACTGAAAGTAGTGCACAGCACATTAATGACTTAACATACTACCAATTGTCATAACCTACATACGAGACTAAAAATTTCGAATTGACATGCTTTAAACATATACTCTACATGGCCTTAATACTTGAAACAGAAAACTTCCGTACATGATTAACATATATAATGTCTATTTTTGAACAAACAAATGGCTTATATCTGCTGTATACTGTGGTTCATGAGGAAGAGAGGGAAGGGCCATGGGTACAGTACATACAACATTATATAGGCTACTGTACATCTACAAGTACATCTGGTCTACAGGGGACAGGGTCTATTATATGGGCAATATTGTGTCCATAGTTAGTAGTGGTCATTACGTATGGTTATGATAACACCTTTAACACCTTGCTAGATGCCACAAAAAATGTATCAAATGAAGTGGCCTGTAAGTTCAGTTATGAATATGTGGGTATTTGTGACACTGTATGTGTGTGTGTTTGTGTGTGTGTGTAAAACGGGGTCATGAGGACACTGGTGGTTTTGTTGCAGGTGGAGCCTGCTATGCCTGGGCTCAGGGACCCCGAGGGAAGCAGAGTAGTTGTGTTTGACCTCTTTACTGGGGGGCCAGTAGGTGTAAAAACACACAAATGAATCATGCCATGTGTCCTCTCAAGGACACTCCAGACTCAGAAAGTGTTTGGCGTCTATCTGTACTTCACACATGGCATTCCCAGCATTACTGTTGCTGTGACACACTGGGCCTGAAATGCATATTGGCCATTACTTTCTGAGTATGGAATCTTGAAATTCTATCAACTAATCAGTCATGAAGGGCACATAAAATTTCATAAAATGCATTTCTTTAAGGATCTGTGATCTGAATGTGACTGTGATATGACCTACAATGGCATGCACATGTTTCCAAATGAACAGGATAAACATTTGGTTTTGGACACTGATTATTTTTTTAAATTCAGCCTTGGGCATTTATTCTGAAGGGTTGGAGAAGTAAATGCAGGATAATTGATGTCCAATCATATCAAATTACAAGCAGAAATGCACGATAATCTGAAAATGGATGATTTTGTCCCATTTTGTCTAATCTAAATTTGTTATTTAAGCCAAACATTTTCTTTGTTTTCTCTCCAAAGAATGTGCCTCGCATTATAGTGCAGTCTGCAAGTCTTGAAGAAGACCTTGGGATGGCAACAGTAGTAAGTGTGTTTGATGTTTTTTGTGTCATTGTAGAATTCTATCTTTTATCTCCCACTTTATTTGTATTCGGTGTGCATAATTCACTACTCTGTTGGAATAAGGTATGTCTGTTTTTTTCTAATAGCTTAACTGGTGTTCTAGCCATGCTTACATTTAGAATTACAGCTAGTTGTATAACTATCTTAGGACTGTACTGGTATTTTCTTATTCAGTTATTTCTAATGAAATGTATTATTATTTGCAAAGTTAAAATGTAGAGCCTCAGGGACTTCGAGAATAATCTCCAGATCTCAAACTGGAAGGATTTTGAAATTATAATTGCCTGCCATTTAATATAATTTAAAAAATATATTAAATCATTAGTCCTTTTTCTTTATTATGAGTGAAATTAAGTTGTAGCACCTTGGAGCTCCAATATGACCTCCTTAATTCACAGGTCCCCCACACTCCCGAGGAGCAGAACATCCCAGAGGATCCGTCTGAACCACCACACGAAGCCCCCAGCATTCCTGTCCTTCCCCCTCAACAGATGGCTGATGCTGCTGTTAGCTCACTCGACAAGGAGTCAAGTGTCTCAGATGCAGCTGTCACTGACATCTCCATGACAACGGTATGTCACTCATGCTTAGTGTTCTGTGTTGTGTTGTATTGTTTCTCCGTGCCACAGACAGCAGTTTTTAGACCTGAGGCTCAGTAAATAACATTAACTGGAATGAGCCTATGACCTCTAGTTTATCAACTAGATTAAAGCAACAGTAAGGAGTTCTGGTTTTTGCATAGTTAGCCAACCCTGAAACATGTGTATTTATCTGTTCTTCACATGATCAGACAACCTGATCATGGCAAAACTAACTGCCTGATGTGAGAATAGCTTACCTCACATAGTGGCAAATTGTTGAGTAGTCTATCTGTATTGTGTAAAATATCAGCCCCAGATAATAACAGATTTATAACAGGACTTCTGTCCACTGTTGTGTTTTTATGCACCCTTAGTTACTCCTTATTTGAAATTAAACAGCACCATGATTAATGTAAAATAAAAATATTTTTTTGTAAACTTGTAATCTGCCATCTGTCATTGGATGCATGTGGAGATTTAGATTGATCAAATTTTCTTCTGTGATCCACAGTTGGTAGAATGACTCAGTTAGGACAAAGGTATCTATATAGCTAAGAACTATAAACATACAATTTCCTCAGGTCATAGTGGAGACCTCAACAGTAGTGGACCAATCAGAATCCACAGAAGTCCTTCCCCTGGCACCATCTGGACTTGAGCCAGAGGAGCCAACCCCCAGCCCTGTGAGTGACGTGTCCAGTGGCTACATGTCCACCAGCATCTCCATGGGAACCCTGAATGAAGCCCCCATTTCATCCTCTGATCAGACCACTTCTGCTACCATAGATTTTGAGCTGGAGAGCTTTGCCAGTCACAATGGCTTAGAGGTGGGCACACCTGTCTCTTCTCCAATCAAAGCTGCTGCTGATAATGATGCTAACAAAGATGAGGTTGAAGAGCCTCTGGTCTGCCACGGAGACAAAGATAAACAGCCAGGTTTCCTACCAGCTTCAGAGGACCAGACCAAAACTATCCCACAACAGGTTTCTCCAACACAGGAGGAAACTACTGACATTCCCCCTGATTCCTCCTCTCCTTCAGAGGCTGAGACTGATGTAACATCCTCTTTAGTATCTCAAGAGGAATCACACACTACTGACCTGGAGTCTTCAAACCCAGAAGATTCCCCCTCCAGCCTTGTTTCTACCCAAGCAGAAACTCAACCCTCTCCCAAGTCCCCACCCTCCTCTCCCCTGGATGTGTCCCATTTTGGTACCCCAACGGCAGAGCCTCCCTTGATCCCTGACACCTCCTCAGAGGCACAGCCCCCATCCCTTTCCAAAGATACATCTTCTGACCCCCAAAGACCTCCACCTGCAGATGAAAGCTCCCCACAAGCTTCTTCTTTGACCAGGCAATTTGACCAGGCAGTGGCACCAATGCAGCCTGCACCCACCACCACCAACAGTCAACCTCCACCAAAAACTGTGCCCACTGGCAACCCATTCACAATCCAGAAGATCAAGACCTCAGATATCAAGTCCTTCAAGGGCATTGTGGAGAAGTCTGTAGAGCAAGGGGAAAGTGGCAACCTCCTAAGCATCTCTGAGCCCCTGGAGAGACTTGAGATCATCTCTGACTCGGAAGAGGGCACGGAAGGGCAGGAAGGACCAGAGTGCCCCTTGCCAGACTGGTTAAAGGAGGACATTTATGTGACAGTAGGCACCAATAAGCATGGCACTGTGCGTTATGTGGGACCGACAGAGTTTTCTGAGGGCACCTGGGTCGGGGTGGAGCTGGATGTTCCAGCAGGTATGCAACTCGATCACTTCCAGTGTTTCCAATGTTGGAGAACTAGTGAAGAACTAGTCAAGTACTTTGAACTAGTTGTTATAACTTAGTATTTGAGTGTTAAAATGGATATGTTTGTTTAGATATAAGACATTCAGCTTGCTTTACATTGTAAGGACAATTTGAGGTTTTGCATGAAATATAATATAATACAGTCCTGGTATATAAGTATGACTGTCTGACTATATGTTACACTATATTTATAAAATACCTCTGGAGTGTGATATTAATCATTTCATTGTTCTGCCATCTTCAATGATATCATCTCTCCTATAGGGAAGAATGACGGCTCTGTGAATGGTCGATATTACTTCCATTGCAACCCTGGCTATGGTGTGCTGGTGCGTCCGGACAGGGTCACCAGAGCAGAGGGCACAGCGAAGCGAAAGAGGAAGAAGCGGCACAGCACCAACCTCTCGGGCTCCACCACCAACCTCTCAGAGTCCACTACCAACCTCTCCCGGTCCACGACCAACCTCTCCACTTCCAGCACCAATTTCTCTGGCTCCAGCAGCAGGCTCTCAGGTTCTAACACCAACCTGGCTGCTCTCACTGCCATGGCAAAGAGGGAAGGGGCAGGTGGTGCCCGGCGGGAGAACAGGAAGTCCTGGAACAACTGATTAAATACGGAACATTCTAGAATGACTAGAGATAACTACTGCTTGTGTCACTAACATCTGCCATATAACAGAATTTGCCTGTGTAGCTTATTTATGAAGCACCACATTGCCGTTGTGGTTTACAGATGAATCAGCAATTTCAAGATTTCAAAAGTCCAAATCTCCAGCACAGATGACTCATTGCGCTAGCCAAATGTTTATCAGTGCCAATTCTGTTTGCCTTTCCAATCAAGCACCAAATAGGGTGGGAGAATTGCTTTTTAATCAAAATAAATATGTATTTCATATTGTGAATAGTGATAGAAGGTCTCCCAGAAGTGCCTTCAAGACCGCTGTCTGTCTGAAAACACAGTCACAGGATGTGATGACCATTGAACTTCACTGAATATGGTGGACCACTGCAGAGTCCTTGACTTTGTTGCATTTTCTGGTATTCATTTGCAATTACTGAGGACATGTTCAGACCCTTCAGTACAGAATGTAAAACCCTACAGAGTCATCCATCAAGAACACATTCTATGTGTTTGCACAGTATTTTAAAGATCAAAATTATTTTGCATTGGGAAGTGTGGACCAGTGGATTTTATATTTGACATCATAGTGTGAGTGTGGGTCTTTCAGTTAGTCAGTGTGTGTTTGAGGAATATAGTCTGTGGATGGTGATAGGTACATGTTGTATGTGAGTCTGTTGCTGTGTTCTCAGAAGAAATAATGGATAGCTTAAAAATATTTGTGTGGTTTTACATGGTTTCTTTTTTCAAAGAACTGTATGAAAGATGTTTTTGCCAGACTGGGTTTTACATGTCTTTGCTTTTTGTTATGGTTGTTGCTTGGTGTACGAATGACAGTGAAATCAGCATGGAATGACTGCTTTTCTGTTTTAAAAATAATGCATTAAAGATATCCAGTGATTTATTTATTAAAATATGAGAGTTATGGCCTTTGAATGATTTTATTTCTGTGCTGATGCCTCAGATGTTGGAATTCATTTGCAAATATTATTTTCATAATATGACTTTTATTTGACTATTATGTTTTAATAGGCAACTCAAACAAAGCAAATATTGCTCTCAAACAGAGTAAAATATTTAGGGAGAAAAAACGCTTATAGTGCACAACTCAACAACATATCGACGGCAGGCAGACACAGACAGATCTTCAGGAAATGCTTCAGAAGATGTCTGAAAACGACAAAACAGTGAACGAGGATAGAGGGGAAAAGAAGGTGAATGGTAGACAAATGGCAGACAGAGGACACTGGGGTGCTAAATTGGAATACCTCCTCGCTCAGTCAGGGTCTGTGGTCAGCCTGGGCAATGTGTGGAGGTTCCCTTACCTCTGCTTTAAGCACGGTGGAGGTGAGTGGCAGAGATGTGGGAGAGTTCCTCTTTGAAATACTGGAAACTTGTAAATATGCCATATATATATTATGTATACAGTATCTATACTGTATATATAAAATATAGTGCATGCTGTGTTTTTAAGGCTGCTGAAACACAGCAACACAGCAGCCATAATGTCCATATGCATATGCAGGGGCCTTCTTACCGCCTCACCTGCTGTTTGCTGTGGCCAGCGGGGTGCCAGTGTTTCTGCTGGAGACGTTACTGGGCCAGTACACCCAGCAAGGCTCTGTCACCGCCTGGAGGAGACTCTGCCCTGTGGCTGAGGGTAAGAACCTGGAGTTTGGTCTTGTCAAACACGCAGATTAATAATCTGTAATGTTTATGTTGTCTTACTTATTTGAAACTGTGTGTATGACTTTGTAATGTCCAGGAGTTGGCTATGTGTCACGCACAGACGAGACTCGACTTAACGAAATAAGCAAAAGGGGATTTATTTACAAACAGATAAACAGAATTCAACAAAAGCCAAAGTCTGAAACAGGGCAGAACTAACACACAAAAGATCTCATAAACTAACTCAGGTACAAACAATGGCAAACAATGTACTAAGGAGACCAATGATACCAAATAGAGAGTCCAGAAACGCAGGGGGTAAGGTACTCAGTTCGTAGGAGAAGACAGGAAACACGACTGACGCAGAGCAAATCCAAGGAAGGATTGACGAGGCCAGACACCAGGGAATCAGGGAGAGACACATATATAGCGTGGAGACCAGGTGATACCAATTAGTACTCAGGTGAAGGTGATCGTGCACAAGGAAGTGACTGCGAACGGGGAGATGAGCTGTGAGTTGGTGAGGCGGAGTGAGGGGACGTGGTCGTGGCCAGATCTGATGCGGATCTGACACTATGCTGGTCAGGTTATTATACTTTACATGTGCTGCACGGACATCATAGTGCTAACCTGGGCCCTCCTATATCTGGTGTTCTCATTCACATTTCCTCTGCCTTGGGCAAGCTGCGACAACATGTGGAATACAGGTACATAGGTCCAACACCTGGAGGCGTTAGCTGATGGTGGCCATAAGCAGTTTTATTCCAGTACACTTTTTAATTTAAGTGAATTGTCAGCATGTGTTGGTACATATAGGAGCCTGTATGAATAATCTTTTGCAAAAGATATTAACCACTTTTACATCCATCTTAAGCCATAATTTACATGGCTTTGCACGTACACTTTTCAGTTTTATCATCATTCTTTTTTGCAGCCAAATGTAGAGATCTAACAGCATTCAATGGAAGCTGGACTACTTGGAAAAACTCAACATCTGCCTCTACAGAGTTTTGGGAGTAAGAAAAGACCTTTATGGATGTATGGAAGTCTGTAAAATCCATAAAATCCTCTTACCTTGCTCCCATACAGTGCGCGCTCTCTCTCTCTCTCTATCATTTCTGATCTCGCACCCCGTGCTGTGTGCTTTAAGAGACGTGTGCTCGCCCTCTCTGGAGGCATTGAGGAGGTGGGGGATGTAAGGTGGGAGCTGGTACTGTGCCTCTTTGCCTGCTGGCTGGCCTGCTACTTCAACATCTGGAAAGGGGTCAAGTCCTCAGGGAAGGCGAGGGACTGCTGAGTGCTGACAACAAAGCTCTTAATTGAAGATAAACTAACTTTACTTTACTTTGGAAAGACTGGGGGTCTTAAATGTAAAAACCTACAGTAAGCAATTGTTTCTCTCTTCCAAATGTCCAGACCCTATGTACGAAACAAAGTGTAGAACGACGGGCTGGTTTTATTACCAGGCTAATGAAAGACAAAAAGTCTCACATTTTGGGAATGTTACTTTCCCATATGTCATGCTTCTGATACTGTTGCTACAAGGTCTCTCATTACCTGGAGCTTCACATGGTATCCAGTATTACCTCTATCCAAATATCAGCCACCTCATGGAAAGCGAGGTGAGGCAGACACAGACAAAACTGGTAGTTTCGCTGCAGATCCAAGTCCAAATCAGGACCACAACTAGGTGAAATCAGGTCCAGACTGGTTCCAGATTATGGTGGTTTCTTACACAGACTGAATCATTGAATCATGACACGTGTAAAAGATGACACCTTGTGACCTGAGCAAAGTAAACTATTTTAGATGACAATTTTTGATTGACCTCGAAACATTTATTGAATCTCAATAAAATGTATTGAAAGGCCGCTGTAATATGCAGTTATTGTATTTCAATCACTGATCTCTAAAAATAACTTATAGTATACTAACTTAAAGTATTCCTTTTTAAAAACTTAATGTAAAGAATAACTATAGTATTGTATAGTATTATAACCCATAGAGTACTTTTTAAATTAATGATTTCAAAAAGCCAAACCTTCTCAGGACTGTGCTGATACAAATGACCTTTGACCTTCAGGTGTGGATTGAGGCAGGATTGCAGGTGCTGTTGGCAGTCCAACTATTCTTGGAAGGTACAACAAATTTAACAACTGTTACAAGTAACAGCCTTTCTCAGAATTAAAGCAAATGTAATGTAGAGCAAATGAGAACAAATCACCAGATAAATTGTTATATAAAATTAAGTCAAAGTAGGAACACTAAATAGTAACAAATTGTATGATAAGCAAAATGGATACCAGATGCAAATACATTTGATTAGACTGCATATGGATATGCATTTTGAATAGCAGCACCAGTTTTATAGTGGGCTTTGCTGTCTTCTCTGTGCTGGGCTTCATGGCAGAGAACCAAGGAATGCCAATAGAGATGGTGGCAGAGTCAGGTATTGATTATGCGTATTGAAATAGCATAGTCTACCCTCAGGACTTGGCACTCATGCGTCTCCCTAATGTCTGTGCTGTTTGTTTTTTCTCTATGGTACTTTTTCTGGGAATCGACACAATGGTGAGCTTTCACAGGCCATTCCAAACTTTTATGTTCTGACTTCAAGGCGTTTTCACTATCAGCTTGGTAATAGCATTTTTCTTTGTAACACTCTGTAACAGTTGTGTCCGATAATCAAGACAGAAACTTATCACAAATGAAACTGTAATATGGACAATGTCCCTATCACACACAGAGACACCTTTGATGTTTAACCAATATTTACAACCCAGGTGCTGAATAAGTCACCTGATCCCATGTCTGATTTCCTTACAGCAGGGGTGGAGACCGTCATGACCTCCATGTCTGATCTCTTCCCAGCAACCCTGCGCCTAAAAGGACGTAGAGAAATCCTACTGGTTCTCTTCATCCTCTCAGGCTTCCTGCTTCAGTTGGCCGTGCTTACTGAGGTCTGAGAAGAATGGCTGGCTGGTTGTGTCCCGCCGTGTTAATCTATGCTCTCAAATAACAGAAGACTGTACACTAATGGCCAAAAGTTTTGGTATTCAGACTGTGATTTGCAAACTCTGTTGGCTTTATGGTGGCAATCCATAAGGTTTCTAAATGCAAAAGTTCAATGTGGGCAGAAACGTACTATCATTCATTGCAAATAGCTTAAATAGCATTGAAATTCTTGTGACTCATTTGAAGCATTGAGTGGACTCATAACTGTTGTTATGAGCTAAAGGTCTTACCCATACGGTAAGCTATTTGATTTTGGAATTACTAAATTAGATTTAGACTTTGACCTTTCCTCAACTTTCAAGTTACTGCCCCATCAATGCTAATACAATGCTACTCACCCACAAACCATCCAATAGTTTGACCCATTTTCCTCATGTTTTTTGGTCAGGGTGGGATATATGTGTCAACTTGTGGAGCACTATGGCAGTAATGGTGCCAGTCAACTCATAGTGGTTGTTTTTGAGTCACTGGCCATTGGCTGAGTTTTTGGTGAATGCATATCCTCTGAAAATAATTTTATTTATTGTGAAATTTTACCATAAAGCACAGTAGCCAATATATCAATTCCATGAAGGCAGAAAAATGTTACAAAGTGATAAAAATCAATACTACTACTTCATAAGAACCTGAATGCTGTTTGCAGAGGTGGTAACGATACTTTGATGAACAAGAGCAGATCGACTGTTGGAGTGTGCTGAGGTCATGACCGGAGAAAGGCCCTCTGGCTTCTTCAGTGTATGTTGGAAATATCTGACGCCTCTGTTGTCACTCGTGAGTGACATGTATACAAAACATGAAGCCCTCAATAGCCATTTTATCCAGCAGGGATTCATGAAAGCTAACTCGCTCAGTTTAGACATGCCTTTTGTAAGGTGTCTATTAAAGCCCTTCTGAGCACCGTTTTGTATTATGGAAAATGAAACTCCATCAGCAACATTCTTTGCAACAACCTGTAATATGTTTACAAACGAAAAAAAAAATAGATTTAGATAATTGATCTACATACATACATACTATAGAACTAAATTCAACACACAACTATATTTTTCTTTTGAAATCATAACTGGTACATTCTGTCTTTAACAGGGCTCTTTAATCTTTTATCTGGCGGCCTATCAGCCACTGACGTACAAGTACGTGTACCCAGGCTGGACCCATTCCTTGGCCTGGGTGATGGGTCTTTCTTCAGTAGTAAGGGGGCCTGCCTGGGTCTTTATCAGAATCTGTAAGAGCCAAGGCACCTTGCAAATGGTTAGTTATTTTATGTCAACTATACCAAATTCCGTTGGTCAAAGAGAACAGTGTTTACATCTTTAATAAATGGGTGCAACAATATTTGCCAGTTTAGGAAATTTGACCATTGGCTTGATGCGAGACCACCTCAAAATAAACTCAGCAGGCATTACCATCTGGTAGCTACTCTAATGTGGGCATTTCAGTATATTCTGTTGCTACTAAAATGCCATTGAATACTTTTACAGCGCCCGTCACAACTGTGCTGCTCCAATGACCTTTCCAGTCAAAACAGAGAATCAGTCCAAACTTGGCTTGCAGAGACACTGGCATTATGACCCATGGTTGGGATGGACAGAAGTATTCCACATTCCCATGGACTTTAACTTTTCTTTCATGACATTTTTGTAGTTTTCCCCATCTACAGTGTACACGAGTCATTTTCATCTTTTGTAACATGGACAACCTAATCACAATAAACCAAGTTTGTTCGATTAAAAATACAAATGAAATGTAAGAATGTGAATGGATCAAAACAAAACAAAAATGAGGCATTCCAGTTCCAGTATAACTTTTTAATTTCTGCAAAAATCAAAATGTCAGACTTATACAGACAGGTCTGGACATGGGCAGAAGAACCTGCAGCCCACCCTCCATGCAGCGTGCACATCACACATGAGCAGTAAGAGCCAGCCATTCTTTCCCTCTCCCTCCCCCTGCCGCTTTCTGTCAAATGGAATGTTCCAATTCCCCTGCCATTGTGACAGTGCCCTAAACTTCAAAAACTCAGTGCAACAGGGTAATTAAATTTGGGAGGCCCGGATGAAACACCATCTCATACAACAGTCAACCAAAAACCACAATCTACTGGCGTCCCTCACAATAAAACTAGGGCTCAGGAACGAGCCATGTTGAATCACTGTACAGCGGAAATGGACAATTTTTAAAGTGTTTTTTTTTTTCTCTTCTTCTTTAACCATTGTAAGGACATCGACCAGGCTCTCCACACGCGGGACGAAAATGACCAATAAGATACAGTTGGAAGAAAAATGTGAGGTTAATCAAGGGTGGAGCTTGTATTGGGAAGGTGGGGTGGAGGGTTTAGTCGACCTCCTCCATGCGGCTGGCGTCATCATCTCCCTCAAGGGGCGGGATCTCATCTGTGGAGGGGGCAGAGGTTGGCTCTTCTGTGGCGACGTCATCGTCATCGATACCTAATTGTGGAGAACACAAAAACAGCAACGTCAGTTTCTGCAAGGTGACGTTGGGAGAAACTCTACCCCCCCCCCCCCCCATCAGTTATACAAGCAAATGTGTACAGAGCCTTGCAAATTTACCACACTAAAAGGTGCTTCAAGGATACGTGGCGCTAATTATTCCCATACAAGTCCAAACAAGTCTGAACGGCAAATGAAGTGAGCCATAATGAAGACACAAGTACACATGTGCCCTCAAGCAGACTCCCCCCCCCAAAATGCTTGATTACATACACAGATGGTATACTGAAAGAGAGTTCCTCAGTTCTCCAAAACTCCAACTAGCCCTATTTGATGGCAAATGGAAACTCATCACTGATCCGGGCTACGTACCAAGGCCAAGCTTGATCATCCTGTAGATACGGTTGGAGTGCGTCTGGGGGTCATCCAGGGTGAAGCCGGAAGACAGAAGTGAGGTCTCGAAGAGGAGGATGACCAGGTCCTTCACCGCCTTGTCGTTCTTGTCGGCCTCAGCCTTCTGCCGGAGCATCTCAACAATGGGGTGGTCGGGGTTGATCTCCAGGTGCTTCTTGGCAGCCATGTAGCCCATGGTGGAGTTGTCCCTCAGGGCCTGGGCCTTCATGATCCTCTCCATGTTGGCCGTCCAGCCGTATGTGCTGGTGACGATACAGCAGGGTGAAGACACCAGGCGGTTGGATACTGTAACCTAGGAGATGGAAAGGTCATTGTCAAGAGTCCAAAACAAGAAAAGGGAAAAGGGTCCCGACACCACTCCTTGGATCCACTGGATTTCCAGGATTCCAACATTTGTTTTATAACCATGGTTGAGAAACGCAAGCTGATGTTACATCATGCAGACATACTGTTAGGGTTCAATTTACACAACCACGTCTAAGGTACCACTCGGCAAGCAACATCCAAGCAACTTGGTTTTAAAATGATGATCAATGTTAGGTCAAAAACAAGCAGTTAAAAGTCAACAAGTTCAAAGTCTCTCACTGACACGTGCGCACACACACACACACACACACACACACACACACACACACACACACACACACACACACACACACACACACACACACACACACACACACACACACACACACACACACACACACACACACACACACACACACACACACACACACACACACACACACACACACACACACACACACACACACACACACACACACACACACACACACACACACACACACACACACACAAAAACTGGAGTTCACCTTCACTCCTTTGCCAAGTAGCAACACCCTCCAAGGTGCAAAAGAAACCAAACTTAAGCACAAACACCTAGCATTTAAACTCACCAAAAGATAACGTCTAAAATCAATTATGGAACCTGTTCATGATTGGAGAGGAGGTTGGTCATATATCAGAGCAACAAAAATGGCCTGAAAGGGTCAGACTTTCAAACCCACAGTCTCATCAATAATTTATAGTTTAGTAGTAAGCTACTGAATTTTACCTTCTCCACTTTCTTGTCCAGGATGTCCTTCATGAGTTTGCAGAGGTTCTCAAACTTGGCCTTGTCCTCCTCCATCTTCTTCTTCTCCTCCTCGTCCTCTGGAAGCTCCAGGCCCTCCTTGGTGACCGACACAAGGTTCTTGCCGTCAAACTCCTTCAGCTGCTGGACGCAATACTCGTCAATGGGCTCTGTCATGTAGATCACCTCAAAGCCACGCTTGCGGACGCGCTCCACAAAGGCAGAGTTGGCAACCTGATCCTTGCTCTCACCTGAAGAGAATGCAAGACATCCAATTAAGTCATGCATTCGTCAAATTTTCACCTGATTACAAATAAGACCGATGACTATCCAATTATCTCCAAGTTGGGCCTTTCTAATCATTTGGAACCATGTACTCAAGCACTTGGATTTCATTGGCCACTTAGGACTGAACAGTGCTAAAGCTCTGAGCTCAGTGGTTGCTTTTAACCTAATGCTATTAGGAATTGTTATTGTTATTAACATTGAGAGGGGGAGTGCTCAAAGCTAGGGTGGGGTGAGTGGGGACTCACACAGGGCAAAACAACAGGGCAAAACAACCTCAGTGCCATCAAATCTTACTTCTAAACACCATGCTCCTCAAATGGATGCGTCTGAGCAACAATCGGGACTCGCTTCTATTAGGAAGTGTCAGCTGCTTTTAAGTTGTGAGGAGGGATGCTGAAGCCCAGTCACGGTGGAGAGCAGTTAGAATTCTCTACCAAAGTAAATGATTCCCAGTACAGCACTCATCAGCTGGAGGGAGAGGGTCTTTGGTGTGATCCTTACTGGACTAATATTGAGCTAGTAGAACTTATACACAGATGAATCTCAATTTGGGTTGGCTTGGGTTGGCCAAAGCCTGATCACTCAACTTCAACCTGACTGGAAATTCTTCTGACTAGGATTTCTTACCAGTGATGTAGTAGATGGACTTCTGGTTCTCCTTCATGCGGGTCACGTACTCAGACAGGGAGGTTGTCTCATCGCCCGACTGGGAGCTGTGGTACCGCAGCAGCTCAGAGAGCTTCTTGCGGTTCTGAGAGTCCTCGTGGATACCCAGCTGCAAATGCAGACACAAACACTTTATTCAGCCCATGAAGTCACTACAGCAGCACCTAGGTTAAATTTTTAGAGCGGCACACAGCTATTTTCAATGTTCAATCTTAAGGTCAAATTTCTGCACAACAAGGTCAATGCCCCACTCTCATCGACCACAGGGAGGGGAAACGGCTATATTTGAAGTCAAGCAATCCACTACATGCCAGTATACAAATGCTGAATATAGCATTATTTGTGGCAAACAATTTTGGTTTCTAAAATAATAAAGGTCCTTGTGCAATTAATATATAATGAAATGACACACTTGACTTATACAGGAAGTACGGCTGTAGGCATCTCCGGTTATGAATGAGATTTGGGGCTCCAAGAAGCCAAGCCACCATTATCTTTAATATCAATCAGCTACAAATGGCTAGTTGCAGCAATATGTGGCTGAGCAATAGTTAGAAAATCCCTTCAGGAAGTGTCAGCTGCTTTTAAGTTGTGAGGAGGGATGCTGAAGCCCAGTCACGGTGGAGAGCAGTTAGAATTCTCTACCAAAGTAAATGATTCCCAGTACAGCACTCATCAGCTGGAGGGAGAGGGTCTTTGGTGTGATCCTTACTGGACTAATATTGAGCTAGTAGAACTTATACACAGATGAATCTCAATTTGGGTTGGCTTTAAAAAATCATTTGCACCAATAAATAAGCCTGAACACCCTAGTTTTATTCCACGTTGCTGGTACAATTTGAAAAACATAGAAAACACTAACAAAGACAACTCATTACCTTCATGTTCTTCGAGAACTGCTCGTAGAACTTCTTGTAGTTGTCCTTATCCTCAGCCAGTTCACCGAAAAGCTCAAGGCACTTCTTGACCAGGTTCTTGCGGATGACCTTGAGGATCTTGCTCTGCTGAAGCATCTCTCTGGAGATGTTCAGGGGCAGATCCTCAGAATCCACCACACCACGGATGAAGTCTGAAAGGAAGGGTGGGAGGTTTAAATATACATTCGTACACTGCAACAAACACAGAATATATCAGTAGCAAAAATGGTTCCGATTTATCTTTTTGTAAACATTCACCCTCCTCAAGGACTAAACACATTTTTTAAAATCAGTGATATTGAGCCCTCAAGGACTGAATACATTTTAAACTAGTACTACTCAAGCCTGCTCCAAGATTATACACCATTTCAAGAGAGCTGGTCATAGCTGTTCTCACAGGGTTTGTTTAAACATTCCATATGTCTGTTTCATGTGATAAATGTAGCAGACATAGATTGGGAATAGAATAGAATGGTGTTTGTCACATTTATAACCAGTACCACTTAACCTTCAAGGACCGTAAATGCCTTTCTATGCAGACCACTCATCCAATCTGGAGGTGAACTTACTAAGGTACTCTGGGATGAGCTCCTCGCAGTTGTCCATGATGAAGACCCTGCGGACGTACAGCTTGATGTTATTCTTCTTCTTCTTGTTCTCAAAGAGGTCGAAGGGGGCGCGGCGGGGGATGAAGAGCAGGGCACGGAACTCCAGCTGACCCTCCACAGAGAAGTGCTGTAGAGGCACAGAGCCAAGAGACCGTCAGACCAGCTGCATTTGTTATCAGATAAAACCACACCAACACCTGTGTGCTTGTGAGACATGTTGAATTTAAACCATTACACATGAAGCCGCATCTGACCCACTACAGTCATTCAGTGTCCATTAGACACAGACTGACATTAAAAGGATCTTAGTACAATATACTGACCAAACCTTGTACCTTAAGATGATGGCTCTGACTAAGCCAAACTAATTCACATCAGTAGGAGAAGTGTACAGAAACTAGTGCAAATAGGTTTTACCTTGACGGCCAGGTGATCTTCCCAGTCGTTGGTCAAGCTCTTGTAGAACTCTCCGTACTCCTCGGTGGTGATGTCGTCAGGGTTACGGGTCCAGAGAGGCTTGGTCTTGTTCAGCTCCTCCTCGTCGATGTACTTCTCCTTGATCTTCTTCTTCTTCTTCTTCTTGTCCTTGTCCTTATCGTCCTCGTCCTCATCTGAACCCACATCCTCAATCTTGGGCTTGTCCTCGCCATCTTCCTCCTTCTCCTCTTTGTCTGCCTTCTCCTCCTCAGCCTCGTCGTCACTGATCTCCTTGTCACGCTCCTTCTCAACCTGCAAGTTAAATTGTGGTTAATGTAAATTACGGCAGGACCAGTTTTAAAATGAACACATTTTCAAGAAATGCACGTTTAGTGTCAATATAAACCCTACTGGTTTACTGAGGTCATCCAAGCTTGGCCATAGGTTATTTGGGATCAATACTGTTAAGGTTTCTCACTCAATATATAACGAAACTAGAAAAGCACTCAGAGCGCAGACCTCTGTCAAAGCAATGTGGGGTCACAGAAGCAATACAAATTCCAGACCACAACCAAAATCTAATAATCTGTTCCTTGTCCTAATACCAGTGTTATCTGAAAATGTTCATGCAAATAGGTAGAGTACTTTGAGTTATTTTGTACACAAACAGGCACAAACCAATGAACAGATAAATGCCGACAATAACATAACCTCCGTGCCGGAGGTGACAAAAGCTTTTCACTGACAGAAGAACAGCAGTAGATGTCTCTGGTTACAGGAGGGTGAGGGAGCTTCACAAGAGGTCAAACGATGACACAGCAATTGTCATTATGGCATCTGACATTACACATAGCATAAATGGATGCGTCAGAGCAACAGTTGGGACTCGTTTCTATGAGGTCCCATCAGGAAGTATCAGCTGCTTTTAAGTTGTGAGGAGGGATGCTGAAGCCCAGTCACGGTGGAGAGCAGTTAGAATTCTCTACCAAAGTAAATGATTCCCAGTACAGCACTCATCAGCTGGAGGGAGAGGGTCTTTGGTGTGATCTTTACTGGACTAACATTGGGCTGGCAGGACTACTGATTATGAGCCACTTACAACAGATGCAACCTTAAGTCATCTGCTACTTACAAAGAGGGTGATTGGGTAGCCGATGAACTGAGAGTGCTTCTTCACAATCTCCTTCACCCTCTTGTCCTCAAGGTATTCTGTCTGGTCCTCCTTCAAGTGAAGAATGATCTTGGTGCCACGGCCAAGGGGCTCACCTGCAATTCAATTTAACACCATTATCACAAGTCTCCAGGTCTACAACTTTTTCCCTGGTTCACATTGTTTTAGGCTATAGTTTGCTCATTTGCATCATTACACTTAAAAAGCTATTAAAACTACAGCATCAGTGTCATTAGCCCATTTTGTGGCCACACACAACAAATTGTAGAAGCACTCACCGCTATCAACCTTAACGGTGAAGGAGCCACCAGCAGAGGACTCCCAGGCATACTGCTCATCATCATTGTGTTTGGTAATGACTGTCACTTTCTCTGCAACCAGGTAGGCGGAGTAGAATCCTACACCGAACTGCCCAATCATGGAAATATCAGCACCGGCCTGGAGGAACAAAAAATGAAGTTAGAGGTTGTCAAGCCAACAATTCAAGTCAGGTCTCATACATGTCTTTTGTTTAAAAAGTAATTTGAAGTAGTGGAAAGGTTTTTTTCTGAATCAATAACCTTTATCTATTCATATGACAGCCACCACTAACAACAACTTTGAACTAAGCATAGAAATGCAGGCAACCAACCTATAAAGAAGCCACTTTCAAAATGGATCAATACCTGCAGAGCCTCCATGAAGGCCTTTGTTCCTGACTTGGCAATAGTACCCAGGTTGTTGATGAGGTCAGCTTTGGTCATGCCAATGCCAGTGTCAACAAGGGTAAGGGTGCGCTCATGTTTGTTGGGGATGATGTCAATCTTCAGGTCCTTTCCACTGTCCAGTTTGGTCGGATCTGTCAAGCTTTCATATCTGATTTTGTCAAGAGCCTGTAGAGAAAAGGGGGGGAAAAGGATGAAACAAATTTAACTTGTGCTTTGTGAGCATGGTTACAGTTAGACAAACACAACTTGAGAACTCACATCAGAGGCATTGGAGATGAGCTCCCTGAGGAAGATCTCCTTGTTTGAGTAGAAAGTGTTGATGATCAGGGACATCAGCTGAGCGATCTCTGCCTGGAAGGCAAAGGTCTCAGCCTCCTCTTCTTGGCGCATTTCTTCAGGCATCTGCATGTTGGACAGGGAAGAGGTTTCCTATTGAGTAAATGCTCTTAAAACCACCAATTAAACTGATAAGACATATTTACTATATTAAAACTGGACACATTGACCATTTGACCACAAGGTGGGATGGTGAGCTAAGTCCAATTTGAGAACAAAGCATTTTCGCAGCAGAGCAGCATGGCTTTTTTGAGCGTCAGCTAGAGCAAGCTTTCGATTTCACCTCATTCACCAGCCCATCACCCACGCTCGTTCATTTCCTTGTTCCGGATGTTACAGTCCCGTAGAACAACATGGCGACATCCACAAGGCACACAATGGGAGCCGCACGTGTTCGGCGATGGGGTTGTTAGCTAGTTAACATTAGTTCACCGGCTATAGTGAATTGACTACTCAGAAAACATATTGGTGAGCTCAACCAACTGTGTGCACACCACACGCGTCCAACACTAATACTGATTACCAGTACGCTTTATGAGTAGGTCTATTCATATTACCGGCACGGGCAACCAAAATGGATGCGATCCACACCGCAAGCAAAATGAACGCGATTGGCACATTCTCCCAAATACGCTAGAGCGAACGACTTCCCCAGCGAACCAAATCAACACCTACAGGAGAACTACAACGAACACGTAACGTTTTTACGTCTTAAATAAGTTGATAATTTAGCAATTTTGCTAGTGTTACACAATTGAGTTGCACTGGACATTAAATTCAACTCCCACCACATTCAAGGAATGGCGACTACTCTGGCTAATTGAGTAGCATAACGACACTGTGCCGGGTTGCTTCACGTTCGACTTCACATGCATCAACATTACAAAATATATATGTGTATATATATATATATATATATATATATATATATATATATATATATATATATATATATATATAGCATAAGGTCAAGAGTGGTCCGCCATCAAAAGATAAACCCAAACGTTAACGACAAATCACGTAAGCGGTATAGTAAGACATCGCACCTGCTCACAATGGGTCATTTTCTATCCTCGAAATTTCTAGTACTTTCCGTGGAGTATGGTTATCTTTCAAAGAGGATATGAGACAAGACAAAAGGCTGCCGCCCAAGAATTGTAATTGCAATCATTGTAACCAATCAGAACATTAAGGAAAGTCGCTTATGGTGTTTTTTTGTACCGTTAACACTGCCACACGACCCACCCTGTGGATGCAGTTAACGTGAGCCAACCGTGAGGTAATGTATGCCGGTTGAGTTCAAACTACATGGCAAAACATAAATGACAACCATTCTGCAGAATTCATACACGTACCTTGGTTGATTTTGTTGACAATTCTTGAATAAATGCTACCAAATCTATATGTCCCCCTCCGCACACTGACGCAGGGAAATAGAAAGGGAAGTCGCTTTAAAAGACCAATGTCTATATAGCCTCAGTGTTTGAAAGTGCGGGTGTATCCATCCGCGGCTCTCGAGCATCTCCTTTGCGACACAGACAAACAGAAGTAGCTTAACGTTACTCTACTGCAGCAGTTACATCAAGGATTCCCCATGCAACACCTGCATTTTTTGACCGGTGTATCTCTGCAGAACACGATAAATAAAAAGCAAGTAAATTAATATACACATTAGTTTGTGTTCATAACTTTAATCTGAGCTCTCTATTACCCCCTCAGAGGTAGTCCAATCAGTTTTGTACAGATAATCAGTTCAGAATTGGAATCTGACTTAATGGAAATGTGTTGTATAAAATCTGAGTTGATATATTTTGATTGACTATTACATCTTCAAACTATGTAACAGTGGAGATTTTGTTAGTTACACATGCACCTGTGTTAACGTTTGTATTTTCAAACTGAACACACTGAACTTTATGTCAAGTATCTATTCGTTACGTGTGAGACCATGACACTGTGTCGACACATATTTCAGAAAATCCTTTAGAAACCCTAGAAACCTGACAAAGTTATTTTGGTAGAGGAACTGTTTCATGTCACGGAAGGTTATCATTCGGCTAGAGCGGGTGTGCTTTGATTTTTTCCAGCACTTTCCATCAAAACCCCGCCCATGGCTATGACGCGACCTGTCTATCAAATGCAGTTTTCGCGGCAACAGATGCTACACCGCCGTTGAAAGTTACAGCAGGTACCTCAGGCCAGAGGTTGTTGATTGCCTTGGTAACACACAAACATCCCTTTCGGATGCCACCTAAACGAAGAACAAATACAGTTCATACAGGATATCTGAACGACATTTTGTACAACTGTGTTCCCGGTCAAAAATTATCCAAGCCATAGGAAAATGGATTGATGAGAGGCCATAACCACATCTCTGCCATAAATGTGTAAAATTGTGCCCATGCAAACAGTCTACATTTAGCTTTTGTCGATAGCCTCTACAGAACCTCCCTCACAGAATGAGCTCATGACTGCCCTGCAGGTCATAGCATAGGAAGTAAGTTCAAATGTTTTTATATATAATGTTAGGCTGTATATGTAATATTCAAACGACTTTAACTTAAACTGCAATGTAGTCATGAGATTAGAGGTAGCTTTTCCCTGGAAACACCACACTTACGTGAAACGTAACAACGGAAGAGGAAGGTTAAGAAAGCCTTTCCTCGTGACTGCCAACCAAATTAAAATGTCCAGCATCTGCAAAAATTCTCCATTGATTTAAATGCAAAGGCAGTCAGGGTGATGTCAAAGGTTGACTATCCCATACTGCAATGCGTTAGTCACGTGACAAACATCCTGATTGAGTGAAGCTTGGTATATATCCGGTAACGTAATTTCGTTGTAACAGTGAGAAAAAGATTATTTCATCTGGTCTGGGTGAGTTTGTGTTCACAGTATGTTGTTATTTGTGTTTAGGGGTGTTGTGGGTAGTCACAGAGAAACTATATACAAAGCAAAACCAGGTTTACACAAACAATATACCACATAGCTAACGTTAGCCATCAAGTGCAGCTAGCTGTAAAGCTAACACAAAATAACCAGGAAATGTTAGAGCTAATCAGCCCTTAGCTTTGATAGATATTTTTTTAGTGGTTGAGGTGTTATAACTTCACCTGTGTCTTCAAGCAGGTTCTGCTATTTTGCTGTACAGCGATATTCATTTGGCGGTTGCGTTCCATGCCGTAATTATTTAGATATCTTTTTTACGCCCTGGTGAATAGTTAATTTTGTATGCTGACTAAATCTAGCCAAGCATGTGTCCTTTAGGGCTTTGGTAGCGTTGTCCAACGTTAGCTAACGCTAGTTATGGGATATGGGAGCCAAGGCTAATCTCTGCAAGTAGCCTTTATTCTTAGCAACACTTTTTACACATGTTGCTGATATTCCGATGAATTAGACCTCAGCTCAAAAAGATGCTCTGTAGTAATTCGTGAGTTAGCTGTATACACAAGTCTGACCTTCGTTGACGCTACTAACTTTACAAGAGTTTCTCAGTCATCAAGGTAGTCAAACATGCGCCAACGTTACTCAGTCTATCATAATTTCTAGGTTTAGTTTAGAAAAGGATATTGCCATAGTTACCTTTTGTTTTATCATAAAGAAATGTTGTCGAAACATATATTGAACCCCATCCCATACAGCGAGATGATTTTGACTGCAAACGTCATGGTGAGCTGTGTTATTATGGTTCGTAGGAAATGTAGGTGGAACTATTGTTTAAAATATAGATGTTACTGTTAAAAATGTTATACCATAATCAACATGCAACACAATGTATGACTATATGACGGCCTAATTCTCACAGGTCTTCCAGGTTGGCACACATTTGACATTGGCTTATGTTTCATTTGCTTTAGGTCTATGTTATGATAAACATTGCTATTCAGTGTTGAAGTATTTTATCTTCAGGGATACTATGATGAGAATCATAGTCAGACAAATATACTTAGTGGCGCCTGTCCTACAAACACTATATTACAAAGCAGCGCTTAACAAAAACAGAGAAAGTAAGTCCTGTCACAGTATGCTAGCAGTGGGAGAACTGTGGCCATATCCCAGCCCCGCCATCATTATTTGGAACATGATTATGATGTGGGAATGAGGACAAATGTTTGAAGGTTTGACTTGGCGTGTTGGTTCTTATGCCTCATTTTTTTGTCCCTCAGGAGTGGACCTTCCTTCCAACATGTCCTTCCCCCCACACCTTAATCGGCCCCAGATTGGCATCCCCCCTCTGCCCCCTGGCATTCCACCACCGCAGTTTGCTGGGTTCCCTCCAGCTGTGCCCCCTGGTAAGGCTTAACTAGGAGATGCTTTACATGCTTGCAAATGTTTATGTTGTCCAGTATTCAGTGTGACAGCTTTCAAACTGAGGTTTTTTGTAGACACACAGATTTTATGTCAGGCAGCACTATTGCAAGTTTGCACTAAGTGGTCATCTGGTTTAACACATACTGTATCGATATGTATTTTTATGTTCCCATACTTGAAGAAAATTGATAATATAGGCTATTGCTATTCAAAGGTGGTACCACAGTGTTATGTGTGCAGCGCTTCATTCCCTGCACAAGGCATTGCATTAGTCCAGGTGACTTGGTGGTGTTCTTGTGCAATTAATACAATTTTAATTACACAATTCCCAATAATTTAAAAATAACATATTCTTAAACAAATATGACATAATCATAATCAAACAAACTAGTGTTGCATGCCATTTTGCAAGGAGCCCCAGACTATTAAGGCTTTATTCTGGCCAGTGTGCTGATTTACACATGTACACACCATATAAAGTGATATTCAAAGTCCAAGGAAAATGCAAATAAATGCAACAGGTTGCCAAAGTTAAGTAATGTTTGTTGTTGTTTGTTAAGTAATGTATGTTAAGTAATCATGATTTCATATTGATCAAAAATAATTGTGATTACCATTTTTTTCCATATTCAAGCAGCTGTTAGGTATCTACTTTTAATTTCAGACATTATTGTTCTGTTCCTGCCTCTGTCTCTTTGTCCTAACTTTGTATTTATATTCTGAAGAATGGTTTTGCGTTGCTGACAACCTGCACAGTTGATGAGTTTTGACATTTACAGATATTGTTTTTGACCTATTTGCTATTGTTTTACAGTGACTTCGATGATACCAGTGCACATGGGCATCATGACGCCAACCCCTGCTGTAGGTTTCCTACCAAAAAAGTTTGGCCTGAGCTTTCCTTTAATTTTTTTTGTAGATACAAGACTGAGATCTGATGATCTGAAGTCTGATGATCTTTAGATTTTTATTTATTTATTTTTTGCTTCGATTAATTGGTGTGCTGCTATGAAAGATGGAGTGCATTGGACCATTGGAATAATACCTTGCTCACAACATGGCTTTGAGTCATGCAATGCCAGGGAGACCAACACTGTGACCCAACCTGCAACCTACAGATCAATCAACCTTGAAAAGATGTCCCACTCTGCAGTCCTAACCCAATGGTGTATTTTGATTCCTTCTGGCCTAGTTGTAAAGCTTGTGATATGGTCTCACAGGTGCTGGTGCCCACCTCAGTGTCCGTGGTCAGTAAGCCTGCTGTCCCGAAGAAAGACCTGCCCTTGCCACGCCCAAAAACGCCAGAGGAGGCAGGCGGCCCTACCACGACAGTGTTTGTGGGAAACATCTCTGAGAAGGCCTCAGATATGCTCATCAGGCAGCTGCTCTCAGTGAGTCAATCAATCAGTGTTTGTAGTTCATCTACATAGTTGTAAAGCAGTGTGACTTGTATGCTCTTGTAACATCTCATGCGCCATTTATGATGCCTTATGTGTGATATTTCATGTGATATAATGGCAATTATTGCATATGTTATATGAGCATGACGGGTACATCAGAAAGCAATTAATGTGAAATGAAATGTGTATTATGGGAAGTAATGAATTATTTTATATGACAGAAACATGTTTAGGTCTGTGCACCATTTTACTGTAAACATCAAGCAATAAAGATCTGTCCTGTAATAGTCTGAAATCAGCTCATTGTGACTGTCACCTCTCATTCTTGGGCCTCTCTCCTCCTGCAGAAATGTGGCCTGGTCCTTAGCTGGAAACGAGTACAAGGAGCCTCTGGGAAACTTCAAGGTGAGAATGGCAAGGAAGAGACCTCTGTCGGATTCCATTTTGGATTTAAAAACTGTACTTCCTCATTCCTGCTGGCCCTTGTATCATAGCAACCATCACTCTATGTTCAGAAGAATTACTTGTGGTGTTAAATTTCAGAATAACTTCATGTTTTGTTACTGGAACACTGCCTCAACTAGTCTTCCAACATTTGTGAACATGTTGCATGCTCCAGCAATTAATTTTCTAAGAAAGACCTGAATAAAAAATTATATAATATTATGATTATGATCTTAAGTACTTCATATATACTTAGTATATGTTTAGTATTCATTGTAATAGGTTCTTTCACATGCATTGCATCAGGTATTGCGCACCTGTCGCACACATAGGCTGAACAAATGCATGAATGCTGAATGTTTGAAGTGTTCACAAAGGCGCAAGAAAGGTTAATGATATCTTTAAATGTCATTGGGGTTGAGTGCTCACTGTTGGTGAGTTTAAACAGAGCACAGGAACAGCAAGAGTTTCATCACCTTATATGAATGGAATGATATGTTCTGTATGGCTTCAGTTCTCAGGAATTGGTCTGGGGCCTCATGTTGTTTCTGCAACAATGACAATTGTGTCTTAGCACAGTTGTAAGAAGCTAAGAGTAATTGGCATGAACCACTAAACAACGAAGTTGATACATGCAGGTTAAGTGTTTGATGGTTTAGGGCTTACAGTGAATTTAGATTTTTTTTTTCAGCAAATTTGGGATGTCCAGTAATCTGCTAATACAGTAATTGGCTAAAAGCTTTGCTGTGTTTGACTTTCAGCCTTTGGCTTCTGTGAATACAAGGAGCCGGAGTCCACACTCAGGGCCCTGCGGCTCTTGCACGACCTTCAGATCGGAGACAAGAAGCTGCTGGTCAAGGTGGACGCCAAAACCAAAGCTCAGCTGGACGAGTGGAAGGCCAAGAAGAAGAGTGCCAATGGGGTGAGGCTTGCAGATTCACACACAGCACACCAACATCAGATTTTTTTAGAAGTTCATAGGTTTACATTAATTTGAAGTATATGGAAAGCATAATTAAAATATTATCTCAATGCTCATGGCTAAGTTCATGGTGGTGTAGGCATTGATTGGAGAGCAGTGGATGCTAAACATTCCCAAACAGGGCTAAGGATGTCGAGTTAGCTGCATGGTCTAGATTGTTTTTGGCTTTTATTCTACATTCTACATTCCACAATCAGACGTTTAGATTTTTTTCAAGATCAACTGAGGTCTTAAAACCGCTTGGAACGTTGTGTAGAACGACTTTAAGTGAAATGTATGATGCCCGCAGACGCCCAAGACGAACGACGCAGGGGAAGATGAAGAGGTGCTGGATGAGGAAACCAAGCGCCGGGATCAGATCGTCAAAGTAGCCATTGATGGCCTCATTCGGGAGTATGCCAAAGACCTCAATGCCCCGTCAAATGATGAGGACTCTCTTCGGCGTAAAAAAAAGAAAGAGAAGAAGGAGGAAGTAAGTGACTATGATTACTCTGAAGCCAGTATGCCTTGTCTCAGTTTACACGTATGGGTCTTTGAGCCCATGAGTTATGTTTAGGACAACAAGCAGACTATGGTGATATTTGTGCATGTGGTGCTATGGTGATATGGTGTGCATTTGTGCATGACTCCACGCTAGTGACTGGATGCTGTTGTGGTTATCAAATAATTGAATGTATTAATTGATTTAATTAATGTATTCCCTTTGTCCCCCATCAGGAGGACATCAACACCATCGATATAGAGGAAGACAAGAGAGACCTGATTTCTAGAGAGATCAACAAATTCCGCGACACACACAAGGTAATTGTCTCTACCAGCTGTTCTGTGCTGCATTTTAAGTCATTGTAAACTACATTAGATTATACAACACAAGACAAATAGCCCCAAACTAACTACTATATATTGTCTTGGACTGGACTACCAAATTGCATTCACATTAGTGCTTGCCATGAAGATGCTGTTCCACAACATTCTCAAGGTTAAATGAAACCAAATCTGACATTTAGTAGTGCTGATTGGACAAAAGAAAAGACTTGTTGGTAATCAATAGAAATGGAACCAGCATGATCTATTTACAATAGATGGCCAAAACACACACACACACACACACACAGAAAAAGCCAAAAAAACAGGAAAGAAAATGCATGGTCGTAAATGTAACCTTCCCTGGAAGCTAATCTATTGATTGAACCCCACCATTATGATAGAGATCATATGGTGACTAAAGCAGATGAATCTCAGAGCTTTGGAAAAAGTTGCAAGGATAGGATGTATGTAAGTATGAGCTTCCTTTTCTTCTCTACATTCACTGGGCGTCCCCTCCTTAAGGACTTGCTCAGGGGCAACCGAGCCAGCCCTCCAGGCCCACTTTGTCATGCAGGTAGATGTTGAGAACCACTCCAGTCTTTTATTCTGGAATGTTCTGAAAAAAATACCTCCCAGTTATTGCTAGAATGGACAAGGTTTTCAAGAATGTTTCTCAGGAATGTTCACAGATGCCAAAGGTGGTATCTGCTTGAGGTCCAAGGGAGCCTCCATGAACCTTTGTTCTTGTCACCGTGAGGGGAAACTCTGTGAACCTGGGCGAGTCCTCCTCTGTGTTGACGATGTTGATGATATCAAAGTGCTCTGTGTTAATGACTCTAAGAGAGACACATGGTAACCCAACAGTGATTTGGGCCAAAAGGTCCATGTTATTAAAAAAGGAAAAAAAAGCAGGGGGCGCCCCCCACCCACAGCACGTTGAAGACCTGAAGACTAGCAAGGTGAGAGTGTGTGTATGTTGATGGGTGCGTGCGAGTCTGTGCACTTTCACACTGTCCACTTACCTCTCACTTATTCTACTTGTGTGCATGTGCTCATCTGTGTATGCACTGACATACACACGGATGCATATCTCCATATTATCATTAGTTTATTATACTCGCCCCTCTCCATCTCTGTTTGCTCTTGTAGTCTAATCATCTTCATGCCCTTTAACTGGAAATGTCAAGATTGAATTCACTCCTACTTAAAGTTGAATGACTTATAGCAGATACTGTTATCCAACTTGAAATGGCCTCGCAAATGGTGCGTTTGTGAATCGAACCAGCTGAGTGAGTGAGTGTCCATCCTCAAATGCTTGTAGTGATATGTGGGATTTGTGACTAGGACATTTAGATGTCTGCAGAAAATGCGATGTTTGTTACCTCAGGTTATACACTGAGGGGAATCAACACATTTTGGGGGATTAAAATGGTTAATTGGCATCTACAGTTTGAAGCAAGCCACTACATTGTGATGCAGCTGATGTTAAGAATATCCATGACATTAAAAACATTATGACGTTCACTTCAGTCCTGACAACCTTACCCTACTTGAGCTACTGCTAAGAACATGATAATGGAGAAGCTATTCACTCTTTTTGTTATACGAGGGCTCATAGACTAGCAGTTAACATGGCAGTTAAATTTATTCTACACAGAGGACCCAGTTTGTTTGGCTTCCACATGTAATGATAAACCTCCGCAAACTGAAACCACTTTCAGTTCCATTGCAAGATGTAGCATTTGGATTCAGTAGAAGTCTGTTTGCACGTCTGAGTGACTGACTGGTTTGTTCTATGTATGATTGTCAACCCAAGGTTTTGGTTTGCAATGAAAACGATAAGCACAAGGTCTCTTACCATTACAAGTAGTTGTTTATTGTAGCCACTACAAGAGGCTTAGAAGCTTGGAAGGGACTAAACAAGTCTGTAAATTCAGACTCAAATCTTACTTTCAATTCTATATGTTTGGTATGATTTTACCCAGAGCCATAAAGAGAGATGGCCCCAATTTGATCTAAAACATTAAAGAAGACTAGAGGGCCCTTGTTGATTCTACGTCTTAGTTTTTACTTCTAGCCAGTCTTTTGTCTACCAGAGAGGTAAGTCTTAAGAGATCCTCCCAGCACAGAGATTAATAATCCTACATTCATTTCATCCAGTCTGCAGTTTTAAGTACAGCTGCAGTCAGCAGTTTAAGTAGTTTTGTAGTGTTCTCACATACATTCCCTCAGTACCTGTCCTGTATTGGTGTACACTTTTCTTTCATCTCTACATCCTTTATTCTCTTTCTGTCGCCTCAACTTTTTCCAGCTGTATCACTCCCAAAGTTACACATGAATCATTATTGACATGAAAAGAGGAAATCGAGAACTAGAAACTACTAAACTTGAGGTTTTTATTTCTCTTGTAAAGATAGTCTCGCAGCAAAGTCAGTTTGACAAATAAGACACTGACAAGTATTTCTACACACATGCTGTAAAGCCAGATTATTTCCCAGTCACACATAATACTAATGATGACCAGAGGGACGTAAATATCGGGCTATTTGAGCTTGTGTCAAGAGTCAAGAGTTTGTTTGAACTGTGAGAGTGGTATAGGCTGAAAAAAATGACACACTCATTCTGTACTGAGAGACTCGGTCACTTGGACGGACGACAGAAGACAACAGTGGGGTAAGACAGTCTCTACCATTTCATTTGCTGCTGTTCTTTAACCCTTCCCCTGGTCTCCTAAAATGACTCAGTTGTGCTGTTGTTGCAATGCTGGCTTTCTGTAATGTTTTTTTTTTTTTTAAGTGAACTGATGACATGCAATGCCATTGTTAGATTTAGGTTTGTTTTTTAGGATGTCTGACCTTTTTGCCTTTGCTTTGAACACCAAACCAAACACCAAAGCATCACATCACTTCAAAAAAAAAAACTCAGTATTTTCTTGTTCTCTGTGAACCGTTTGACCTGCTTTTCCTCCCAGGCCTATAACTCGTAGGCTTGTAGGGCTACAGCGAGGCACAGAAAGCCGTAGTTCAACATCTGTAAGTCACCAACAACTAGTTTCACACGGATTGACGCTCTTGCTATTGTAATAACAGGTTTTGTTTCTTTTTCCTTGTTTCTTTTCATTTCTTTCTTTTTTTTTTTTTCCTATTTTGGCTTTGTGGAAAAAAATGAAGTTATCTTTGAGATTGCAGCGTCTTTACCTGAAGTTTGAATGCTTGACCTGTTTGATATGTGGATCATAGGCCATGGAAGTGGTTTCCAGAATATTAGTCAAAGGCAGAGGGGGGCATCAGTAGAGTTATTTTGGAGACAAGACAGCACATTGCAAATAAAGCACTTGTATGACAAATCAGTATGATCTGGTGTAGAAATTCAAATTGTGTACTAATAAACAAAAATGCAAGACAAAAGTATCAGATCAGTTATTTTTGTCCAGTCTGTTGAGAGAAAGGTTTAAATGATTAAATGGTTCTCTCAAACATTTAAATGAAACTTATTCTGCACAGAGGACAGTTTGCTTCAGAGTAGCGCTTTCTCCTAGTAGTATGAAGCTTATGGTAGATTCCTTTTCATCTAGAAGCCCCATGTCTGGAAACCGCTTTACTTCCCCCTGCATCCCAGTGATTTTTGTACCATAGTCTTGTGCAACCCTCTTCCCCCCACCCCTCACTGCCCTCTTCTGAGAGCGCTTTGCTAAGCCCTGGTCCCTCTCTCTGCAGAAACTGGAGGAGGAGAAGGGCAAGCGGGAGAAGGAGCGTCAGGAGCTGGAGCGTGAGCGGCGGGAGAGGGAGAAGGAGCGGGAGAGGGAACGCGAGCGATGGGAGCGGGAGAGGGAGAAGGAGAGAGAGCGAGAGAGGGAGCGGGAGAGGGAGAGAGAACGTGAGCGGGATCGGGACCGGGACCGGGACAGGGACAGGGAGCGCGATCGGGAACGCGACAGAGATCGGGAACGTGACTGGGACAAGGAGAGGAGCCGCGACCGGAGTCTTGACCGAAGCCGGTCCAGGTGAGGGTCCTAACTAACACTCCTACTGTTAGATCCAATTCAATGTCAGCCAAATGTACTGAGAGTATATTAATCAGGTTTATTGATTAAAAGACTATGGGGCACTTTGAGGGCAAACTCTTTGGTAGACTGTTACTAAAACTGCATGTAAATCCCTATTACAGATCCTTTGGGTGGCCCCATGGAATAATTCTCATTACTTAAAAAAAAAAAAGGAAAAAAAAATTAAATAAAAAATTGTTTTGTTTCTCCAGAGAACAGAGCCGTGACCGTGACCGCGACCGAGAGAAGAAGCGAGACCGTGAGGAGGATGAGGAAGAGTCGTATGAGCGCCGCAAACTGGAGAGGAAGCTCAGGGAGAAGGAGGCTGCCTATCAGGAGGTAGAGACTCTAAGATCAACGCAAACATGTAGACATCACACACACAGAACCACTCACACACTCACACACACACACACACACGGGGACACAGGGACACAGAAGGACGTGGATGCACACAGATGTATGCTGAAATGTGGGCGCACACACACACACACACACGATACTCAAACATGAGGTCACACACAAATATACACGATGTTTGCTTACACACACACAAAAAACAATGCACAAAAATGTGAGCATTATTGTGTATCTGTGTCACACAGGTACATATGCATGTGCATACACATGTTGACATGCATTAAAGACAGGACAAACACCTCCTGGACCTATGATATCTTGTCATGGTATACCTGTCTGACCTGTTCACCTGTCTGTCTTTACCAGCGGTTGAAGAACTGGGAGATCAGGGAGCGAAAGAAAGCCCGCGATCACGCCAAAGAGATGGAGAGGGAGGATGAACGCCGCCGCGAAATGGTGAGTCAGCCAGGCCACAATCTGGTGATCAAAACAGGGAAGGTTTAGATGGCAGAAAGTCTGGTTTCATAATGCCCTTTTTACGTGAAGGCGGTTTATGTGCACCTGATAAAATGTTGTAGAGTAATTTTCCGAACATAAGCCGCACCACCGGGCATAGAACTCAGGTTAGTGTTTTAGGCAGACAAAATAAACAAAACCATGTATTGACTGCACGGGTATCATAACTGCATTCATGAATTAACCACGGTTTACAAGAAATGACTTGAATCAGAATCACACCATGATTTCAAGTGTAATGAAGAAATATATGTATATAGAAATATACATGTATAGTGCCCCCCCATACATGTATATGTGTAAGTCATTTTGCAAAATTACCTCAGTTAATAATTAAAATGACAGCAGAGACAAAAATGTTGTGCTGGTTTCCACTGTGCTTTCTCACTTTACCTGAATGTGTGCCACAGGCAAAAGAAGGCAAAAGGTTGAAGGAGTTCTTAGAGGACTACGATGATGAAAGAGATGACCCCAAGTACTACAGGTAAGCCTACATACAGTCGTCTCTTTCCCAGACACAAACATGACCTTAAGGAGTCCAGGCCTGATAGACTTGTATTCATTTTTTCTTAATTTTATTTATTGGGTATCGATCAGTGAAGTAG
Organism: Tenualosa thibaudeaui; assembly: GCA_027481765.1. Classification (NCBI taxonomy): domain Eukaryota; kingdom Metazoa; phylum Chordata; class Actinopteri; order Clupeiformes; family Clupeidae; genus Tenualosa; species Tenualosa thibaudeaui. The sequence goes on from JAIFZK010000001.1 coordinate 16,460,866, forward strand.
AACTGGTAAACAAATGGAATGACAGTGACACAGTAAGACTGTGGATTCTTTGATACAACCAAATAGACGTAACACTGTTTGTCTTTAACAATAATGTCCTGCACTGGGGTGAGCGTGAGTCACCATTCTGGCTCATTCTGCCATATATGCTAATCTCTAAAGCTAGTGATCACACATGTGCAAGACTAGAATCGGTAGAACAAAGAACAAACATCCAGTAATGTAGAGAGGGAGCTGTACTACAGTTTATGTCTTCCCCTGTTACTTGCAACACAAACCCATTTTGCAGAGGGTTGGTTGGGATGAAGCAGAACCTCCTAGGTATAATAGGCATATGTTCTCTCTATTTGAACTGGAATGCGCTATGTGCCACCTGCTCAGAATAGAAATCAGGTTTTTACCACTAGAGTGCATTTCTCTTCAGTGGAGCTGACCCACTCTAGATTCTTGTGTCATTTAGTTGTTGAATACTGGGGGCAGCACTCGGCAAAAGCCTCAAGCTCAGCGCCTCTGTGTACCTTGGTGTAATATCCTCTATTATCCTCTGGGAGCAGCATACTGCAGCAGCCTGATGCTCAGGACGAAATGTCCTTAAAATGATGCAATTCGACCTTTGTCCTGCAGGGGCAGTGCGCTGCAGAAGCGCCTGCGTGACCGCGAGAAGGAGATGGAATTGGATGAGCGAGACAGGAAGAGAGAGAAGGAGGAGCTGGAAGAAATCCGACAGAGACTGCTGGCAGAGGGACATCCAGACCCCGACGCAGAACTGCGCAGGGTGAGCCAACAGCCGAGTCGGATTGTGTTCATTTATGTCTGTGTGTGTGTGTGTGTGTGTGTGTGTGTGTGTGTGTGTGTGTGTGTGTGTGTGTGTGTGCAAAACTGAGGGCATTATTTTTTTCACATGGATGGATGATTATGCATCAGCCTGCATGCAAGTCACGCCTGTTCCGAGATTGTATAATTATAATAAGGTCTATGGGCTGCATGGCCTCATAACATGGCTCTGCATCAGTCACACATTCACTGCTGATTAATTTGTTTTTACTCTGACACTTGTCTTGGTCTGTGTGTGAATGCTTAAATCCTGGATGCATTACATGATTTCCACCTAATATAATTTCTGTCATTATTTCCTTGATTGTGTTCGGTGTCATCCTATGTGACACTGTAGATCTATTGGTCTGATAATGTTGCTTTCCCCATTGGTTGAGGGTCTTTAATTCTATTCTACTGCCTTCATTTTCTCTCTGTAGAGAGTTTATTTGAAGATGTTTAGTATAGTGTATATTTAGTTATTATCTGAAAATGTGTCAGTCTTTTGTTTGTATGAAATGGATCATTATGGAAAGAATGAATCGTATCTATTCTAAATGAAATTCTTGCCATCAAGTCCCTGTCTCTATGATTCTACATAATTAAGCATGTTTAAGTATCTTCTACATGTTTGTAAATGTTCAAATGTTTCTAATGTTAAAAAATTGTGTAGTTTGCAGATTTGTGCAGGTGTTCAATTGGAACAAATATCTCATAGATTATCTTGTGCAGAGGTGTTTTCTCATGTTTTTGTTTGTTTGTTTATCATAACTCATTAGATGGAGGAGGAGGCAGAGCGTCTGCGTCAGCCACCTCCTAAACTCGAGGTTGAGGAGCGTGACCGTGACCGGGACCGAGAACGAGATCGGGACTGGGAGCGGGACCGCCACAACCGCCATGATCGCCATAGAGTAGGCGGGGACATCTCCATGCCCATGTCCGACAACGATGACATGGAGGAAGGAGAGGAACTGGATGATGACGACGGGGAGGTGAAACCCCGCTTGAAGCCCACACTGCGCCCAATTACGGCGGCACCATCTGTGTCTTCGGCCAGCGCGGGCGCCACACCCAACACACCAGGAGATGAGTCACCCTGTGGCATCATCATCCCACATGAGAACTCGCCCCCTGAGGGGCCACCCCAGGAAGAACACAGGCCCAAGATTGGCCTCAGTCTCAAACTAGGTACTGCACTATCCCACATCCTCAGCCCCAAACTAGGTACCGCATCACGGCTACACGCCCAGCCTCAAACTTTATACTGCACTACCGTTCAGTCTTAGACTACTAGATAGTGTGCTACCGTGATATTGGCCTCAGGATAACGTTTAATTTCACACATTGCAATCACCAAAATGCATTTGCTAAAATGCAGATATTTATTAAATATTGATAAATAGCGCAGGCTTTCTGTGACCAACCCCCCACCCCCACCCACCCCCCCCAAAAAAAAAAAAATTGTCCTCTCTCTCACTCCTGTTTCCTCATCCTTCTTTCTCTCTCTCAGGCCCCACAGGTAGTCCCAGTCAGCCCATCATGGCCAAGCGCAAGAAGCTTCAGGATAGTGTCTTCAACCGCTTCGACGATGAGGAGGCCGATGAGGGCCCCAAGAAGAGGAAGCTGGTGCCGCTTGACTACGACGACGAGAAGAGCCAGGGCCTGGATGGCATAGGTTTGGGCGGGGGCAAGGGTGCCAACTCCGAGGAGAAGCGCAAGCACATCAAGAGCCTGATCGAGAAGATCCCTACTGGCAAACCCGAGCTCTTCAACTACCCCCTTGACTGGTCCATAGTTGACACGGTTAGCTTTTGTCTTTTCTATTGCACAGGGTTTAGGGAGTCAGCCAGAGTAGAGCTCCAGAAGTTTTGTTGCTTGTTTTCACACCAGAAACTCTTATTCATTGCTCAGTATGCAGATCTGTGTGTAACCCTGAATGTAACCCTTTGTTGATGGGTAATTTGGAAATAGTTTTTTGATTTAATGTCTAGTATTAGTAATTTCTGGGTTTTCCAATTCAAGTTATGAATTGCTATGAAAAGATGTACATATTCAGAAAATTGTCTAACAAAAGTATTAAAGATTAAGACAGTTGTGTTTTGTTTCCAGTCTTTGATGGATAGACGCATTCGGCCATGGATCAATAAGAAAATCATTGAGTACATTGGGGAGGAGGAAGCTACACTTGTCGACTTTGTGTGCTCAAAGGTAAGCTACGCTTGAAAAAATGAAAACTGCACATCTCAGAGCACTGTTACTGCATGCAGTATTTGTGTGACAGTACTACACAACTAGACAGTGATTTGGTCATTTGATCTCTTATGTGGTTTATTGTGTTAGTGTTTCTTGTTAAGTTCCCACCCATCCTCTCATTTACAGGTAATGGCACACAGCACACCACAAGGCATCCTGGATGATGTTGCCATGGTGAGTGTTTCAATCTGAGAACCAACAGTCCTTTGAATGACTGCATTATCTTTGGAAAGTTCATTCTGAACATTCATTTCCTTTGCGAAATGTGGTCGTTTATAAGAACATTCAAATGGTTCATTTGGTTTCTCCCTCTCTCACCCCAGGTTCTAGATGAAGAAGCGGAGGTGTTTGTTGTCAAAATGTGGCGGTTATTGATCTACGAGACTGAAGCCAAGAAGATTGGGCTGGTGAAGTAGACCCCAAGCACTGAGACGCACGGATTTGTTTCAGCTCATCAACTTCTGTCCGATCCCAAGCCACTCATTTTAACGTCATCTGAACGCAGAAAAACAAAAATGTGAACTGTTCACCCTCAAAGGGAAGCTTGCATTACCAAAAGCATTGTCATCTTTTGGTCTCTTATGAGGCTGCCACTGAGCAAACTCAACTACTTCAACTAGTCCACCCCCAAATATCCTTCCCTCCAAATCAGTTTCCACAGAGGACCACCGTTTCTATGTGCATTTGTTAAAGTTGTGTAGATGTCATTTGTGAGAAGTGGAGCAAGTTAACCTATGGACTGTTGTTCTACATCCAGTCGTAGCTGCTCATTTAATTTTTTTTTTCCTCTTTCATTTTAGCACTGAATCCCAGGTGGTACATTTTTTGTCCTTCACATTGAATTTGGCGTCAATTTACTCAGCATCTGTGCTTTTTTCGTTTATACTTTTTGAAAAGTGTATTAATTTTTACATCGAGCTGTAAGTGGTGCTGTACATGTATCCAAATGAGACTACTGCAGAGCTATTGTTCTTAGCCATGATGCCGTTTTCATTCTGCTGTGAAAAGCAACCTTTAGGCTTTTCAGGCAACCAATCATGGAAACGGGCTAATTTTCAAGTCAGGTCAGTCATCTGTAGCTGTTTTTTTTTTTTCCCCCAAAAAAGCAACAAATTCAACTTGGCTGCTTTGTGACTCTTTGTAATGGTACCTCTTCATAGTAGTCGTTAAGCTATCTGTTCCCACCACTTGTTCGGGTCATGTCTCTGTGGCATAAAAAAAATGCTACTTGAATGCCATCTTACAGCCTTTGAAGTCAATGCTGAAACGATCTTGTGTTGCAGATGCATATGAACATTATTGTTCTTTTATTTTTTTTTGTTTTTGTACCTACTAATGGAAAATGTTTTGAATAAAGAATTTTTTTTAGAATCTTGTCTGGAACACATTCTTTCTGGTGCAGACCCTTATCTTGGCTAAGAAATGAATGGATGATATCCAATGTTTTATTTATTGAATTCACATGAGAAAAAAAAGAGGTAAACCCCTTGCACATGCACAGATGTTACAATGCGTTATAGGGCCTGAAGGCTGATCTAAAGAGAAGTTTATAAACTCCCGCAACATACTCTGCATCTTACTGTCAGATGTATAGAAGGTAAAGACGGGAGAAATCACTTGTACATAGAACACTGTGAAGGCCACTGTTGCTAAGCAAAGTACTGTGTACTTATGTTGTATCTAAGGGTAGTAAATTATCCTATCAAATCTCTCCAAATAGCACATCATGCCTATTGTCTGGATTTTGCCAATGTCTTTAAACTCTTATGAGATGAATCTCACATAGAATACAAAACTCAGTTTTTATATATTTTTTGAAAGGTCGATGAGTGATGGTGATGGGCCGGTCTACCCTCTCTCTTTCTCTCCAAACGTTTCTTGCATTACGTGCATTTCTGTTCACTTTGGTCAGTCTTCAGCCTTGGCTTCCATCTCCTCCGCGTCATCATCACCGTCCACCTCGGCGTTCTCCCGCTCCAGACGTTCCAGCTGTCTCTGGAGCTCGGTCTCATCTGTATCTGTAACCACCTTGGGCTGGGGATGTGCAAAACAAGCAAATTCATAAGGCAAAGGTAAAAAGTATCATAGCACTGTCACCTCATGAGGTGAGGATAGTCTGAACTCTATTTAATACATCCCAGTATAAATGTTTCAATGTTACTCACTTAACAAACCACTTCATTTGGTGCCATAGATTACACTAAAAAAGGGTAAGCCAATCATGTACCTCCATCTGAATGTTGAAGACACCCCTCTTCTCCTCAATCCTCTCCTTGATGGCAGCCATGGCCTGATTGAGCATAGACAGACCCTCTGTGCGCTCCAGTGTAGTCGTGGTCATCACATACCGCGGTGGTGCAATCAGGTTAATCTGAAAGAAACAACGCATGAATAAATTGAGCCATGAGTCATGACAGCAGTATGCAAGGAGCACCATAATACAACAGGACATAAAGTAAGGAAATTTTTTGTGCCTTTTGTGCGAACTTCCTATTTTCACATTTTAAGCAGCCTGGCCCAAACCTGAATTCAGGCACCATGCTTGAACACTTTCATCACAAGAGTACTAACAACAGTTTGTTGGTTTGTTCAAAGTTGCTGAGTGTTGTCTGTAGGAATAAGAATAGGACAAGTGTGGTACATTTGTTCATTGTGGTTCATTGCCTTCATCAGTTAGTGTTGGCTGCCGTTTTGCTATTTGGTCTACGTTGTGCGAAACGGTTTCATTCTCATTCATACCAACAGCATTCGGCAACCTCAAACAACTTGGGCTATGGGTCGATTGACTCCGGACTACTACTCTAAGGACAGTCATGCAACAAACAGACACCTACCTTGATTGGCATGGCTTCTGTGGAGCAGTTGAGGCCTGCTCTCAAAGCTTCCTTCACTGCATCAATGCCCTCATATCCATAACACGCCACCTCAATATCTGTAACAGCCAGAGAAGGGTAGGGGAGGGTCAATTTGTCACACCTTTAGATCAAGTAATCCCAGAAAACCACATGTATAGATTAGCACTGAGTTTGTTAGCTATAGGGAGGTGCCTGAGGCACCTGGAATTGCACCCCCCCCCCTTTTTCTTAATTTGTCAGCATACCTCATTACACTCACTGTTATTATAATCTATTAGATAAGATTAATTGGGCCTAGCTTGTCAAGCAAGTGCAGTAGTGAGCAGAGTTCAGCGATCCACCAGGTCAATGGCTGACACACCAGGGATTAGTGAACTACCTGAACATTTGCCACTTTCAGTGTGAAAAGCCACATTTTTAGACAGTAATATCTGGGTGTACCTGCTCTGATTTTGACAGCCTGGGGAGTGAGTCGCCTATTGATGTTGTCAATGAGAACTTTCCTCTCCTCCTCTGTTAAGTCCAGGCCATCAAGGATTGCGGGGTCCCTGGAATAAATCATTCAGTCAATATTCAACATCAACCTTAACTCTCATTAAATGACAAAAATAACTAACTGTACATAAATATGTCTATAAGGTGTGCATCAGCTGTAATACTCACGACACAGCCTGCTTGAAGACATCATAGGCGCCATAGCCAGGCTTCTTGTACTTCTCATCAAAGACCCAGGCAGTTCGTTGGTACAGGCTCTCCAGCTGCTCGTCCTTGGTGTACTCTAATACCTCAGCTACGTGGCGCAGGATGCTATACACCTACACAGAATTAGGGAGCAAATGTTTATCCTGGGCCCACTATGCACTGCAGCACGCGCACACACACACACACACCTAGCCTGGTGGACCAGACTCTTTCACTTTGGACAAAGAGTCTGAAAACACTGGTGTCTGTTCGCTGATTGGTTGCTAGAAAGCCTATTTGGGGAAACTGAAGCCCTAGGATAGTCACCTGTCAGAGGTACTGTAGCAAAATACAATATTGAGCGGAGGTACTATGGCCTCTGTAACACAGCAATCTTGCATGTGCTTTACTGAACCAACAGATAGACCCTGAAGTCTGAAGTGTGGAGGATGTAAATAAACACCCAGCAAGACTTTTCACTGACAGAGACCCACCAAAGCCTGAAACACAGGTGAAATTCTAGCATTATACATCCAGTGTGATATATAAATTATTAACCTTATAAAAAAACAAAAAAAAACTCAGGACGCACCAAATGGAAATGTAGAAAATATTACAAAATTGACTTTGTTGGAAATCTCCAGTGACTGCCATTACACCACTGTCATGGAAAAACTGATTAAAAAAAATAAAATGGCAGACTCTCATTGTCCGCTCTATGCCCTAAGCCTCTGGAAAACTGGCATTAATTAACATCATGATTGGGCTGAACGGACTATTATTTCAAATGGTGAGTTACCTGCGTTCTCACAATCCTTGTAATGGGAAACATAGACTATTGGCTTAGACTGACATTTAAACTACTGCAGTAAATTCCAGGCTGTGGTATAATTCCACAGACTGTTGTGCTCAGATAACTACAATCTGTGGTCTGAGTTGTGAGCGGCACCTTTATTGATTCACAGTTCTTAGGCCTCATAATTAATACAATTCTATTATAATCAGGTTAGACCTGAAACTACAGTTAGATCAAGTTAATCTAAATGCGAGTACCAGTGCCAGTCATGCTGAAACATTAACTATACAGTATACGAGGAATGATATCACATGCAACACTGATTTTATCAATTCTTTTATCCACCTTATTCTGCACCGCCCTTAATAACCTAACTTACTACGTGGATGCTTCACCAGAGATTAATTCATCGCTAATGATAACCAAACATTTGAAACACCAAGTAATCGAACATGGTGCCCCCCTTGTAACCATGAAGAATAGGGTGGATACAACCTATGCAATACAGCAAATTACAAATATGTCTATAGGAATTACAAATGTCTATAGGAATATTAAATAAAGGGAAGTTGTGAGGCCAATAATTCGTTTGGGTTTACAGATGTTCCGCCACATATCTGAACTACAAGGTTATTCAAAGAAGGGAGTATTCACATTACACCATGTTCACTCAAAGACAATCATGACCTACTGGGTGGAAAAAACGTGCTGATTATCATCTGGGTGTATTGACTGCTTAACTTACTGTCTTGGATTTGGTAAACTTGTCCTCACACTTGATTGCTTCCTCTGGTGACACTCTTCTTTTCGACAAGTCAATGTAGCCTATAAACATGGGGAAACAAATCACTTAGAGACGACTCACCAGGTCACATAGTTCATAGCCCCAGGTGAAACAGCCTGCAGAAATTGACTCACCTTTCTCCTTGTCCACTCGAATGACCACCACACACTCATTGCGACCAATGCGGATAAGTTTGTTGATGGAACGGATACGTCGACGGGAGAGCTCACTGAGCAGAATCATGCCCTCGATGTTGTTGTACTCCAGTAAGCTTACATAGGCACCCATCTCGGCGATGGAGCGCACGTTCACCATTACGACATCCTCCACCTCCGGGAACCGGTGCTGGTAAAACCTGCAGCTGAGTCCCGGCATCGCTGGAGGGAGACACGCGACATGTAGATTTCCAACACTACATATTGCTCTACACACACCCACACCCCTCTAGTACAAATATACAAACAAATATACAAATATACAAACAAATATAGTCTCTGAACGACTATTTCCCATCCCATTCCCATCGTGTGACAATATTGTACGACTAGCCGGTCAGCTGGTGAAGTAACACATTCCAACACTCAACCCAACTATGCCAGTTCTTGATCACCAATGTCATCAAAACAGTATATTTACAATCTGCAGGAACCAGCCACGCCGCTAATTCATACAGATTGTGTACAATTCACTGCTGATTTACGAACCATCTGCCTCAACACTTCCTCTGTCATGCGGCACATGCAGCCCAACGTTAGCTAACGTTAGCCACACATCTTTCATTCGTCGAGAGAATGCTATGTACGTACTGTTTTCTTCAAATAAACTCACCTTTACTTTGTATTTACTAAACGATGAGGTCTTTTCAATTCGGTGGAATGTTCCTGAAATATGTATCCAATGAAACACAATAAATGCTTCAACTTTTTATCTAATTCCTCCAAGTCTCCAACCCACACCAAACCACATTACAGTTCACCCGGAAGCAATTCATACCACATGACCTCAGTCCACCTTCTAACTCCATCCGCTGATGCAATTCACCTTTTTAATTTCTCTAGCATTTGTCATTGAGATGAAGATGGTTTTATAGACAGATATTTGTGGTGAAATGATGAAAATCATAATACATAAAGACACAGGTCTGTTCCTGCCGCTAGCACATTAAATGGTGACAGTTTGTACTTATCTATACCAATGTATCTCCTTGCCAGGGCGTCTGTAGTATGCAAGGAAAATTTGCTGTTTTTGTATCATACAAAGGCAGACATACAAATCTGTTGGTTGCGAAATACTTATTCCATGCATTCACACCCAGCTGTCAGTGAATCCCACGGGTTTGTGTCACATGACTATATATCAGCTGATCCCATTTGCCCTACTGCTTGACTATGAGGAGCACGACAGGGAAATAGCTGTACAACTAAAATTATTCTGTCTTTCGATTTACTATCTCTGAATATTAGGATACATTATTTTGAAGTCCATCTGAGTAACATACCATAGGCAATCAAAAGAAAAAATGTCGGGAAAAGAGCGCATCGACATTTTCCCATCTAGAATGTAAGTATCGTTGGCTTTTAACGTTAGCCTGCTATGTTTGATGCAAGGTTAACTGGTGTTTTTCTGTCTTGTAAATCATATTGCAATCTAAAAATATGGAGATGGGTCTATAGACTGCGCAGTAAAAACCAAGTAAAGCATGTGGTCATGGAAAAGGAAGACCCTGTTAGTTTCCACCTAGGCGCAGTATGTCATATTAGCTATGTTAGCTTATCAATCAGGTGCAATGTAACGTTACTTGAATGTATCCACAGTAGCCCACTAAGCGACAACTTTGCAGACTGGTACTGTTGTTTACGCTGTACAAATATTTGACTCAGATTGTAGACCTGTCATCACGATTGGCCAAGACATTCCGCGTTCGTATATGTTAACGTTAGCTGGACTGTTTGTTGGAGTGTCTTCAAAAAACGGAAGATGTTTCAGTCATGTGAGTTTTGACTGCCCAAGCAGTTGGTCCTATAGACCACAGGACACGATTCTCAGTGACACCATTTTGTCAGAATGATATTTGTGACAAACAACAGCGTTAAGACGATCAAAACTGAATTGTGGAAGAATAAGTCACATGACAGTTGTCCTAGAAACGTGCATTAGTTAAAGGACATAATTTGTCTCTGATTCACAGGGCCCAGACTATTATGAAGGCCAGACTGAAAGGAGCCCAAACTGGCAGAAACCTGCTCAAGAAAAAGGCTGACGCCCTCTCCATGCGCTTTAGGCAGATCCTACGGAAAATCATTGAGGTACCATATATGTTCAAATGCATGCTGTAGTACTACAACACTACAAAGTAGCCAGAGAATGTGTCTTTAACGGTTTCTCATTTGGAAGCAGACAGAGTGGACAGCACTTAATTTGAACATTTTGCTCACAGTCATTACAATTAACCCAGTAAATGTGCTGGTGCTTCAAATTGAAATATACACACAAATTCACAGCATAATAAACTGATGTTAAATCAGATTCATTTGTATTTTTCTGAAGACTAAGACTTTGATGGGAGAGGTCATGCGAGAGGCTGCCTTCTCCTTAGCAGAGGCCAAATTTGCTGCTGGGGATTTCAGGTAAGAAGTAGACCCCTAGATTAATGATGTCTTCGTCAGTGCAATTGTCTTTAATTTTGACAATATTCCCTATTTTCACAGCACCACGGTTATTCAGAATGTCAATAAGGCCCAGGTAAAGGTCCGAGCAAAGAAGGACAATGTTGCCGGTGGGTTTTTAAATCACGCTACCAAGTTAACTACTTTGATTAAAGTATTGCAGTGCAGTTTGGAGATATGCCCCATTTGGAGATGTTCAAGTCCATATTGTCCATCTATGACTGTATGAATGTATTCACTCAACAAGAATCACATTCTTCCACTTCTTTTGTCAGGTGTAACCCTCCCTGTGTTCGAGCATTACCAAGAAGGAGGAGACAGTAAGGACTATCCCCCCCCCCCCCCCAAAGACTACAAGATAATATAACAAGACATTCACCGTGGATCACCAAGTTATCCTTTAATGCAATACTTTAAAAGGACAGGTGTCATTAGGATTACCTTTTCAAAACTACCCTTATTTAGATGCTTTTATCCAAAGCAACTTACAATTGTTAATGTTCAATTACTTAAGGGCCAGTGTCCCACTACACCACCACCACCCCATATTACCTGTAGTGGCTTGAAGGAATGCAATAAAGCCCAGACTTTTGAGTTCAGCACACTTAGTAAATTCAGTGAGCAGAGTTTTTATTGCATCAACTTCCTTGTCTTCCTTGTATCCAAGGCTATGAGCTGACTGGTCTGGCCAGGGGAGGAGAGCAGCTGTCCCGGCTGAAGAGGAACTACGCCAAAGCTGTAGAGCTTCTCGTAGAGTTGGCCTCCCTGCAGGTAGGGGGCGCGTGTCTCTCTTGGGAAATGCACCCGTTCATCCATCACAGTTTTATTCCCAGTAATTGTGTGTAACTGGTAACATGAAAAGGGTTCCTCTTCAACAGACATCATTTGTCACACTGGATGAAGCAATTAAGATTACTAATCGCCGTGTCAATGCCATTGAACATGGTGAGACTCCCTGATCAGTTACTCTCAGATCCCTCTGCATTTGGTGCCTGCAGTCAATTACCAAGGTTTCTGGCAACAATTTAGTACTGTTGTGGAACATGTGCATGCTGATTTCAGACACGTCCCACAGTTCCTTGTCGGTCTTGTCTCCCACAGTGATCATTCCCAGGATTGAGCGCACCTTGTCCTACATCATTACTGAGCTGGATGAGCGGGAACGAGAGGAGTTCTACAGGTGAGTGGGCACCTCAGAGAGCTGATAGTCAGAGCATCCATTTGTGTTGAGGAGCCATTTTTTGTCACTGGGCAGACTTTCTTTTCTCTTTACCCCATTTCTAGCTATTACACACTCATCACAAGAAAAATACTACTCTCCAAAATGTAAATGTATAAAGTAAAAAGTATTCTAGTTTGTTTGAAGGACACTTTTGACATTTTTTTTTTTGGTAAAGGAAACAGACTATGACTTTCTGTACATTGTATTAATGACTACAGAAGTCACAATTCAGTCATTCTAAAGGAACTGTTTAGGAATGGTGTGGCTTATGTCATTATGTGCTCAGTTGTGTTAGCATGTTCTGGTTTTAGTCATTCTGTGCACAGCTGGTTTGGCCTGTTTTGGTTTGGTTATCAGGCTGAAGAAGATTCAGGAGAAGAAAAAGCAGCAGCGCGAGAGGACGGAGAAGGAGATCGCTGCACGGCTTGCAAAGCTGGGGCCCATGGCAGAACCTACAAACATGCTAACCGATGAAGCTGACGAGGACCTACTGTTCGAGTAACATTCTCTAGCCTGGCGAGTAGCGGATATCAGCTGTAACGACCTCGTCATCATTCTCACTTCCTGATTGGGCTTAATCCAAGCCCTATAGTCTTATTTATTTCTGTGCCTCTGAGGCCAAACAGAGAACGTCTTGTGTAAAAAAAAAAAAGAAAAGAAAAAGAAATTCCAAATGACAAAAGTATTTTTCATGTTGTGTGTATGTTCATGTTGGTGATGTCAGTTTTCCTTTCATTGTTTTGCTGTATTGTTTACAGTGCGAATATTGGGGGGTGGAGTGGAGTGTCCACAGTAGCGAGTAATTGCTACCCACAGCACTCCCAACTATTGACATGCAATAGCTTTGTGATCCAACTCAAGAAAATATACATTTGTAGTTGTAAAATTTCTGTATGTGATATGGTTATAAACTCTTCTGTGTTATGTGGTTAAAGAGAATGGCTGCAACAGAAACTACCATGGTAGAAACATTCCATGCAAATACTCATGTGTACTTAAGAAAACTGAGCTCACCATTTTGGCTACTGTTAGAAACACAGAGAGCAGTGCATGTTATTTCACTGTAGTAGAATGGTGTAGTCTTCCTTTATTGATGTAATTCCACTAGACATCAAGTCATTGGTTGAAGTCACTTGTCTCTTTGGTTTCCTTTGGTCTGTGATTGGACAGCGGTTGATATGTGACCTTTCACCCCTGCCATGGTATCTGGAGCGTCTCCACCCCCATTTCCTGTCAGAAAAGATATTATAAGATAATAAAAACTGGAATCAGACCACAGATTATCGTTTCCTTTTCTGTTCTTTGTAATAATGTGCTGTTGTGTGACTGCTACTGTTTTGTATTAAATAGTCCACATCAGTGTTAGTGCTGGAATGTTCAATGATTGAGAGAGGTTTTGGTGATGGGGTCCAGATATGGAACTAAACCCACTGAGTTTTGGAAGAGAAAATTGGACTAAATCCCAATGTCCCTATAGGCCCTACACCCTAAATCCTCTGACTTTAACAGACATGAATTGACTTTGTGATCTGGCCGAGAATGCTAGTTAAGTCTCATGAGGTTTTAAGCCTTGGTTTAGAAATTGACTTTGCAACACAGACAGAGTTGCACCAGGCTTTCCACAGGGGTCTGCAGGTATCTCCCACCCATAATCCAGTTATTTCAAATATATCCTTTGTGAGTATGTTTTCCAGTACCCATCCATTGTTTTTTTTTTGGTCTTTAATGTAACTTGAAAATGAACCTTAATAGTTTACAGTGGAGACTGTACACTTCATTCCAATGACTGCATTTCATACCCCATTTCTTAGGCACATTAGGCTATGAGAGCATGTAGCAAACAGGCATCAACTCCATGTCACTGTCAGGTTTCACTTTGTCCAGCAAAGGATCTCACAGCTCTTCTGGCAAGTGGCAAAATAATCAGAAATATGCATTTGCCTTGCTTCACTTCAGTCTACTGTAAAACTGTACTGTAAGCCAATCCATGAAACAAGTATGCAAGTACATCATCCATTACAGGTGTGCATTTCTAGACTAGACTAGTTCTGCCATTGGGTGACATAGTATAACAACCAAGATAATGATAGAAGGTATCAACAACACAACATGTTCATGTAAGGGGTGAATGATTTCCACTCTTCCCTCTGTGTTAGCGCTGCACTAGCATCCAGTGCTCACGTAGCATCGAGGAAAGGCTTTTTTTTTCTTTTGTGTGTATTTTCATCCTTGAAATATTTTATCCATAAAATATTCACCCAATATTATTTGCAAAATGTAAACATTAATAAGGATAAGGACAAATCTGTAAGACTTTAATCAAATCCAACCAACCTTTTAACTGATGGTTAAATAACTTTTGGGATGTTTTTTTTTATTTGAGTAATAAGATTTGGCTGTTACTTTACAATTAAATACATTCAGATATGTCCATAATATGCACCTGGATTACGTTGATAAATAAGAGGAGATATAAATTAAGAAAAAAATGAAAAAAACTTTTTCAACCTCCTCAGCAGTTTTGTTCTTGCAAATAAGAAACAGCAATCACACACAAACACAAATCTTAAAAAAACAACTGTTCATAACCTGGGTTTGTAAAAACTACAAAAGATCAAAGACTAAAAATTCTGTCAATAGTGATAGTAAATTGTTTCTGTATATTTGTATTCATGATTTTTGGTCCCCAAGTTAGCTTTCTGTCTTTTGGATTATTGCTTTTAATATGTGCCAGCTATAATGGTCATGCATATCAATAGGTTGACTAATACAAACAGAATCTCTGTTATTATTGATCTTAACATACTGATCTACAAAACATTTACAGGTATATACACATATTACATGTGATACAGTAGAAATATATATCCTAACAAAGTTAATTCATTTACATATTACCTTGTCAATGACAAACAGCAAAAAGAAAAATAATAATACTGATCATTAAAACCCAATATTAAATACCAAAAGAGTGTCCATTCGATTAAATACAGTACCTTCCTAATATCCTTCAATTACAAGGCAGACATATCGATAACAGCCTACAAGTTTTCACCTTAATACTGAATGAGAATCTCTATAGCAAGCATTTGCAGGCAGTCTACCAATGGGCCACCTCGTCTTTCTCTTCCGTGCACCAGGAAGCGTCCTTCCCCCTTTATGACAGGGGCTAAGGGGGAAATGACACCTCAGCTTCACTTCCTTCCTGTTTGCTCTGCAGTTCCCCCTTAAAAATGGCCTGGGATTTACTAATCTCTCCAATGTCTAAATGAATGAGCAGTTCCAGGTCTGTCACAGCTCTTAGGCAGCAGTTGTCTCTGGAAGTGCTGAAGGCCTTACAGGAGTATACGTCACTCCAGCTGGGGCTGCTGCTCAGCAGAGCCATGAGGAGGGCACCCACTGAGGCTCTGTGTCCAGTTTGTCTATTAGGTGCTTCAGCTCCTGATAGGCCCTCTCCTGGTCATCGTTGATGACTATGGCGTCAAACAGGTGGCCAAACTTCTGCTCCATCTCATGGGCCTTCTCCACCTCGTTCTTCAGATCTTCCACCTGGAGTGGGGTAGGGAATACAGGACATGGATACCAATGCTGACAGCCAAACAAGCTGATAGCCCACCCAGCTTTCATTACAATCGGAGACAGTTATGCCAGTTATATATAATGTATTAAACAGTCAAACTTGACATTCATACTTTACATTTACAGCAGAGACGAGTAATGCTTAGCAAAGGTTTCCACAACAAATGACAAATGCATGCCAGTACTGAATTCAAACAACTAAATGCCAAATGAATTCAAACAACAAATGCCAAATGAATACCAGTACTGAATTCAAACAACTAAAACCACTTCAGTTTCAATCCCTCATCTCAGCTAGTTAGAGTCACATTAGTAGTTACAGCCATATCAAGCATACACACATTGGAATGAGATAATTGTCATGGGAGAGTCATTTCAGCTTTGGCTACTTGCCTTAGGTGTGCTTCCGTCTTTAGACAGCAGGGTGCGCAATCTCTCCATGGAAGGAGGCGCGATGAAGATTATGTAGGGCTTCAGGTTGGAGGAACGTAGCACTCGCAGGGACTACAGAGAAAAGTAAGTGGAGAAGAGGAGCGATGAGAAAAGATAAAGCTACATTTGTGATAAATGCAGCAATTAGCAATGCTAAATATCTAATGGCTAAGGACTGCAAAAACTAACACAAAAAGTCAAGCATTTGTTTATTGAGACCGATACCATCACCAAGCTGAGGATAGAAAGCAGATGTGCACTAAAGGTTGGTGGCGAAAAACAAGTGACAGCAAATGTTTTAAAAGGTTTAAATTATAATCCAATGTTTTGACTTCCACTACTGACTCTGCACCTGGTCCTGAAATTGTCAGTCCCATCTTGATATGATACTTCACATACAAACTTAGAATACTTTTCACAAAAGATTAACTCCTAATATCAGTTTCTGGGAAAAGACACCATTCTCCTAGAATTAGCTGACATTTTCCCTAGTGGTTGGCTCGCTCTGGATGGAGTCTTCTGCTATTTGTGGAGTAGGTGTTTATGTAAGAGGGCCATGTCGGTTCACTCAAAATTTAAACCCGTTCACCCCTACACAAGCCTCTGCCAGAGGACACAGGCCTTTCTCTAAGGTGTACAAGGCAGTATAGTGGATTCACTAAAAACTACAAAAGGCTACATATGTTTATCTCTACTGCAACACAAACACATGACAAAGATGGTTAAGATGCACGCACACATGTGGAGAAGAGTGTGTTCATGAATATATGAACACACACACACAAAGACACACACGCACACACACATGCACAGAAACACAGACATGAAAAAAAAGACTTACCCTGGTCTGAAGACAGAGCAGGCAGATGCGTCCGGAGTTAATTACCTGTCGGACAGAGTCAGTGGTTGTTCCGTACAGGTTCTTCTCAAACTCGCCCGACTCCAAGAACTTTCCAGCGGCCAGGTCCGTGTCGAAGTTCAGCCGCGTCACAAAGTGGTACTCGCGCCCGTTCACCTCTTGAGGACGGGGGCTGCGGGTGGTGTCTGAGGGACACATCGGGGAAAAGGAGGATGTGGAAGAAGAGGAGGTGGATGGATGAAGAACAGTCATGATTTAAACTTATATATTTCTCTCTGTTTCCCTTACTAAAGTTATGTTTTGAGTTTTTTGTAGGAGGGAATTATGAATTAACCAACTAATCAATTTGGATAGTGCCTCACAATATAACAGTCTATCACTCCTGAATGTGAATAAGCCTTATTTTGTTATACAACAGCTAGCTCCTGTCAAACTATTTATCAATTTCTGATTGGATGAGACACATTCTATGTGACACTAGGATTGGGGATAGTCCATAATATACCACTGGTATTACCAGCCTTTTTACAACCACTAATCAATGCATTTTCCATTGAGCTGACCGACGTGAAATTTCCATTCATTCAAAGCCAGAGAGCAGCCATTTTCATAACGTCATGTACAGTTCTCTCCACAGAAAACCTCAGTAGAGTAGTGTGAACATGCAGCTTAGTGTGTGTCTTACGTGGCACAGCACTGGCAAAGCGTTTGGGCTCAGAGGCCAGCAGCCTCCTCTTCAGTTCGTCGTGCCGCTTGTTAGGCAGGCCTATTAGTGCAATAGGCCGTTTACGATTGGCTGGCTGATGGTACAGAGCCATCTCCTCATAGGTTAAGATGTCTTCAGTGTGGTGCTCTAATGTGAGAAGAGAGATGAGAAGAAGGAATTAATAAATGGGATCTTTACAACCAGCAAAAAGTACCAGCTTTGCTGGAGTACACTCTTAGAGGAGAAGTCCGGTGTCCAATCAATAGCCCTGTTGTTCCAGGTCACTGAGGGGTTGTAGGTAGAACGGAGAACGCATCATAGACCAAATAGTGAACTGACCCTTAACACTAACTAACAACTAACACTGAATTCCAGTGGTTATAATAAATCAATATGTAAACAACTTGGTTAATGCATTTGTGAATAAACATTTTAATTCATTAACAAATTCAATTTGAATATTAGTATTGTGGAGTCAGTGGGACTAGTTTAGGTTTACTTCATTACATTTATGCATTTAGCAGACACTTTTATCCAAAACTTACATTTTATGTCAACTATCAATTGTTCAGGGCCAGTCTCCCCTAGAGCAATTTAGGGTTAAGTGCCTTGCTCAAGGCACAACGGTGGCAGCTGGTATACGAACCCAACGCTACCACCGCCCACTCCAACCTCACAGACAATGTGACATGCCTAGTTCCCTATTGAGCACGCCCAGACTCATGGGTGCCGTGACCAGGGTGTCTGGGAGGATGGGAGCTTTAGGAACTAACTCCACACAGACACATGCACAGACACTGATACACAGACACCCTAAGCCCACAGAGACTGGGAGAAGATCTGATCTCAGCTGACCTTAATGAGTGTCCTTGCACAATCCACCAATGTACATGCAGATGGACAACTCTGGAGTGTGTATGTGTGTGTGTGTGTGTGTGTGAGAGAGAGAGAGAGAAAGAAAGTGAGAGAGGGGGAAAGAAATAGAGAGAGAGAGAGTTTGTGTGTGTGTGTGTGTGTATTTCCTCACCTGTGTGTCCATCAGGTCTACGCATATTCCTCTTACTGGGCTTCTTGGCCTTGTTCTTGGCACACCACATCTTCCCTGAGAGCAGAGCAATGGAGATTAGAGAGACAAGCACATATGCAGCCAAAGAAAGAATCAACCCTGTTTTAACTCTCAGGTTAAGATAAGCTTCTTGTGTCCTCCAAAGGATCAAAAATAATCATCCACTATGTTTACAGTACAAGCTGAGAGAACCCACTGCATCACCTTTTTTCAACTGCCTTTGCTTTTCCAATAGATTGCCTTGAGTGAACACAGATATCCTTGTAATGTATGGCAGGTTGCTTCTTCATGTTAAATAGACTTTCAAGGTTTCACAATCAAATTTTAGTGCTTTATTTTTGGGGTTATGGTTAGGTGATGGGGACTGAGGAGAGTACAGTTATAACAAAGCTAACTGACTATGCATGTGTTAAATATATTTGTGCACACAGGACTTTGTGTGAGGCTGTGTGTATATCCATGTAAGAGCACGCGTGTGTGTGTTTGTGTGTGTGTGTGCATGTTATTACCTGCATTTTCTGGGTTCTTGTCTGTAATGATCTTCTTCAGAGCTTCCCTCTGTTGCTGGAAGGTCTTTCCTATAAAGGTGAGAGAATGGATGTAGCATTAATAGAAAAAAATAAAACAATCTAAGAATTAAAAACAGGCCTTGTCAACTGCACAAAATATTTGGTACGTTTCATTTGGACAGTCTGCCCACATTGATATAACATATTTAATATAAAGTAAAACTTAACCCTAACTGAAGTATAACAAGACAAAGTCCAAATGTTCAAGCTGAGAAAGAGTTGTGAATATTGCCTTTAGTGTAACTTAGTGAAACAACACTTGACTTGAATGTGAATGTGTGGACACTTTGTAAAGGTTTGAAAATACTATTGAAGACCTGTTATATTTTCATACCCCTCTTTGCCTCACACCGCTTATTACACAAAGCCTAAAAAAACCCATACTGATCTGTGACTAAATTGATTTCACTCTGGAGATGACAGCTAGGTATCCAGACCAAGTTCAACCTCAGATTGAGGTGATCGGTCATACAAACAGGCTACATACTGCACTAATTCAAATTTAGCACCTGTCATCTTAAAAACAAACTTTAAAATTGCTCATCCAAGATGCTCATCCCAGAAGAGCCCAGTTTGAATCCCACAGAGAAAGCCCACGTGAAGACACTTGAAGCCTCCTTCTTACCAGGGACAAGGCCTGCGAGAGGCTGGTTGTCCTCGTCCCCATCCCGGTAGGCCTGCCACCAGTTGGGGTCATCCTGGCTGATGATGTGAAGGATGTCCCCCCTCTGGAAGGACAGGCCCAGCTCCCGGCAGGGCAGGTAGGGGTCCTCAGAGGGGTCGTAATCAAAGTAGGCCTTCACATGCATCTGAGGGTGTGGGGTGGGAGAGATAGCAGGCCACATGCACACACACACACACACACACACACACACACACACACACACACACACACACACACACACACACACACACACACACACATTTTAATTCTTTTATTTGGATCTCAACACAGGGTAAGAATTATAGATCCAAGCATTGGTTAGAAGTACGTCATAGAATTGCACAGGTCTGATCAAACATAGAACAGTTTGTGCCACTTATCATGTGCAGTTTATGGGTATGCATGGCACCTTCATCTCTAGATGGACAGACTATCTACAGAGCAGAGATGGAGCAATACTTTACCAATCTTTTTTGCATTTGGCTTACTTAGTACACACAATTGCAGCCCCCTAAAAATATGTTTGTGCACATGCCCAAGATTCCCAAATACAAGGACACACACAGACACACAGTCAGGCAGTATACAACTAAGTGAACACAAATACACAACTACAAACCCACAATATATGACAAAACACACAATTTATGTATTGATGCATGCACACACACACACACACTTCTTAAGTGATATATATGACTAATGCTTGTGTGTTCATTTCACAAAAAACTTCACACACCCACACACACAGACACACACACCCACAGAAACAGATAAACTCACCACAGTTGGTCGGCTTGATGGCTTCCCATGGGAGGAAGGGATGAGCAGTATAGTGAGAGTTCCATTCATGCCCAACTGCACAGAGAGTAGAAGAGAAAGAGAGAGAGAAAGGGTTAAGGAGAAAGAGAAACTTAGGGTCAAGAGGCACAGAGGGCTGTCATATAGCCCTAATAAAAAAATAATCTTCCGAAACACAGCACACACACACACATACACACACACACACACACACACACACACACACAGAGACACATGCCTACGCCATTATAGGAATTGCCTGCCTGCCATTATAGGAATTATAATACCTGTTTTTTTTTTAAGTGGGAACAGGTGTTGAGTGTACCTGTCTGTGTCTGTGTGTGTGAGAGAGTATTGTATGTACACTACATGTGTATGTAATGTATGTTTGAGTGTTGTCTCACCATCATCTCCTGCACCTCGCTGATGCTCTTGCCTCTGACGGGGCTGCCATTGATCTCCAGGATCTCATCCTCCTCCATCAGCAGCCCGCTACGCTCTGCTGCTCCTCCCCTCACCACTCGACTCACCACCACACGATGTTGCTCGTTACGCACTGTCACTCCCTGACACACACACACAGTCAGACAATACACAACCAACCAACCACACAAACAAACAAACACACACACACATACCTACACACCTACACACACAATCACATACACAGTCAGGCAATATACAACCAAACAAGCACACACACACACACACACACACACACACACACACACACACACACACACACAGCCAATTTAAACAACTGTGTGTGTGTGTGTGTGTGTGTGAGCTTGGTTCTAAAACAAATCCTACCAGGGGTACGTCACGAGTCTTCTGCAACCGTATGAGTTTGACTGTGTCTCCATACTGAGAGAAGGCTGCTTCACTGGGCTCAGTGTCTAGCTCCTGCTCTGCCACACTGTCATGGGCCTCCATAAGAGCCTAGCACAGAGAGAGAGAGAGAGAGAGAGAGGCAGGAGAGGAAAGGTGACAGAAAGTAGAATAGAAGAGATGGAGTAGGGTCGAGAGAGGGGGGGAATGGCAAGGGATGGAGAAGGGGGCAGAGAGTGAAGGGAATGGAAAAGGTGAAAGAGTTTGGAATGGAATGACACAAAGTCAAACAGTGTAGGGATAGAGAGGGAGAGAAGAGGATGATGCAGAGGGGATGAGTGGAAAGGAGAGGAGAAGAGAGAAACAGTGTTGCAGTTTTTTTAATCACTAACAAGCTTGTGTCACTAACAAACTTTTGTCCAATCATCAGCCTCATTTTCAAAACTCTACAATATGCACACCATCTGTCTGTTCTGGCCATACGGTTGACACAATTTTTGCTCTTTTCACACTATATGGAGTCAATGAATGCATTTCTATAATGTTTACATATTCTTTACATACAGGATCAGCCCAAAAGCAAAATTATGTATCCTTTTGTCTTATTTGCAAATGCTTACACACAGCGTGCCAGAAATTCAAATCTAATATCCAAAACCTTAAATGCAGTACAAAACCAGCACAACAGTTACATATATGTAATTCTTAAATGAACACTGAGCAGATAATTGAAGAAAAAAAAGAACAGAAAAGGAAAAATAGAAAATCCTCCAATTTCAATTGCGATTAAATAGATTGACAAGTGTTCACAACAGACTGATGTTTTGTATTTGGAGTTTTGCAAAAAAATGATTACAGATTGGGTAAAAGCATGTTAGCAGCTGGGAATAACTGTAGGCCTGTGAATCTATCTCTGTGAAACTATTCTTAAAGAATATCTATGGAACATTCATTATGTAATGTAAAATGACTGACCCATTTTAGTAATTGCACACATCACTGTAAACACTGACACAAATATAATTGGTGGTTACTGTTAGTAAATGGAACCAGGGTTTTGAAGTCAAAGTAGTCCAAGTTGTGGGGGCATTCAGTGGCACAGTGGTACAAAACATGACCCTCAGTGATGTGGTCATGGAGATGTAAGGGGACAGCTCTAATTACGGTGTCTTCTCATAACACCAGAGGAAAAATACAGAGCTGAGTCTTGGAGAGTCGACATAAGCCATAAAAACATAAGGATTATATCAATAATCCTTACAATGTAACATATTTTGAAAAATATATTATATTACAAGTCCATTACATTTTGTAACAGAGCAGAAATAGAAATAGTGTACTTGTGGTTTAGGCAGCAACTGCACCAGTTGATGTTCCAGAATCTAGAGTAACAAATCAGAATGGTTGTGTGAATGATGGGACACAGTTCTAACTGATTTGCAGGGTTAAGGTAATTATATAAGGTAATACTTTTCCCAACTTTTGAGGTATAGGGTGCAGAGATACAAATGCATTGGTATAAGTGTCTTTAAGAAACTTAAGGCAGGCAATATGGAGTTCCTGGTGGCACCTATCAACATGAAATCTTTGGACAGCATTAACTTTGAAATAAATTAAGCTGTTTCACTGTTTCACTAATGTAACTGTCCTGGCAAAGTTTGAGCAAAATGTGAGAAATTCATGTGACGAACTTGGTACTACTTGACATGGAATGCCACAGACATTTCCCCTTGTTCCAGCTAACCTCTCTTGCCAATCTTTCCTACAGTAACTCCACTGAGAGAGCTGTCTCTCATCATCTCATCTTGACTTGTATCGACTGCCTTATGCCTGTTAGCCGTTAGCTGTTAGCAGTTGTTTGCCTGCGTGGCCGCAGAGGTGCCGTTTCCTCCCACAACTCTCCCTGTGGCTCATCTGACGTGACAAGCTCAGCGCTCTCTGCGATTAATGAGTGTCAGGCTGAATTAGGCTCCGCACACATGCTAAAGCCAGGGGCTGGAGAGAGGGAGAGAGAGAGCAGGAAGCTGTGCTTGGGCTAAGCCCCAAGTGGACTGCCAATCTCTGCACTAATCTCCCATCATCTCACTCACCATTACAATAGTCATAACACCGGTGATGAGCCACAGATCCCGCATATGACCGATAAACACAAACCGTCTTTGCTGCACTCATATCAACACTAATAGACAATTATATACATGGAGATTCTTTAACACATGCACACACAGGTAGCCTACACCCTTCAACCAACACAGACAATATGTTATCACCACCCATAAAACAACACACAGATATGGAGATGAAACGATGAGCATAAACACTTGCCAGTCCGTCCCCACTCAATTTCCTTCCTAACTCTCCTCCTACTTATCCTTCAATGGCTTTCATTTGCTTTGGCTTTCACCACTTTTCTTCCAGACAACTTCAGTCTTAATGTAAAACTAGGCGACTATCCCAGGTATATCCTTTTCATTACGTAAATAGTATTATGTCATCGTTAGGTCAAATTTGGTGGTGCAGGTATAAGTCCTTTCTCTCAATATATGACATTTATCACACATCTAGAAGTTACCCAAGTGGCCTATCAAACACACAGATGAACACACATCTGCAAAAAAACAAACACTCAGACACACACACACACAAAACTCTCTCTCTTGAAGATGCACATCCCCACGGCACGTCTTGCCAAGCTGGGGCATGGCTCTGTGTCTGTGGGGGTGTGAATATAGACAACGTGAGATCAGGGCAAATCCACGTTGTGGGTGTCTTGCCTTGTCCTTTCTCCCTCGCTCTCATCTGCCTGGCCCGTGGCACGCAACCCTGCCAGGGGGCCTGCTGCCTGGCCGCCCGTCTGATCTCTCATTCCTGTCTGCTCGTGTCTGAGGTGATCTGTGAGCCTCTGAATGATATAGCTCCTTGTTGTGACTGCACGCTGTCACTCAGAAGAGAATCGCTTTTTCTCAGAGGTCTACGTGCAAAAGCTTTGTTCGCCTTAGTGGTTTTGAAACTGTGATCCGATTTGAATCCGATCCGATTTTGGGACCTTGGTATCTCAAAAATAGGACCCTTTTGTTTGTATGGTCTTAGCAAGTTAAATTAGTCAGTTGTTGTGTGAATCTTTCTGTGCCAGAGCGGAAGTAAGATTCCAAGTAAGGGGTCTATTTTCATAGTCCGACTAAGTTCATGTATGCAGTGCAAACTGGCAGTTTGGTGGATATGGGAATGGGAATGTTTGTGGTCTATGCATGAAGTCTGTACATGTATTCACAGTGAGTAGCCTATGTGTGGAAATCTCTTCTGGTGCACACAGAGCCTGTGTTTTGTGTCTCAGTGCATGTCTGTATAACCTGAGCTTCTTTGTTTGAATTTGTGGATGTGTCATCCAATTGTGTCTGTGTCAGGAATCTGGGCTTATCTGTTTGTGTGTGTGTGTGTGTGTGTGTGTGTGTGTGTGTGTGTGTGTGTGTGTGTGTGTATTTGTGTGTCTGTTTGTGCGTGAGTCTGTGTATGCCTGTGTATGTTGTCTTAGTGCATTCAAGTGTGAAGTCTTACCCCCCGGCTACACTGAGTTATAGCAGGGTGATCTGGGTACAGAATTATAGTAAGATGGGTTATTTTTGGTGCATACATGCCACTATCAAGTCTAGTAGAGGGGTCTATTTTCTTTCAAAATGCCCATGGTGAAAACATGCTGCAGTAACGTCTAACCAGTTCCACTGACAAGTTCGGCCACTTGTCATATTCTCCCACCAGATTCATCAGCTGTATCTTTCCATACCAGAGCAGCAGTGTTCTTTCTAGACCCTTGCAGTGACATCTTTGATGTAGTCACTGGCATGTTGGAGATTGACTATGAGCAACGTAAGAAGCAGAAATGACTAGAAAACTTCAATAATTAAAAGGTTTGTCTCCTTGCAAATTGTAAGGCAAGTCCAAATTTAAGGTGCACTGGTGCCACCACTGAAAAACTGCATTGGACAAAATTTCTTGCTAGCACGTGCCCCCAAACTGGAGCCATGTGTTTTCATGTACCACCATCAGATCATCAGCTGACAGCTTGAGGAGACTTCTTGCCTACCAGGAGGTGGGGGGAGGTGAGCAGTGCTTTGAGCTCCAGGCCTTCCTTGTGTCGGCTGGACTGGATGATCTTCTCCACCTGAAGAGAGATGGTGAAGAGAGCAGAAATGGTTAAAGTTTACAAAAATTCAGGAAATGTCAGTTTTTTGGACCATTTACCTTTTCTTTTCTTTATTCAAATAAGGCAGTGTTGAGCATAGTGTGGGTTGGATTTGGCTGCTTGTGGACACTTGGGACTATATGTGGTATAAACACTAGCTGCTTTCACCACAGTCCTGTAAAAAAGGATCCGTTTCTCTCACCTAAGCAACAACTTAAGGATCTACTTGGGTAGCTAAGAAACTGACAAGGCCTATAGAATTCCACAAAGAGTCATTTACTTCTTTCAAAGTGAAACCCATTAAAGCTTGCACACAAAATCAACCAGAATGTTGGATACCTTGTTGGATATTCCTTTCCAGAGGGCATAATTTATCATTGTACTCTACAAAACAAAAGTAGTTAAAAGACATAATTTAAATACAAATTCTGCCACGTTTGAACTCTATGTGGCTTCACAAGACATATCCATCTCAATGTCGATTCAGGAAAGTGTGCTGCTAAAGACATGCCAGTTGACACCTGGGTGATGCTAGCACATGCAGAAGTGGCCAGGGTCAGGAGTAATCATCTCAAATGGCTTTGGAGGGGTCAGCTAAGGACTGAGCTACACTTCAGCTGTCCTCTACAACTCAGAGTTAGCTGGGTCTCTAATTAACTTACACGTTAACAGCTGTCTCTGTGACGTGTGTGACAATGCAAGGGTCACATGATATCACTAACATGGCCTAGAGCGGTCTTAAGTGTTTTTAAAGGAGTTTAGTTCCTGACAGACAACACAAAACACTCTGCTAGTGATATTATTAGGTTTTTACTACCCAATGCATGCAACAGCTTAAATATTATGGTTTGGGGGCACCCTTCTTTTATTAACTTTAACTTTTTACCCTCTTCAATATCTGCAGTGTCTTCGAAAGTCAGGTAAAAATCAAATGCCAAGCAATAACGGAGGAAAATATTTCCATTTGCTCCGAGCATTAGCAGCAGTCAAAGTACAAATAGATTCTGACAAATGGTGTACAATGTAAATGTCAGGTACCCACAGCAACAGAAATCTAGAAAAATAGGAAGAAAAAAAAACCCTCAAAAATGCTCACACTTTCCCCACCTAGTCAATATAACATCTAAAAATAGATTTAGAGAATAGAAAAATAGAGATTCCATCTACCTAAAATTTGAAATCATAATATCATGAAAAATGATCAGATCATCATGCCAAATCAACACACAAGACAAGTAATAGGCCTGACATAAGACATACAATCAGTCAGCCAGTCTCTCTCTCTATCACTCTTTCTCTCTCTTGTTTATTTTCTCACTTTTTCGCAGTGCCCCTGGTGTGTCATCCGTTTACGCATCTCCTAAGTTTAGAAAATTGCATGTACACGCCTGTAAATATAGTTTACCCACCTCTAACCAGCGTCTAAACGTTGATGTTATTTTACAATTGTTTTTTCTCTATTTCATTACGTGAAACTGCAAATTGGGCTTTATTTCTACTGTGCGTCATTATCAGCAGTTATGGTATGCCTGTGTGACTTATCACTCTCTTACGGGAGACAGCAAGACACAACAGGTCTCACAGAGTATGGATCACTGTTACTACATTAATCAGTCTGGGTAGAAAGTGGAATGGGCTACTAAAATAGAAGGCTAACTAAAAGGCGATTTCCGAAACGTTGACACAGCACCCATCCTTCAGTTGAACCTAATGTTTTTATGCTAATTCCACAATATTTTGGTTCAAGTTATCATGCCACAGACTTGACAAAGAGAGAAGAAAATTATTCGCCCAAGTTACCATATTAGACAACGTTAACTGTCACAGCTACGTTTTCCCTTTAATCAATAGTTTTTTATTTTTGCTGTAATGAAAAACTTTTTAAGTATCAATGTAATCAGTGTAAGGTATCAATGTAATGGAAGCAATGTGTTACAATGAGTTTGGCTTTCTGCTTCAATGCTAATTCTTAGAGGAATATGAAATAAATGAAAACCATTTGCTAACTAATTAAGAAGAAACAAAACTATTGCGTTTGGTGAGAGACATTAAAAAGAGAGGGAGGGAAACCATGACGGGGAACCCCCTACATCCTTCTGTCAGTGGGGGGCATCTTCTTACAAATACTAAACCCTTCATAAACTGCTCTAACAAACGGGGCTTTGCTACTATTTACTTTCTCTACTGCTGTGTGTCAACTAGATTCATTTTAAACACACACACACACACACACACACGCACACACACAAGAATGCATAATCTACTTTAGGCGTCACAGCTGCAAAGTTCCTTAGCATGAGTCTAAGACATCTCACTTCAACATCCTACTTAGACCAATCTTGAGCTTAACAGCTTGAGCAACAGCATTATGAGCATAAGTTGGCCATCTTGCTATGTCATTAGACTTCCGATTACTATAATAGACTAGCACCAGCATAGATCCCAGTCTACCTATAGCCATGTGTAATATCTATTGCTAAAAAAGGCCAAACTAAAACTAGTGACTAGTGACAAACTGTGGCTAAGATAACAAGGCAGTTACCATGGGTATACAGCTAACAGGTTTTTTTACAACCTTACAATGAAACTAAAGCACAAGTCAATATAGCATATTTGAGCTATTTAGAACAGGCGATTTAGAACTCCACTACATATCAGGGCCTTATTACCACCTCGACTGTACTGTATTTTCTGTTATACTAAAACCTTGTTGTTCATTATCCCTTAATTAATTTATTGCAGTTACATAAACCTGAGATTATTTAAGTACAATCTAACTTTAGAAAGCATTATACTCAACTGTACGTATACAATTGCATTGCCTGTTATGTGAGAAGGTCTTTAGATAGCAAATGAAGCGTAAACAGATTTAATCGATGGGGAGCTAGCTATGATAAGCAATGCTTCACACCGGCATGTGTGTACGACGTACCTCCTGACACAGAGCCTGTGCCTGGGCAGTAAGGGGGAAGGGAGGACTGACGCGCTGCATGCCCAAGGCAATGGCGCAGTGCAGCTGGAAGGCCGTCTGGAAGTCAGAGGTACGCAACAGCTTCATGACCAGCTGCAGGTCCTCCTGGCTCTGCTGGTCCGAGCCCAGGCAGTGCTGCACCTGCTCCAGGGCTAGCAGCAGGTCTTCCAGCTCTGGAACACACACACACACAAACACACACACACACATGCCAATGAGTATGAAGGGTGTGCAAGAGCAGCCTTTCACTGTTGTTTCCTTGCATTCCACATAAAGTTGCTAGTTGAACATCCAAAAATGACCTTGAAACAGCAACAGAAATTTGCTATGCAGCACCTAAGCACCATGTTGTCCAGATTTCCTCTGATGTCAGTAGGCAAACCAACCTATTATATCACTGTCTACCACTTGCTGAATAAAGTATAATGCAAATTAATGCAAAGCTGCAAAGACAACTCAAAACTATAAGTAATAATAATCAAATAATCTATACTCTCTTGAACCTTTGAGGGAAATATTGTCTCTACATCAAATATTGTCTCTACATGCCCAATCATGAATTAGTAAAACACACATAGCACACAGTGAGGTGAAATACACACTAACCCAGAGCAGCTGACTGTCTGCTATAGTGGCGGCCAGGGAGCAGTGAGAGGTTAGGTTCCTTGCTCAAAGGGCACTTCAGCCATGGTCCACTGGTCGGGGATTGAACCGTGTAGGCCATGGCTGCCCTTAAAGTATTCCATGACAATACCACAAAGAAGCTTTAAATTTACAAGGGTTCTGGGTCTAATAGAGGCAGCATGGTGACAGCATTAGTTGCTTTGTGTGTGATGTCTGTCACTAAATGTGCTGTTTTGTTTTTGTGGGGAGTGGGCTTGTTCTGTATACATAGCTTTTGCTGACTGGTTTTAAACTGCTACCTGTACAATGCCTGCTCCTCATGGATAATAAATCATGTGATTTGACCAATCACATACTGCCATGTTGCACACATCTGAAGTACTTATATAAATGCCACAAACAATTAGTATATCACTTAATAAAAAAACTGCAGACTGGGAGAATGAATACATTTTCTTTGTGTGCCACCATTATTCTTGCCATGCTAGTTCCATATTGTAGTTAAAAAAACTACACGTGGTAGTGTCCACCTCAATCTGGGGTGGCACACAGAGCTCTGGGCACAAACACACACATACACACACACACATCCTCTGTTTGTCCTCAGACAGACCATTTGCTAATCTGACATTTAATTGAGTGTGACACAGGGGGTCATACACGGTAATTAGGTGAGACTGAAGGTGATTAATTCCTCTCTGAGAAGGGGTGGAGGAAGTGGGGCACCAAGGACATTAATGACACATAAAATAGACATATCAGCTTACCTGACAGGTGAGCATTATCACAAGGGCAGTCCTCTGAGAGCAAGAAACCAAAACCAGGCAGCAGTCAGACACACAAGAGATAGACAGAACGAGTGAAAGTCAATTCACAAGACATATATTTCAACTGAATACAGAAGCATATCCAAAGAAAGGGGAGGGTGGGTTCGATCTTTAATGGTGAAAATGGTCTTATAACTTACTTATGTGTCCAAATGTTGTATATCCAGCATTAAGTGTAATTTATCCTTTTATCCCATTGTCTGTAAGATACATTTTCAAGCAAATTTCTAGTGATCCTCTTGAGAAACAAGGGCTCATGCCAAACCACACACATGCCCATCTATATATAGCATGCGGCTTCAGACAATGACAGGGTACATATTTCAGGATCGTATCATATAGCTGTTTTACATTCCTCTGTTTTGGTTTTGTGTACCTTTAAATCATCTAGGGTGTTGTCTTGCTTCAGATGTTGATTTGTGTTTTAGGCACTAGTCAGGACGCAAAGACAAAAACCTCAAGCCTCAAGCACAAAGATTCCCCTCCCTCTTGCTGATTCCTGTAATAAATTCTTTCTCCCCTCTATGGTCATCTCTCTCCTTTCTTTTTCTGCCTTTCTGTCTCTGTGTTTTCCCAAGACAAAAACAAAGCATTCCTGATGACCTGCTCACAATGCTGACGTTGTTCCAAACCACACAAACAGATTTCTTTCTCTCCCATCTGAAATCACTGCACTCCACAAAATTGCTTTGGCTACATTAATCAGCTTCTCTTCAAGCTAAACCTGTCTGTTAAGGCCCAAAGACATTGTATGCCTAACTTCACTGTTCCTGGTCTCCAGTGCTGTTGAGTACTCACTAGAGATTAAAATACTTGATTTACCTGTCTTACAACTGTGGTGAGCCCATGTGACATACAGTCATAACAATAAGTATATGGCCAAAAACATCAAATGACAAAGCTCTTACAAGATGCAACTGTAGTTGTCAGACAGAGGACTGAAGCCGTAGAACTGAATCATCCAATATTTTTACAACCACAATAATCTGTATATATCCAACTACATGACATTTTTGATTGTTTTTTTTTATCACACAGACAATGGTAAAACAAATAAATTATCACCTTCTCATGATCTTGATATAGGATGCAGTGTTTCCTTATATAGTGTTTGCTCCCAGAAACTGTTTCATGCCAGTGACAGTTCTTAAACAGCTTTAACTTTCAGTACTTTGCTATGGAGAGAGTTTTACAACCTCTGTCTCACTATGAGCCTTCAGGGATAGCCACCCATGGATCAAGCACATATCAAAAATCATGCTCTTCCTCTTTATACTTAATGGAAAGACTGAAAGACATGGAAATGGAAAGACATGCTGAAGTTGTAAACCAAAATTGAAAACAAACTGCTGAGAACTCTACTGAACACTCTTAATTAACAAAATCCAAAATGAGAGGAACATCTGCCCGGTATGTCCAGCCATGACCACCTCCAGTTAGTTCCACTCACCTGATCCAGCATCTCCACCATCTTTCCTGTTCAAATCCATGGGCTCAAACGTGGGGTTGTCAATGCCCATCTTGGGGCTGGGGTCCTGGGAGAGTTTCTTCAGTTGTAGTGAGGAGTTGATGCTGGTTGTTGTTGTTGTTGTTGTCGTCTGGACCTGCTGTCGCAGACGGCCTTCCTCCACCCTTCTCTTCCTCAGCTCTTCCTGGTACTGCTGGATGCGCTTCATCTGGGCTGAGCAGCGCGAGGGCTCCGTGTGGGTAAACGTGGTGTCATCCGTGATGTTGTCCCACTCTGAGGCCCCGTGAGTGGACGCGGCTTTGTTGTATGCTATGCCTCCAGATCCATTTTGGGAGTCGCCCATGATATAGCCATTCATGTGTGATGTGATCATATCTGGATGGTTCTGTGTGTGTGTGTGTGTATGTCCTGCTTTCCACATAAAGAGATTGCAGGCATAGGTTACTGTGTTGCACTTGTCATAGAGTCATCCATTGTGTATTCACCTTCTTGTTCCCATCTGTAATTCAAAGGCATAGCTGAGTCACAATTAGACTAATTTTCAGCACATTAATGCAAGAGACAGGCAATGTGTACCTTGACAAACACCTTCAACCAATTGCTGAAAATGTTACCTTGTCTTTTGACATTAAAATGAATGAATACACAAATAGGTCATAAAAGTGTTCTTTCGCACTCAATTCTCTTTACAAAATGTGTGTTAGAATAGCCTTAGAATTAGAAGCCGAATTCAACATATATGGACATGTGTGTGTACCTGAAGGTATCATCTGTGTTTAAGAGTGAAGGAGTAAGAGAGAGATAAAGGCAAGGGGACTAAACTACTCACTGTGCAACCTGACCAATGATTGCTGTGGATTACTTTCTATTTAAAGTGTAGTGTGGGTATTAATCGGGATTAGGAAACTTTGGGTATGGGCCTGTGGCTCCACAAGGTGCCTTGAGTTGGCTTTGGAGGCCATCCCAGTCTTGCTCTGTTCCAGGGCCCTCACCCCAAGGCCAACAGCCTTGGGGTGAGAAATGATAGGATTTTGTCGATCCTGCTTACCAGTCCGATTCGTTATCAATTCTCTTATCAATTCTTTACAGTAGAGATGGTAGTCTACACAGGTTTTCAGTATCAACACATGAACCTACAATGTAGCCATTATTACTGTGGTAGCCATAACTGCTTTTAGAAGGAAGTCAACCATGTAGAGTTTCAATTCTCAATGATCTCAAAAACAAATAGGCATTGATAGCAGGAATTGATAAGGTCAAAGGCATATGTAGATTTTCAGTTCTATCTGATACCTGGTTCACCAGCCTCAGAGTCAGTTCCCAGAACCTCACACCCCACCCCCACCCACCCACCCCCCTCCAACTCTCCCACAACTCCATTTCAGTGACACTGTGGCAACAATTGTCTGATTGGGAATGGCCCAACACCTTTCATCCTCCTACAATTGTTCCACACAGCATACCCACCGTGCCATTGATTAAACTGAAGTGACATCATGTTTTACCCATGTAAATTAGGACAGAGAGATACAGAGAGAGAAACATCTCAACAAACAAGAAAACACAGGGGACAATGGCATAATGAGGGAATTGGGGAAGAGTTAGAGGGACATACTGCAGATTTAAAGTTTAAGAGCATCAGATAGATAGATACATAGAGAGACAGAGAGCATGAGAGAAAGAGAGAGAGGAGGAGGATCACAGGTTAAAACATATGATTACACTCTCAAAAGATGGTTTTATCAAAGAACCAGTAAAGGTTCCATTCAACTCTCTAACGTATCTAATTAGGCTACATCTGTGTGTCATGTGGAGTCTTTAAAGGTTCAGCAGATTCAAACTGTAAGGTTCCACACATTTCTGTGCACAGTCAAGGCCTAAATGTTCTCTCCATACTGATTTAGAGCATAGTCATTTCCCTTACAAGAGAAGGACTGTGAAAACCAGAGAAAGAGAAGGATAGAGTGAGTAGAACAAAATTCCATGGAGGAGCGGTAAGAACCTTGCTCTACGTAATGAGTCAGAGAATGACACACTGTGAGAGGTTACTAACCCTCCATGTGTCTGCTCAGAAGCACGTCGCTCCTAGACACTAACCCCCGCCCCCATCCCCTCCGATAGGCGTAATCAGGCTTGACAGGTCATCCTTCCTCCTCCCCCTCTCCCTTCACTCTCTCCCCTTCCTTAGTCAACTCTCTACGTTGTTGCATTTCTCTCTCTCTCTCTCTCCCTCACTCGTTTACACTGCTGCTGCTACTCAGCTAGCAGGTCTTTGTCACACGTTCACTCGCTTTTCCCTATTGATTCTCTTTTTGTTTTGCCTCTCTATCACCCCCACCCCCTTTTCTTTTGGTCACCCTCCTCGCTGATCATTTAGCTCAGTTTAAAGTCCCATGTGGCCAATGGGTAGGAAAATACCTTGCTCCGCTACCATCTGTTAATTTGGAGCTTCAGTTTAACACACACACACAGTGTACGCACACACAGTGTCACATATGTTTTGCCAAAGTTCTGGTTCTTTTTCTCACTGACACAAACTTCATGCCTTTCTGTAAAACATGCAAACACTGGGCAATGGATACTTGACATACAAGCTAGTCTCTAAACGAAGTTAATCAAGTTAACTTGTGACCCTGAGTGTAACCTCAATTCCAACCTGGGTCCTCCCCATGACTTCTAATCTGGGACTTTAGGCCTGCCTGATCTTCTTCCAAACAGTCCACCATTAGTTAGCATATTCCCTAGGAAACTCACTTGGGGATTATAGATTATACATAAGAAAACGTTATATGCAGTAGCTTATTTAAATCAATTGATTTATGTAGGGATATCTAATTCTATGAATTATTTTAGTGAATTACTGGGAAACATTTTATAAGGGGCTCCATTTAACTTATATGCAGGGAAAATAATCTTAAGGCTATAGCCTACATGTTGAGAAAAGACGTCGACTGACTTCAGTCGTGTGGTCAGAATTTCTCCTCCTAATGTAAGTTTTATCAAAGCTTCTAGACCAGGGGTGGCCAAATTAATGCCTGGAGGCCAATTGCAGCCTTTTGCTATCTTTCATGTCATGCCATAATGTCTTAAAAAGGTAATGTGGCCTGCTGTTATATTTAATATTAATATTAACTGTAGTTCACTTGTCATTGGTTGAAACATGGTGCTCTTACTCTTACATTGGCCCTTGGCAGCTTAGATTTTTCCGCAAGCCCGCAAGCAAAAACGTTTGGCCACCCCTCCTCTAGACAGTCTACCTATTAATCATGTGTCAATATTGTAACGCACATGGTAACCAGTGTTTTCGATCTATCATTGCGCTGTCAGACCAAAATGTTATACCCAGTCCAGTTGTACCAGCGGGATAAGTCGCCAAGAAAAGCAGAGGTCGTACACTGCATTGAACGCTCCTCTGGACATGATACCTGATGAGGAGAATCCCCCTAACTTGTTCAAAAGTCAGAGGTACGAATAAGGAAACAGCAGACCAGCAACTAATCTCGATACTCTTAACATACATTGCTCTTAGCTGTTTTCACAGCTCAGTTGTTAAACATACAACTTGGGCGTTTTTAGGTGGGGAACAATGACGCTCTGCAACACTGCAGCGTCTCCCACAACGTAAACTCATGTTGCCTTGCAACAAAGAATCATCACTCCCAAACACATAGATCTCTCATCCCGTCTCCTTACCCCTGTGTAAAAGTCTACGATACACGATACACTCAAGCACTTATGTTGGCGAACCGTTAAATAGCATTTCGCCAACGAACGGTCAATTAAGGCGTAAGAACGAGGTTATAGTTTATTGATAATACAAGCACAATAATTGTGTAATAGTTTATCTTACCGAGTCGGGTTGTTGGCTCTTAAATTATTTCCAGAAGACAACATAGATGCACAAAAAGACTGTTCTGATGATGTGCGTAATGACGAGAAAGGTACTCTTCTTCACTAATCACGGTCTTCATAGAGTCTCTTGCCTTTGAAAAATGCAAGATCTCGGGAAGGCAGCATGGGCGCTCGGCTTAAGCCATCTCCTTGGCAACTCAGCAGCACCGAGCATGTGATCTTTACATAGACGTAGACACGCTTCTCGCCCTCCGCTGCACTGGTGATTGGTTGTGTGACAGTAGAGGAACTCGGCTCACACGTAGACTTGCCTTGCATGTGCATTGTAATGCACCCGCGTTCACAGTAAACGACGGCTATCAAACTACTTTTGAAACTATTAATGGCAGGGCATTCCCACAATTTTTTAAGCGCACCACTCCGAATCACGTATTACCTGTAACTCAACAACCTATGGGATTTTTTTCAGTTGTACCTAACTTGCCATATAAAAACAAACAAACAACAAAATCAAATAATAAAACAGCACAGTGCAACAGTTCATCACTGTTTGATGTATCCTCTTTACGGAAAATTGGTATTATCAATTTATTTGCATGACATAAAGTCATATGAAGGTGGGCAGATAAATACCCTTTGTTCCCACCAACTCTCAAGGATATGCGCTTTGCAGTTATGGGTGCAAGGTAGGAAACCATTTGCCTGGTTCTAAGAAACCACAACAAAATACGCAAGCCTACACCCCAAGAGACATTCAAAAACATTAGTCCCTCCCTGTGGTGCACACTTGGTTTAATTCTACATTGGGTGTCTAAAACAATACTTAAGACACAAACGTGCACACGCACGCACACACAAAACATTTTTTTTAAATAATGATCAAGGATTTTATTATCATAGTCTCTTTTGTCAGTTTCATATCATTACAGAAAATGTTATAGTACAGAGTTGTTGAATATCTCCTCATTGCGCGTCACTGGCTTTCAGGACTGCTGGTCACATACAGTATATCTGTACAAGGTTCTTACTTCTTCATTTCTTCTTTTTTTTGTACTGTACATATTTTGTGTAGTTGGTTAAAAAGGCTGTCAGCACTTAAAGAAGCTGTTGTCTTTCTTTTTTTATTTCTGTTCTTTTTTTGTCTATTTTTCTTTATTTTTCTCTTTTTTTCAAATAAAAGAGATATTTTTCCCAGCAGCCCCTGAGGGAATAGGGGGTGGGGTGAGGGTGAGGGGGTCAGGGCTACACCAGGCCAAGTGATAATAAAGAAGCTTGGGGGTTCCGGGCAGTGAGGGCTTGCGTTCACACACCATCCCATCCCAACTCTGCCATCCACCCAGCTCCTATCCAGATAGTGACCCGAGTCTGGGACAGCCTTGGCCCAGATCTGGCCCAGGGTCTGGTTTGTTAGTGGCCTGAACTAGGTCTAGGACCAGAACCAGTCTGTCCTGGAGTCCACCACAGTCTGGGTACGCAGCCGATCCTCCGCCCTTGCTTTTGGCACTGCGCACATATACAAGACTCACAAGATAAACAACAAGCTAAGCTCTTTGTGAAGCCATTATGATGCACATGGATGAGAGGGTTAAGAGAACAGAAACAACAAAACAAAACAAAACAAAAAAACAACAACCAAGAAAGTGTCCATTCAAAACAGCAGCGTAGACAGGAAATCGTCACAATTCTCCCTGCAAACCAGTCAGCTGTAGAGGGGGATTGTTTGTAGTCATTGTGGTTTTAACGAAATGAAAAGTTGTTTTTTGTCTTTATATAACGATGAGGAAATAATATATAGTTTTTTTTTCCTGGCAGGCACCTACAGCTTTCTATTAAAATGCTACAGCTATCGATAAGGTCTAGCATTGAACACACAAAGCAATTGCAATGAAAAGAACAAAGTTGCCTTAATATAATAAGAATAAGAAGAATGATAATAAGAATAATATTAATTATTATAATAATATATTACAGAATAAATCTCTTTTTATAATTAGATTTTTTTTCCATTAAAAGTTATATTTTTCTTTGTCTGAAATACTATATTCTTTTAAAATTATTATTTTTTTCTGATAATGTACCTAGTTTGTGATCAAGATGTTGACTATACTTCAACGTTACCCAAATCAATAAAAACTAGCTGTGCCGTTGCATAATACAGAATAGTCAATGATATGTGGACATGCACCGTGAACCATCCCCTCTCCTTGGACTAGGCCCCCACATCCTCCTCCTCCTTCTCCTCCTCTTCGTCTTCTTTCTTCTCAGTCTCTGGCCTTGTGGGCCATGTGACAACAGAACATCCCCCTTTGATGACATCATAGCCGTCCAATCACCATGACATCCACCACCTCCCCCTTGTGCAGCTCCACGTATTGCTCTGTCTTGGGAGGTAGCATCAGGAGGCCGTTAGCAGTACGCATGCTCATCAGTCTACAGCTCACCTGGTTACCTGTGGATTGACAGGCAAAGAGACAAGCAGACAGGGAGGGGAGGGAAGAGGGGATTTGAAAATTCTGTTCAGGTAACTTCTCAGAACATCTGAAAGAAGGAGAGCAAGAAGTTGTGTATTCCAAACACACACACGCACACACACACACATACACATATATATATACACACACATACACATACACAAACACACACACA
This sequence comes from Tenualosa thibaudeaui, assembly GCA_027481765.1. Taxonomy (NCBI): domain Eukaryota; kingdom Metazoa; phylum Chordata; class Actinopteri; order Clupeiformes; family Clupeidae; genus Tenualosa; species Tenualosa thibaudeaui. The sequence goes on from JAIFZK010000001.1 coordinate 16,499,008, forward strand.
CACACACACACACACAGTCTGAGAGAGAGATGTATTATGCCACACCTGTGCTCTGTGCCCATGGCAGTGGCTCCTGATGGTGCCATGTGAGAATGCAGCGGTGATACTCAGGGCGTGGGTCTAGTTTCACATCACAGGACAGCTGCAAAGAGGACACACACGAGCATGTGCATGAACACACACATACATACAACCATATGACATCACAGTTGTATCAATGGTCTGTATCATGACATACAAATAACGACTGCCTTTACATTCCCAGGTTTTGGATTTATATGTAAGGTATATTGAATGTAAAAATAATGATTGTACTAGCTAGAGTAAAAATATATTCATTAATTATATGCAATATGCCTATTACACACAATAGAGTATGCATAACATGTTGTCATTAACATTAATATGTGTTTGAGTAGCAGAGATCTGGTGGAGGGGAGTTCTCACCCTGGCTTTGATGATAGTGGGCCGGGGGTCCAGGATGCCCTGCATCTTCCTTAGGGCAGGGATCACAAAGAGGTTACAGGTCACCACAGCGGACACAGGGTTACCTGCCGCAGAGTGGGAAAGCAAGTGTCCTCTGTGAACTATACTTGTCTAGGACACACAGACATAGACTCTCTCAGATGTGAAAGGACACACAAACACACAAACATACACACACATACATGCAAACGCATACATACACACACACACGCACACACACACACACACACACACACACACATGCTCTTACAGAGGCTCAGACCCAACATTCATACAAACATGCAGCAGATATACAACACTGTTGAAACACCTGCAATAGAAACAGGTTAAACAATACACACATTGATTGCACACACACACACACACACAAACACACATTCATGCAATAATACCTGGCAAAGCAAAAATGAGTTTACGAGCACCATCCATGTCCAAAGTCGCAAAAGTTGTGGGTAACCTACAATTGACATACAAGACCACAAACTGAAGACCTCCAATTATGTAAGAGGTGAATAAATAGAGGCATATATCCTGTGCACTGTATCTGTTAGCCTGGGTTACACTGTATTTGTTACCCGTCTACACAGGAACATATATAATAAAACTGAATTCATACCATCCCCATAACCCAATCATCTATTCTGCCATCTATATTATAATACTGAGCATCGTCATTCCTCTCTCCATTACCCTGGTTTCATGAAGACCCGACCAAAGTGAATCTGGGCGTGCAGGTCGATATCCAGCACCTGTTTCAGGTAGTCCTGTAAGGGAACCAGGTGAAGTCTCGTTTGAAACAGATTGGTGAATAGCAGAATTCCAATACCCCTTACAGTAATCCTAAACCCTGAACCCTCAAAGACTTGTGGCATAAATCAGGCAATAATTGCACTCACACTGCTGTTCAGCCTGACTCTCTGGACTTACACTGCTGTTCACAACAACAGCCACAAGGTGTCACTATAATGCAAAAGGTCCCCACAACAGTAGGCCTACTTCATTATGTTTCTTCGATTGTTCGTTTTCTTATGATTGTTTACACAAAATAAAAATGATCATACATTCACTCTACTCATAAAAATGATCACACAACTCTACTCTCAATGAACAAAATTCCTCTGCAGATTTGCACAACATTAAGCACAATGTCTGCTAAGCAATGTGTGCTTATTTTGATGGGCAGTGTCTTTAAATTGCAAATACGAGACCTTATCAGTGATTTCTATTGCAGTGATTATATAAGTGTGAAAATGTGTGAGAGTCACTGTTTGTTCATATTGTACAAATCTGCAGAGGTGTTTTGTTCCTTGAATGTCAGGTTTTAAAGTTGTGTGATCATTTTTATTTTACTGTGAAACAATTGTAAAAAAAACTGTAAGTTGATAGATCCATGACAATTCATGCCAATTCAAATATCTACATTGTCTTGTTTTGAATGATTGCATTGCTTGGTTCCTTCTGTCTTTCTCCACAAACCAAGCACTTCAGTTTCTACATTTTTATATTCTGCATTGGATTGCACTCCTATATCCAAAACAGGTGTATGGCTGAGGTAAAAAAAATTTAAAATATAAATTATTAAAAAACAGTATAATGGTTTGTTCTTGTGTGCTGTAGTTGATCAATATATTTTGACGCGTCATCTAAATTATTTTATTTGGAAGAAAGGAACCCTGTTTTCAACTAAAAAAAAGACTGTACTGGATTGATCTGTCTCTGTTGTCAGACTTTACAACATATCAATTCAGTAAGCTAACATAAATGCTGACTGAACTGTACCTTCTCTCCCATGGATACGCCCCCTGAGGTGATGATGACATCAGCACGACTGATGCCCTCGTTCAGTGCATTCAGGAGGTCGTCAGGACTACGCAGGAACAGAGACATCATCACAGTCATTATGCCACATCTCACTACTTCTCAGCACATGTTACACAAATGTCTTTTCATTCTGATCTTAACAAGCAACCCATTACATCATATCTCTATACCAGATGTTCTGAAATGTTGAGGAATGTTTGTACTTTTGGTCGTACTTTGATACATCAGTGTGAAACATTTGCATTGAATTAGGTGGTTGTGTGCAGAGTTTATGAGTCAGTCCATACTTGTCTCCGACTATTCCTAAGTTGATGGTAGGGTATCCATGTTCCTGGATGGTGGCTAGCAGGGTCGAACGATTGCTGTCCCTGATCTTCCCTGGGTGCAAGTCATCTTCTGGGTTCAACAACTGGAAACACACACACACACACACGAATGAGTGCACGCACACGCGCACGCACACACACAGGCATGCAGATGCAAAATCATTACACCGCTCAGTGAGTGTTATTATGCAGACTCATTTTACTGTAAACCGCTACTAAAGAAACATCTGACAAAGCGACTTACATTTTAAACATCTGACAAAGTGACTTACATTTTAAATATCTGACAAAGTGACTTACATTTTAAATATCTGAAAAAGCGACTTACATTTGTCAACTATGGATTCGTTCAGGCCGGTCTGCCCTAGAGCAACTTAAGGTTAAGTCTCTTGCTCCAGGGCACAACGGTGGTAACCGGGATTCGAATCGCAGAGCCCCTGGCCACAACTGTAGCTAACTCTGCGGCTCTGCAGTTAGACCCTTCTGCTGGGCCTTTGATAGGATTCTACGTAAAAAAAATTACGACTATGTGTGAATTTAAGAGTGCAGTAAAATAGCAGAATCTCGTTTGTACCAGTGGGTGACGGTATGCGACGGTGACGCGCAACCTCCCAACAAAATCTAAAGAAGAAGAAGAAGAAAATAGAAGAAAATGAGATTCAGGAACTTTTATCGATAAGGGCTGACGACGATATTGTCGGCCGAGTTAGTAGTACTGCAAGAGACGCAATTGTTTATGAACAAATTACTAGTCGTTTACGTGACCGCAGCATATTCCGTGCTAAGGCGCAGGTAACCAAGAAGCTAAAAGCGCTCATAAGGCAGTTCTTTCAGATCTTTAACAATGACCAGGATGGAAATGAAGCCAAAGGATGGCCCCTTTTCAGTTTATGTGATACTGGCAGAACAGATGCCCACCAGATTCCCGGTGATACAACCAGTTTGCAAAACCGATGTATCCTCCAAAGAATCAGACTTGAGCGCAGGTGCTAACCTAGGTATAACGTTGTACGAGGCTAGGAGTTAGGCAAATTGAGTGTGGTGTTTCGATAACTGTGTGAAGTATTTGGATAAAAAGAGCCCTGTTTTCAATCGCGTGCAAACAATTGAAAAAAATAACCAATGTACTGCTACTTGAAGGGAATTTGCTCTTGAACTTTAAGATTTTTTTTGATGATTATCTCAAAAGGGCTACCTCTCACTCAACGTTAGGTCTATAACATTGAAAACTGTTAATACTCTATAAACTACACACTAGGCCAATACACAATCACCCTAATGACCAGTTCTTAGGGTAGGAAAAATGAATAGCTGCAAAGTGATGAGAAATTGTATTTTCTAATTGTTAGAGGGGCCAATAATAACAATAATGTTGATCATGTCATGGGGACTCCTTGTCAGTGCTGAGGCCTAAAAATGGTCCTAGCTCCCATTCTGTACACTCTACACCCAACCCCAATGTAGTAGTCCTATAGCAAGATTTTTTTTGGAAAAAAAAGAATTTTACATTAAACCTAGCTATTCTGTGCAAAATAATAAACCCTTCAGACCCTAAATCAAAGGTCAATTTGTGAAAGTGACCACAGAAAATGTATTTAAACCCAAATACACTTAAAATCAAATGTTTTTTTTTCAACTAATATCCTTTTACAGGGACTATAGAGGGCTTAGTGTGAGCTTTTCATAGGTCAATGTGCAAGGCAATGTGTACTCCGGTCATGCTGAAAGCTGTCTTGATGGCCTACGGTCGCATGTGGGGCGACAGCTTCCCGTTGCACGGTGTGATCTCGCACGCATTATGCGACTGGCGCGAAAAATGCTAGCGCAAGTGCTAGGCTATTGTTGTAAACTAATGAACTACTTTAAGAAATTAGGACCGTCCGAATTTAAGAAACCAGTAAAATAGCAGAATCTCGTTTGTACCGGTAGGTGGCGGTATGCGTCGGTGGAGCGCATCTTGCGAACATAATCAAAAGAAGACACAAACAGGTCAACTTTTAGCCAGCTTAACTGGAGATACGATGAGGTTCAGGAACTTTTATCGATTAGGGCCGAAGACGATATTGTCATCCGAGTTAGTGATACTGTAAGAGACGCGGTTGTTTATGAACAAATTACTAGTCGTCTACGTGACCGCGGTATATACCGTACGAAGGCACAGGTAACCAACAAGCTAAAAGCGCTCAAAAAGCAGTTCATTCAGATCGCTAACAATGGTCAGAATGGAGATGAAGCCAAAGCATGGCCCCTTTTCAGTTTTAGGTGACACTGTATGGGGTTCAGGTCAATGGACTACTGCTGTGGCTGGCAGCAAAAAGCCAACTACCACCTCAAGATGCCCGGAGACGCAACCAGTTTGCGAGACTGACGTATCCGTTGACGAATCGGACTCAAGCACAGGTGCTACCTATATATATATGTTATACTTAAGTGTTACACTTGATAAATATTACATTCCTTGCTTTTCTCTCTCTCTCTCACTCTCTCTCTCTCTCTATATATATATATATAGATATGGGATATATATATATATATTTTCCCATGCCCTTTCCGTTTTCAGACATACACTAAATACAAGGTATCTACCAGTAATCAAGCTGAAGTGCTGCATGTCTGAACAAGACAGTTGGGTATATCTCACTCCAGACATTACACTGCCTACCCCTTAGTAACATGGGGGTAGGGTAGGATGAGGGGGCATGTTGATGACTTAACAACTCACCCTCCACCCTCACTTAAACCACCTGGGTATCTACTCGGTAGTGTGAACAATTTTCACCTATTTGGTACTAGGTAATATATATATATATATAGCCAGAGATACTTATATAGGAGTATGCACCAGAGCCATAGAGAAGCTCTGTATAGGCTTGCACTTCCCTGAGTGGGTGCACGTAAGTCAAGTCAGCTTTATTGTAAATTTCTCCACATATACTAGACATACAGAGAAAGCGAAAGGCAAAATGCACACAATGCGAGCAGTAAGCCTAATAATAAAACAAAAACCAACACGATTGGATCTATGATATGTGAATGAAACGGTATTACCGTTTGATTCAAGCATTTAATCATTTTTTTCTCTTAAATATGCAACTTAAATCACCATTACATTGTGTCAAAATCAGTGAGACACCAGTGCGGTGTACTACGAAGCAAGGTAACTGTCTAGTCTAACTGACTAGTCGGGTTACTTCAGGGACCTGTACTACTAAGCAAGGTTACTGGTTAACTCGGGTAGCTTTGGGAGTTACCACTGATTTCTAAAAGAACCCTCCATTGAGCATCAGTTTTTTCTGAAGTGACATGTTTTTAGATCAGCGGTTACTCCAGAAGTTACCCAGTTTAGCCAGTAACCTGACTTCGTAGTACACCCCCCAAGTGTAACTGCTAATCTCGACAGCAGATGCTGAGATCGACGACAGATGCTCTGTGCAGTGTTATTTTAGAGATCAGTGATTACTCCCAAAACGGTTAGGCTAAAACGTTTCTAATGCCACACTCAACAAAACTCTTTCTTGCATTATAGATGCAGCCAATTCTTGAATGAAATCAGCTGTTTTTTTATTTAGATCTACAACATGTTAACATTTTAATCATTATAACAAAGAGCTTGTTTACCCGTAAGAGAGAGGCTTCAGGAAGAGTGAAGGACAAATTTGAAGTAAATGGTCCAATTTAAAGCAGTGCTACAAAGCTGCAGTTTCAAACCAGACTGACGATAGTTGGCCAGGCCAGTGTGTGTTTTTTGAGGTTTTGAAAGAGCTTCTTGGTGACATGACCATGGCATCATCAAACAGTGGCCAAGAGGGGATTGACACAGGCTTTGAAGATGGTGCATCTCAACAACACAGCTCTTGTAAATGCTCTGGTAAATAACAAGTTGATGTATTTAGGTATTTTAGCCACATTTCATCAACATAGCTTCAAATTATTTCAAATATTTTTTCCCTTTTTTTTTGTTTGTTTTGGTCCTCTTCAGACAGTTGTAATTCAGTGGATCCAAGGGACAGCTTTTACAGGCCTTCAGCTGCTGGACCTCCCAATAGGTGTGATGTTACTTCACAGCGGTCTCCCCAAGGTCAGTAATGTTGGGGAAAAAAACATTTCCTTTCTGATTTAAGCGGTAACATTAAACACAGTCTCATTGTATTTTACCACGCTTTTCTCATACTCCAGAAAATCCTTCTAGAAAGCGCAAGCAGCTCAGCAACGGAGTCTCTTCGAACCGGCACTTCCTAGAGCAGCTCCAGTCCAGGCAGAACGCCTGGTTTGCCGCACAAATGAGGCCCTTCCACCAGCGTGAGGACCGGATGCTGACCCTCCTGGAGTCCTTGGCCCAGACCTCCGAGCGGATGGTGACCGTGATGACTGACTACCTGCAGAAGATCGGCCAGCAGCACAGCCAACATTCTACCTTCCCTAGACACCATCAAAACACATCTCGTCTGAGTTCAGCACCATCGGAAGGATCCTTCCAGGATGAAGATTTTTTTGGACTTGTTTGATTTGTAAACACTCTATTTTTTAATCAATGAACAACATATTTTTTTCATGTGCCACACTTGTACTTATTTGTACTTGTTCTGTTTCAGTCTTGGTTTTTGTAACTGAATCAGTAAAAAAATTAATATGAAAAAATCAGTTTCATTCAGAACAGGCCACTGGTAGAGAACAGGAGTGGGGGGAAAGTGGTTACAAATGATGCCGTTTTTAACTCTTTAAATATGCTTTTTTTTTTTTTTTTTTTTTACAACAGTTTCAGAAAGGGGTAGTTGCTGGTCAGGTACTCATTTAGGGCTTCCCTGACAGTTTCACCCTCTGTGTTGGAGTCTGTGTGTGGTGGCCGAGCAGGCTGTGGGAGTAACTGTGCATCCAACCGGGCCTCTTCCTGCCACTCTGGACTGATGGGCTCATCCTCCCTTTGCACAGAAATTGTGCAAAGTGCAACAGGCGGCGGCCATGTATGGTGTGAATGTATAGCGAAAGTCATTTTTCTTCCTCAGAACCCGCCATCGAGCCCTTAGTCTTCCAAAAGCGGTTTCTGTGATTGTTTGAGCTGCACTTACATATGTGTTAAATGACTCTTGTTGGGCTGTCAAAGGGATGCTCTGAGTATAGGGCTTTATGAGCCAGTCTGACAGAGGATGGGCTGGATGTCCAAGGATGAAGTAGCCCACAGGCTTCCCCTGAATGTACATTGTTTCCTGCCCCCCCCCCCCCAAGATTTATGTAATAAGTATTTGTATATTTATATTAGCCAACAGAAACAGCAATCATCAAGGTGCTTCACAAACACTAGGGAAGCCGTCATGAATAGCCTAAAACTTACCAGTATCGGTCATTGACGACACCCTGAAGGACATACGACTTCCACCCGCTTCGATTGACAAAATCTTTGGATTGAGGACTTGGGATCGTAACTGGGATATGGACGTCATCCATGCATCCGATAACTTGCGGAATGTAGAACTGGTACTCGAATTGCTGAGCTATTTTACGGGCTTCTTCCACAGTTGGAATACTGATAAAGTCCATGATCATTGACAAAATGCCTTTACAAAACATGTACACAAATCCATGTATTGTAGCGACCTACACGCCAAACTTGTCAACCATCGTTCCATACGTTGCACACTTTCCAAGTTTGTACAGCACTATAGCCACTCGCATCTCAAGAGGCACAACAGGTACACGCCAGCACCTAGTCTCACCCGGTTTCATCACATCTTGCATTTTGCTACAAAGTGTCATAAACGAACCTCGTGACACTCTAAACGTCTCTCGCCATTCAGTGTCTGTAAATTCTTTAAGAACGACTCTCTCCCACCAGTCCCTGTTCCTTACAATCCTCCAGTAGCTACGTGAGGACATCGGCAAAAAATGCATAGACAAATGCCGATAAATGCTGGATTCACAGGCTTGTAGGACGATAGCACGTTGTCTTCTATTTTCCATTATTAATTTCACAAGAAGCGTGGCAGCCAAAGTCGTTAGTTGGTGGTGAAGCATCGGCAATGAGAAGATAATCCGCATCTGGTCGAGGGGGTCCATATCGTACATGTCTCCTGACTCGAACCGAGGAAAATCCTCCTTGCGCGTCCCCTCGTAGCGCTACCGTGAGCTGGCTTCACGACAATAACAGAAGACCAAAATATGACAGTTTACACATTCTCAGACAACGACAATACAGGCCTAGATAATAAAACGGAACTTTTTAGCCAGACAAAAACGTAAGTGTTTGAGGGTGCATTGGCCTATAGTGACTTGAGCGTTGGAATCCGCAGGAATGAGGGTTTGTTTATTGGAACGCATGGATTCGCGGGCGCATTCTTAAGACGTCATCCCGCCCATGCGGAGTGCCGGGGGGGTAGGGGTGCTGGTCAAATAAATAATATGACAATGAAGTCCAAGGTGTTTCGTTGTTTTTCGTTGTTGTTTTTTACGACTTGTTTTACTGTAACAGTTACCATAGTGCATGTTCATGTATGCATTACCGTTTAAACCAATAATGGAAGCAAGCCTATTTATTGAGCACACTGACTTCAATATAGCTTAGGGCCTACAGTATAGGTTATGTATATAGCCTATAGCGTAAGCCCTAATATTTTTCTTTAGCATGGTCTCTCTTTATTGTCTACTGTTTTGGTATCTTTAGCTCTTCATTCATTGCCCTTTGTTGTTCTCGCCCAACTCTTTCTCAGCTATCTTTCTCTCTCTCTCTCCCTAGTCTCTCACCTCATTGCCTGTGGACATGACGGCTACCACGGGGAACTTGTGCACCTCCACCTCAGTGACGCCCACAGTGGCCAGCAGGCCGATCTCCGAGGGACCCATGTGGGTACCCTTGGCCAGCACACACTCCCCGCGCTTGATGTCGTGTCCAATGGGCCTGCAGTGACATTAAATCGACATCACTGGAGAGGTCTAGAAAGTCAAGACAGTGACTGTCACTTTGTACTTTCTAGACATCTTCAGAACAATGCGTGACTATATACATCATACAGAACTATATACATTTTTTTCTTTGGCCTTGACAGAGAGAGACCCAGATTTTGAAAATGCCTAGAACATAAAACAACAACACATTTGCATATGGACACAGAAGCATCATACCTGATATCCTGTCCAGGACGCGCCTGCACTAAGATGCGCACCTCCAGCTCCTCTGTACCCTGAGCACAACAAACATACAGCACGCTGACGTTTTGACGTCCCCCCCACACATGCTCTCCACACTTGTAAGTGTGTGCCTCCCTCTAGCTTTGTAGTTTCAGTGCAGTTACAGATTACTTCAAAACAGAAGCACAAAACAACTGCAGACTGAGGCCATTAGCTGGCAGAGCCAGGATACAAAAGGTCAATTTTCAGGAAAACTTTAAACAGAGCCATTAACATACAGTCATTGGAATGATGTCTTCTTTGGTCTACTTAATTAATCTCTCATCATTGAAACTTCAAGGTGGCTGTTGCCTGGTTTGTGCAGGAGAAAATGACAGTGAAACAAGGAATCTGACCAGGATGAGTGGTGGTCTGTCTACACCTACCAACGTTGCACACCACAGGATTGTGTCCTTGGGCATTTGAATACGTTCAGGTGTGTACTGTCATACTCTCTATGTATAGTGCTTTAATCCATGTCATAGTGGATTGGTTAATCTCCTGCTTTCATCAGACATTTGATTACACTGGACAACATTATCATCAAAGAGATATTAAAGATAGAAGTTAAGTCTTTTAGGTGAATCAAAGTGCTGAATCAAGGCAGTAATACACCATCATATATTTAAACAGGCTTATAGCCAGTAACTATGAGTTGGGGGACGGGGGGGTAGGAAGGGGGCTGACATTTTATCTGTGCAAAACTCTGCCCGTTCTCCTGACACCCTGTGTTAAAAAATGACACAGCCCCTTTTTGTAGAGGGCTAAAAGCTTCAAAAGCCACTTGGGAAAAACCTACGACATCGGTGGAGGTCAGGCACCACTGGCCGGCCGTCGGAGACAACTCTTGGGGCAACTGCCCGAGCACGTGGGGGGGATTCCAAGATTGGGAGAACAGAAAACAGGATTACAAATCCATATTACATTAGAAACATGTATTAGGCTACATGTTTCTAAAAGCCACATACATCAGTAGCTATTATTAATGGCAACCTGTTATCTGTAAGCCATCATATAAGATCAATAAACGACCTGGTGACATCATGATAGATAGATAGACAGCTTTTGACATGTAAGGTCGTGATAACCTATGAAACAAGCAACATTTATTTGTTTTAAATGCAGCTGATGCTGGTCCATCATGTTGTTTGGCTTCAGTGTAGGCCATGCTATCAGCTGTGAGGGAAAGAGTGCATAAGTTGCAACTGGAGGGTGTATCGTAGATGATTTTGCACACACCACAAGACTTTACATTTTATAGACTAGTGTTTTAAAAGACCCCATTGCCAGTCCTTGGGTCACAGCATTAATAAAGATTTCTTTGCCAAGTCTGTTGGGGTTTTTACAGGTCTGTTGTGCCACTTCGATAAGCTAAGTATCCTAAAGAGGCCTTTTAAAACAACTTGGCAATGCACAAGGTTCTACATTCTGAGTCCCAACAAAACTAACACCACATATAGAGTTCTCTCCAGATATTTGTTTGTGTCTGATGTCTGTTTGCGTCCACAGGATAAATGGCTGGCTAGTAATTCTTGCATTTACATTTTACTTAAAGCAAGTTTCAAGCGGCTCTCTATGAAGTGAACCTTTGATGCACGTAAAAAAAAGGTTAAAATAAAAGTGTTCAAGGGAAGGGAAGACTTCTCAACATCTACGCAACAGTCTATCATTTCCTTCACAACCTGTCATTTTTGTATAACTACACTCCTTACATTCAGCTCATGGAAGTAAAAAAACAACGTTCCCACTATTTGATTTGCATGTGTTTGAAGCCTTAGCATGATCTATTTATCTTGCTAGTTAAAATCACACAGCCTGATTATACTGTATACTATTTGTCAAAATTAACTTGTGTAACAATACAATAATTACCACTGGGAATCCATTGTTAGACTATATTGCCCTCTAGTGGGTAAAAGTCTAAAGACTCCTGACCAATGGTTTCATCAGTGGCCAGTCGTCTTACGTAAATGCTCTTTTAGTACATTATGAGTACATTACAGTGGACCATATCTACACATGGGCCTCCCTTAACCACATCAAGACATCTTGTGTGTCGCAGGGGCAGTGCTCTCCGTGTCACCGTGAGGTCATGCGAGGGGCAGGGGAGACTCACGTCCTCAGACTCGCGCAGGAGCTCGGTGTCCTCCACCTGCACCACAGCATCAGCACCGCAGGGGATGGGTGCACCCGTCGTCACCCGCATAGCCTGTCCAGGCATCACCGTGTGGGTGGGCTAGAGGAGTGGGGTAAACAGACAAACAAAAACACATAAACAAAGACACACACCCAAATAATGGTGACTTTTAATGGGGAGTTGTTAACTTCTACTTGTTAGCTGCTTAGCAACAGGCAAAGGTACATGTCACAACATTATCATCTCTCCACCGTGTGGACACACACCAACACACACAGCTGAAGCTCCTACCTGCTCTCCAGCTTGTGACTCTCCAATAATGAAGCGATCTCCAGGACCATCAGCCGCTATAACACACACATACACACACACACGGCGATAAAAAACTCAATTTCGAGTCTCACTGGTTACATAGGTTAATAAGGTTACATGCTGTATGCTTCCAGTGTGAGCTACACACACATACACACACACACACACACACACACAAGTCCATGAGAGCAACTCGGGTCTTAGTGTGCATACATTAAGCATTGCACCTGCTTCTGGAGTCCTGGGTCTGTGACCTTGGCACAGCCAGAGTCACGGTTCACTGAGTGTGTAGACAAGATTACAGAAAATAACCCACCCGCCCGGAGCCACCATGCAGTTAATAAACACATGCTAGCTGTCCAAACAAATCAGACATTAACATATAATAGCACTGTCACAAATTCTACACTATAGAGACATGCTCTGAGATGGAGAGATACAGAGCAAAAGAGATTTTTTTTAAATTTCAGAAGCCCTTTAGCACAAATACCAAATAACAACATCCAAAAACAAACAAACAAATAATTCATTAAATACACCAATAACAGGGAGAGAGGATGGATTGAAAGGTTGACTGTGAGCAACAGCAGAAGAGGAGTGCATCACGAGTACCTCTCACAGCGTAGCCGTCCTTCACCGACGCTGGGAAGGGAGGCAGGTTGTCTTTGGCATAAACGTCCTGAGCCAGGACTCGACCCAAACCATCTGAGAGAAGAGAGAGAGAAAAAAAGAAAGAAAGATTATTGTGAGATATAGTAGAAGCCAATTGTTTTGTGTGATAGTTTGATAACAATTATTTCAATGATAGTTCAGTCTCATACAGTAAAGGGGACCCACTTGTGATTGCATTAATATACATTTGACCTGAATGACTAAAACCAATAATAATCTTACAACATTAATATAAATAATGATATAAATTATACATGATGTTGTCAGAAAATAGCATATGATATGACTTTGATGTAGACATTACTGTATTCATATCAGAAATGAATAAAGTCATTGTTTGCATGTCTAAAAATAACAGAGGAGATAAAAAAACAAAGGAAAAAAAAGGATAAGAATGAACAGAGACTAAACAGATGAGATGGAAAAAAAGAGGGAGAGAGAGGAAGAGCATGTGTGAGTTGGATGGAGATGGGAGATGACATATGTGCCGGCGGTGTGTGTGTTAGTGAGAGAGTGTGACACCTCTTTTCAGTGTCTCAGTGGCTGACTCACCACCTACCCCCCCCCCCCCAACACACACACACACACACACACACACACACACATGTGACATACAACAGAAACACAGACATACACACACACAAAATGACACACATAACACACACACAGAGACACACGGCCATGTAGATGTATGAACAGTCCTTCACACATCTACACACACATACACACACACACACACACACATTTAACCCTGTTTAGGAGCAGAAAAATAGTACACATTTTAGTATCACTAAAGTGCATGTTTGCTTGTTACGAAGTAGTAACTGTGTCAAAACACAGAGAAAGACAGATAATCTTTTGCATCAGAAATATTTGCGGTAAAATAGATTTTGGATAAGGAGAGTGACAGCGTGTGTATGTGTGTGTGTGTGCATGTGTGTGTGTGTCAGTGTCAGACAGAGCGAGAGGTTATTTTTTACACACTGACTGTGTGTGTCAGGGTAAGTGTGATTATGCAGGTGGTCTGGTGATGAAGTGCAATGAGGTGTGAGCACTGAAACACGAATGTTAAATGGGGGTCTTCACCACAGTACAGAGTAAACATACCATCCTCCAAGGCTGTGGTGCATAAGAACAAGAGACCCACAATATAACACAAACATGCACATTCACCAGAACACAGACACACAATACATTAACACAAAGATACTTTCTCTGTCTGTCTGTGTGTCTCTCTCTGCTCTCTTTCTCTCTCTCTCTACTACACACACACACACACAGGCAAATTCAGAAGTAGCTATGCCTTGTTTTGCACTCCACCTTTTTCGTGCATCACAGTGATTGAGGGAGGCTGCCAAAAGAAAGTCTGTAAATGCTGGTCTAAATCAAACGGGACTGCTATTGAACACAGCTAATGGGAAATAGACAGATCAATTCTCCAGGTTCTTTCATCAGAGCAGAGGTTTCCATCTGAGGTCACAGCGCGCAACATAATGCTGGAATGGGGTGGTGGTGGTGTGTGTGTGTGTGTGTGTGTGTGTGTGCGTGTGCGGGGGAGGGCAGTGTAAAGAGTACCATTACATTACATTAACAGTTACTAACTTTTACATTTAGTAACAAAAGGAAATGTTGGCTGTGTATGTATATATATATATATATGTGTGTCCTACATATATATATATATATATATATATATATATATATATATATATATATATATATATATATATATATATATATATATATGAAAAATATGCAGGTAATGTAATATTCCTGTAGTTAACAAAATTTTAGCACCAAGGCACAAAACACCAACAGCATGATGCCTTTGATAAACTTAATGAATTGACATTGATTATTGCATTGACTACTCCACATGAACCAAATAAGAAAGATCACAAGCAGCTTTTTTCCAACATTTCCATGCTGACAAAATGTTTCATTCTGCTTTATGTACGCATGGATACCCCACTCCTCCAACTCTTTACTGAGGGTGTGCAGCATAAAAAAATAACTCCCCCTTTGGCACGACACGGAACTTGTGCAACAAATGTCAACACTTGCACGCCGTGTTGACTGCGGTGTGGGTTACTTAAGAACACTTAGCGCATTAATTGCCTTCACTCTGAGGTGTGCTCGCACGTGCTAACATGGAAGTGGCAGAGGTGAAGCTCACGGGGTGACACGAGACATGGAAGTAGACACACACACACACACACACACAAAGGAGCAGAGGGAATGGAATGGAGAGTGAAGTGGGTTAGTTCAGTGTGTGACACACTACACAGATTTTTTCTGTACTGGTGTTCTTGGTGCTCTTGGTGACAGAGAGAGGGAAACAAGGAGGAGGGAGGGGGGAGAGCAAGACTGTGATAGAGGGATGGAAAGAACAAGAGAGACAGGGAGGTGGATAAGAGGAGAGAAGAAAAGAGGAGGAGAGAAATAGATTGATAAAACATGATGTGTGTGTGTGGGGGGGTGCTTTCAGAAAGTGTGTGAAGGAGGCATGTGAAAAAAAGTAAAAAAGAAAAAGAGGGTGGAGAACCTTAAGAGAGGAGAAAAGAAAAAGAGATAAACAGAAGGAGAAAATGGGAGGAACTGAAAAGAGGAAGAGAGAAGATGGAAATGTGAACAGATGAAACGATGGTCATAGAGCACAGGCCTGACGAGTGAGACGCGGTTGTATGCCAGACAAACCCAGATCCCTTCTGAAGCTGTTTTCAGACCGGCCAGCCCAGGTCCCGCACCAGTTACACTGGAAACCGAAGTGCTTGCCTGTGAACGGCCTGCATTCATACCATTATGTGAGCCTATGGTTTCTCTGCCATTTACCAAACTCACATTTTCTTGATTTTTCCACTTATGACCCAGATTAACCTACTGACATCCACTTATGTCATCACAGTTTGCTTAGAAAAAACAAGTTTTACTTAGTGCCAGTTGGGAACCAAATTTTCAGTTCCCAAATGGCCTGTTTCAAAATTAGGTGTGGGAACCGGCATGATTCTCTGTCAGTCTGAAAATGCCTTAAGTGTGCTATCATTCCTGACCAGATGTTGCAGTGTTGGTAAAAGCCCCATGCATAATGTAGACTTTTATAGACTTTTATACATGCGTGTGTCCCAAAACACAGTGTGAGCGTGTGCGTGTAGCCTCCTTGGTGTGTGGGTGTACATGTGTGTGCATGTGTGTGTGTGTGTGTGTGGGGGGGGGGGTATGCATGTGCAAGCTTATGTGTATGTGTGTGTGCACATACATGTGTGTGTAGCCTATGTAGTGTGGGAGCGCATGTGTGTACATGTATTTATGTGTGTAGAGTGTCTGTGTGCATTTGTGTGCGTGTGTGTATATGTGTGTGCGTGTGTGTGTGTGCCTCTTCATGTTCAGCTGGAGGGAGCTGGCACGCTGTGTTGGTGTCATGGTGTCAGCCGTGTGGTCATGCATGCCTGCCTACATTTAAATGTGAACCCCTGCTGAACGACAGCACAACAACAAACGCACTCTCTCTTTCTGTGTGTGTGTTTGTGTGTGTGTGTGTGTGAGGACAGGGAGACAGCAGAGAGATGCACAAACACATGTGGATACACACACACACACTTTTGCTCTTCCCTTCTCTTGCTCTCACTCAAACAGACACACACATTAGCACACACACATGCACATGAACACACAACACACAAACACATACACATACATGCACACGCACACACACACACACACACACACACACACACACACACACACACACGCAGTAACACACTCACCTCTGTAGTTGATGATCTCCGTGCCCAGGACAGCGGTCATCTCCAGCACAGTGATGAAGGCCTTGTCCATGGAGGTGAGTGGGAAGGGGGACATGCGGTGCCTCCGTGCCACCTTGGTGATGTCCACAGCGCTGTGGCCTGCCAGACAGACAGACAGGGCACAGAGAGAGAGGGACGAGAGACACATGTCATGAGAGCCGCCAATGGACATGGAGGTCAGTCCACCATCAAGACGCGTGGTGTAGTTCCTTCGACTGATTCTGAATTTGTTTTATGTGCCCTCAGGAAAGCAGATATGCTTGATCAACTTACAAGGACTTATGTATATATCTCTGAATGCTAACACTAATACACACACACACACACACATACTGACAGCCATACATATGCTGAAACACATGGACTTGCTCACATATATGAGTGTAACCCACACACACACACACACACACAAACACGAGTAGGCTGCTGAGCAGGGATTAAAAGCAACCTGCAGTTAAACCCTCATTTTGATTCTTCTTCCTGATAATGTAGTGGGGCAAGCTAATAATAACCCTTGCAATAATCACAGCAGCGGAAGATAAAGACACAAGAATAACACACTGTGTAATCCCCCCTTTTTTCCTTTCTTTCCCTATCTATCCCTCTCTTGCCATCTCTATCCCACTCTCATTCTCTGCTCTGTTCATTTCTGTGCAATTGAGGCTTGATTTCCTTTGACCCATTTTCCAAGCTTTAACCCCCTCCCACGCGTGCATGCATGCACACACACAAACACACACACACAAACACACTTGCACTGACAAACGACAGCACAGACATTGTGGGCACCAAATTCCCTCCGCATAAATATATACAAAAACACAAATGCATGCGTGCGCACACACACACACACACCCTTAAACAAAATCAAACAGATCTCTCTCTCTCTGCTTGTCTCTGTCAGCTTACCAGTAGCCTATCTTAGGCTGAATAAACTGCTGCTACACACACACACACTGATAGTCCTCTAATCAGTACATGGAGAGTTGGAAATAATGGTCACTCACTTGCTCTGAGAATGTTTTCTTTGCTGCTGCATCGTGATTGCACCTGTGGAGAAAGAGAGAGAGAGAGAGAGAGAGAGAGAGAGAGAGAGGAACAAAGGAAGGGAGAGAGAGAGAAGGAAAGATTTTGGAGAAAGAGTAGAGAAAGGAAGAGAAGAGACAATGAGATAACGAAAAACACATTTCTGTTTCATCTTTTTTTATGTCTCTTCCTCTTCTTGCGAAAGCTGTGATGTCCCGATGTCCCATTACACAACTGTGAAAAAACAACAAAAACAACAACAACAACAACAATAACAACAACTGAGAGAAAGGTTTGTCACGCCTCTGCGCAAAACTTTTACCGGCTCTACTCTCCGATTCAGGAACAATCCAAGACGACTGTTTGAAGCACAGCCACTAAGGGTTGTGGGGACCAAATTCATGGGGAGCCTTAGCTTCACTCCCTGATCAGGCCAGGCTGACAAACTCTCTCTCTCTCTCTTTCTTTCACTCTGTTGCTCACTCGAGCATTACAAACTAAACACAACCAACATTCCATTCCACAGGAGTTGAGAAACGATGAACACCAAACTAATATGGCCTGCTGTAGAACGTCATGAAATGGGCCTAGCCTGGTGTTGGCATGAAACAGAAGGTTGACACCGCGCCGGTGTGATGTTAAGTATGTGTTAAGGCTGGTTTGGTGGAAAAGCGAACCTTATTGTTGACTTTGGTGCTGAGCCGATGATTGTAAAGTTATGAGGAGGTAATCTAGGCAATTGAGAGTGTGTTTGTGTTTGTGTGTGTGTGTGTGTTTGCCTCTGTGTGTGTGCATGTAACTGCACCTGTTTGTCTGCGTGTGTGTTTGTATGTGTGAATGTGATTACAATGGTGGTGAGAAGGCCAAAGCTTTGTGTCCCTACACATCTAGAGGAGCAGGGTGAGTTGAAATGTTGTGTGGTGCTGGCACTTTAAGGTTTGTGTGTGTGAGGTTGGCAAAGAGAGTATTCATGCGTGATTCATGATTGTGAAGAGGCATGAATGTGTGAATGTGTGTACATGCATGTTCTTTCAGATGGAATGCCATTTCTCCATTCTCTCCAAACTGTTCTGTCATGCTGAGTGGCACGACATCGAGACACACGCTGATTGGCCTGTCCACCTGCCCATCTCTGTCTGTCTGTTTTTTGTGCCTCTGATTGGACACCCACTGCTGGTGTTGCTCACAGATTGGCCGATGAGATAGTCATCAGATTAGTGTGTGCACAGTGTGTGAGAAACTGAAGCACTTTTTTCTATTTTGCTTTCTAAATCTATGTGAACCTTGACCCCTAACCCCAAAGGCAATAGATTATGGGAGGCCAGGACATAGTCACTCTGTCCAAACAAAAACAAAATGACCTCCATTGGATACACAGGGCACCAAACCAGCCAGACAGCCAGGTGTGGAGAGGAGGAGGGTGAACAAGAGATAGAGAGAGAGAGGGGGGGGGTTAAGGAGGGGGGTGAGAAGGAAGAAAGTGAAGATCTGAAAAGAGGGAAGGAGTGAGCGAGAGCAGCAGGGAGGAAATCTATGAAATGTGGTGGAGCGATCCTACATAAACTACAGCCCAGAGATAAAAGAAGCACGGACCAAAGACAAAAGACCGACTCAAAACTGAAAACGACAACATCCACTACGAAAGAGAGGAAGGAAGGGAGAGAGAGAGAGTATGTGTGTGTGTGTGAGAGAGAGAGAGAGAGAGAGAGGGGAAAGGGAGGGGAGGCAGACATTACGGCAGTGAACGCAAGACAGCCACAAAAATCCAGCACACCAAGACAATCGGTTAAAGCAGAGCAATAGGGAGGTAGAGAGAAAGCGAGGTAGAAGAAAAGTGAGGGAAAGAGTGAGTGATAAAAAGGAAGAGAGAGACAGAGTGGAAGGAAAGAAGAGAGATAATGTGAAACAAAGACTTCTATGATTACTGAGATGACCACACACAAGTGATGGAGGGAGTAGAAAACGAGTGAACAAGATGGAGTGATAGAGAACAAAAAAAACTGTGGGAACAGAAACAGAAAAGACAGAACAACAGATGACACCAGGGCTGCCATCCACATAGGGGTGAGAGAAGAAGAGGATGGGGAAGAAGAAGACAGACAGAAAGAAAGAAGATTAAAAGAAGAAGAAGAAGAAGAAGAAGGGAAGAGAGGAATAAGTGAGAAGGAGTGAGTGGGGGAAGCCAGGGTCTCCAGTGGCAAAGCAGGGGTAGCACTTGCACACGGAGAGCGAGGCAGTAGAGAGGCAGCGAGGCAGGGAGCGAACGAGAGAGAGAGAGAGAGAGAGAGAGAGAGAGAGAGAGAGAGACAAAATGAAAGAGGAACAAGAGAGAGACAAAATGAAAGAGGAACAGAAAATGGAGAGAACTAGTATAGGTGACAGGAAGCGAGAGGGAATGAGAGAGAGAGCGAGGGAGGAAGAGAGGAGGCAAGAGAGGGAGGGAGGGAGCGAGGGATAGTTACTCGAGAGCTGAAGGTCCTATGGCTCCTATGGCGATCATCTTTTAGCCCCTCCAACCTACACTGGAGCTAGTGGAGATAAAGTCAGCACAAGCATCAGTCCATCAGTCGGTCCCCATGGCAACGCAGTCAAAACACCCAACAAGAGACAGAAACAAAATGAGAAACAAGGAGAGGCAAACGCCAGGACAAGAAAGAAAGGAAGAAAAGAAACGACAAAAATAAATCAAATGAGAAAGAGAAGAGCAGGCAGCAAGAACAGGGCAAGGCAATGTGTGTTTGTCTGTATGTGTGTGTGTGAGAGAGAGAGAGAGAGAGACAGAAAAAAGGCAAGAAAGAAAGAAAGAGATACAAGAAATAGTATGAGAAAGTAAAACAAGAGCAACATGAATTTGTTGAGAAATAGAGAGATGTCTATGGCGACAAAAACTCAAAAGAGTCGAGATGCAGAGAGCTTACTGAAAAGTGACGGCAGACCACATTAAGATCATTTTCTTGGGTCAGACATAAAACAGACATTTCAGATCTGGACTCCCCAGAGCCAATTTCACCAAACAAAGTACATTTTTTCTGATACTATTATTATTTATGCTTATTATTTTTACAATAAACAAAAAAGTAAAATGAAACATACTGTCATCAAAAGTGCTGACATCAAAAGATCAATACCAGATCTGTCTACTGCGGTGCATTAGCCTCAGTGTATTAGTAAGTAAAATTAGTAAGTAAGTTTGTGTGTGTGTGTGTGTGTGTGTGTGATTGAGGGAGAGGGAAAGAGAGAGAGAGAGAGAGGAAAGACAGACTTGTGATCAGTTGTAAGTGCACACATTCAGCCTGTAGATGGCGTAAAGGCAAACATGAACACATGTAGGCTAAGCTTTGATGGGCAGGGGACAGACGCACACAGAGAGACAGAGAGAGAGAGCGAGAGAGAGAGAGAGAGCATGGAGACTGAGATGGTGGCAGAAGTGGTGGCCCTATGGTGGGTGTTTCTAGAAAAAAAAACAATCTGTCCCATCTCTTCTTCTTGCTGTGGACCACATTCCTCTTTGCAGGTATGGGATGAATACACACACATACTGTATGCACACATACACACACTCATACACACACGTACATATGTTCTTTACTTCTCAGGTACACACTGACATGCATGCACACACACACACACACAGACACACACACCTTATTTCTAAGAGATACATTTACACAAACACACAAACGCACACATACCGGAACAGAACAAACAGATGCCATATTTATAAATCAAATAAGTAAAGTCATCACCACCATAACAAACAGGCGCATTGTTATGGCAACCCATCCGTACAGATTTACTGGCAGGATTATGGGATGGAGGTGAACTTTAGCGCACGGCTCCTGTTTCTCGGAAGCTAATGGAGTATCGCGGAGCCAATCAATGAGCCAATCTTGGCGAAAGAGAGAGAGAGAGAGAAAATGCCAGGCTCAGCACGAGACTCACAGCATGCTCCCAAGTATCGGCAGTCCCACTTTCGCTGAGCTCGGCAGAAAACAAAACGTAGCCGCCCGCCATCACCAGGGTTACGCAAAGGGTGAAATTTATACCCTGGTGACAGGCTGTTTCAGTCACACTAACACACACACTCCAACACACAAACAGACACACACACAGATACACACAAACACACACACATACACACACAAACAGACAAATAGGTGACCACAGACATAAACACACATAAAACAAGCAAGCATGTATGTGATTGTTAAGACTATCGTGGATGGAGAGACTGACAGATAGACAGAGAGAAAGAGAGAACAAAAGTAAGAAGTAGTGTGAGGTAAAAGATTGTGTCAAAGAGGAGACTGGCAGCAACTGAAGACAATGAAGACAAAGACAGCAGCTAAGTCTCTTCCATCTTCACTCCAACAGGTGAATCAAACACTGATATAAATACACATACACACACACACACATACACAGACATCTCACATTGTCCTACCCACACACATCTCTTACAGACATACACACACACACACACACACACACACGCTCGCAGTCATACACAGTCTCACTTACACACCCAGTCTGCAATGGCAGTAAACACTGATGGATGATTGTTCATGAGTGTGAGTGAGAATAGCTACATGTACGTATATGACAGGTACAAGTCAATGGGTAGACTGAAAGAGATAGAGAGACACCAAGAAACCCATAGACAGAAGGAGGAAAATCAACAGAAAGAGACAGAAAGATAGAAAGGGAGAGAGAGAAAGGAAGAGAGAGAGAAAGGGGGAAGGGGAAAAAAAGCGAGCATCTTGCAACATCTTAGCGGACCAGAAGCAAAGCCAGAGAGTTGTGGTGTGTGAAAGGTGCGCTGTGAGCATGCTACACATAGGGGGGCGCTAGTGGTTGCACAGCCAGCCACAGACCTTTTAATTCAAAACAAAACAAGCCAACAGGCAAAGCCACTCCATACCCAAAGCTGTGTGTATGTGTGAGTGTGTGTGTGTGTGTGTGTGTGTGTATGCAGTATATTTGTATTTGTGTGTGCGTGCTTGTGTGTGCGTGTTTATGTGCATTTGTGTGTGTGTAACAAGTCTGTACTGTGTGTCTCTCCAGACATCAGCATGAGAGCAGTGAGAGACATATGACCCGGTCACACATCCATGCTAAAAGCCATGGAAGCTGTGCATTAAAACTTTGTTCTATAGAAAGATGGACATGGACTTTTCTGTAGCCAAACTTTATCAGCATTTTGCCATTTTCTTTCTTTTTTTGCTTCATCTCTTTTTTGATCTCTCTTCTTCTCAAGAGTATAGCCAAACAGTGGCACAATGCAAATTCCCGAATGTAATTTTTCTAAGTGCCTCTTTCTTTAAGTGGGCAAGTAGTGGCGGTTGGGGGAGGGGTTCTTCCAAATTTCAGGGCTATGTTTTCAGTAAACTGGGTGGAGGTGGGGTGGGTAGGTGGCTTTGAAAGGGGTTTGCCAACTACACGTGGTCCTTGCTGTGAGCCTCCAGTTATACTGTAGTCAGTGTTAAACTATGGTAGGACATGTACTGAGCGTTAGGGTTTTCTAGGGTCTGTCCTATTACCAACAGGTTGGGATTTTGACCTTGTGTGGTCAGTGTGAGACAGCAAATCCTTTAGATGCACCAATTTAGTGTCTCAATATAAGTATTTATGTTCCAGGACCATTCAGTGCTTCATTAGCTAAGTCCAAACTGGTCCGTGTATATATATTGTATTGAGGCAAGTGTGTCATTGTGTGTGTGTATGTGTGTGTGTGTGTGTTTTCACACACCTGTCTGTGGTGATAGTATGTTGGTTTTGATAGTTTGTTTGCCTTCATCTCCACAGTGCACCTGTGTACTGCCCTGTACTATGCTCTGTTGTATTGTGTTGTGCTGCACTATGTTGGGCTGTGTGCGCTTGCGCTGTGCAGTCCAGTGCTAATGATGTTGTGGCGCATGTGGCGTAGCAGTATTGAGCTGTGCTGTGCTATTCTGTCTTGTGGTATCGCAGTGCTGTGCTGTGTTAAAGCATGCTGTGCTGTCCTGTGTTTACTGGCCTGCACTAAGTTGCATTGTGTGGTGTTGCTGTGTTCCTGTAGCAATGCCGCGGTGCTCGGATCTGTAATGTGCTATGCTGTCCTGTGCAGTGCTATACTGCGCTGTGTCTAGTGTCCAGTACTGTGCCATGCCTGTGTTGTGTTGTTGCGCTGCGGTTGTGTTGTGTTACAGTGTTGTGTTGAGTTTCTGGACTGTGTTGCCCTGACCTGTATTTCAGTGCAATGCTGTGCTGTGTTGCTGTGCTTTGTTCTGCTACAATACTGTAATGTGTCTGGTGGGTGGCCATCCTGGCATGCTGTTGTGGTGGAGAATAGGGTGTGTGTGTCTGTGTGTGTGTGTGGGGAGGGGGCGGAGGGTCAGGGGGTGGGGGGAGGGTGGAGGGAAGAAGGTGAGCTGTTTACCTGGTCCAAGGTAGAATACCTGGACTTGAGCGTGATGACCTCATCCAGGTGAGCCCTGAACTCTCGCCGTGAGGCCTGGAGGGAGCCACAGGACAGTCACTCACTGACACGCGCACACACACATACTCACACTCACATACACACACACTTACACCCATTGTCACACACATACTTACATTCATACTTGCTCACTCACTGCTCATATACACATTTGTTGCTCTCTCAAACACACACACACACACACACACATACACATGCATGGAGCCATAATAACCTACACCGAGGTTGCATGTTAAGACAAACATAAATACATACACAAACACATAAACACATATAAACACTCTCTGTCTTTCCGTCTCTCTCTCTCTCTCTCTCTCACACACACACAATAAATGAATGTGAAGCAGCCCTTTTCACACATACAAGCATGCACACTTACAGAGACACAATACACACATACACACACACACACAATTGAAACACAAGGTCATGAACACAGAAACAGAGACGTATACAAACAGATTAGCTCAACATAATGCATAGGATGTGAGAGCATGCACTCATGTCTTTTCACGCACACCCACACAAGCACCCACACACACACACTCACACTCTCACACATGATCATGCACACACTCTCATACACACACAAACCCATGTGTACTGACACATAAACCATCTTATAGACCTCAAAGTAAATGATGACAGTAACAAAAATGGTAAGGAAGAGTAAATGAGCGAATGCCAACTCAAAAGACTCCCTCCAGCTTTAGTGGAGAGGGTGAGAGCGAGGAAAATCTGAGTGGGCAGCCGTGGCAATGGAGGTGATTGACAGCTCCTGTTTCCTAAACTCCTCCTTACTATTCCTTGTTTGCTATGCTACAACAATGTATATTTTTGACCATGAAATGAACAAGCTTGGATGGCAGACATTGATTATGTATTGAATATTGTATTTAAACTCAGGGACACTGGGAACTCTCTACGCTTGCTCTGATTTATCTTCTTTACATCGGGTTCATCTGTCAGACTGTCACGTCGGTGTCAGTGTTAAACAAGCAGTCAGCAACACTGGATGGCATCGTTGCCATTTGTTTACGTTTGTGTTTTTGTGTGTTCTTAGCTTCCTTTTGTCAAACGCAAGCTACACTGTACTTGAATCAAAGATTAAACAAAACATGACAGAATAGCTCAATCCTATATTTAGTGCTGCCTGAGAATCTCTACCTAATACCCTACCTTTGTAACTGTTTAGGGGAAAATGCAAGAGGATCAAACGAATAACATAAAAAGCGTTCCATGTTTCCATGCTTAGTATCACTGACTGCACCATTCAGTTGTTGGAATTGTAGAGGGAAGTGTACCACTTACATTGTAATTAGAGAATTTACAACTGTTGCAAATCTGCCATATGAACCTGGCTTATGGCCAATCGAGACAGCTGTTTATGTGCGCAATATAATGCCTGATATGATGTAATGTCATGGAACATCTCGTCACGTCACATGGGTTATGTCACCTTCATGATAGGGAGGTCAAATCAAGCATTGCCATGGAAACCATGATGTTTTGGCAGCAATGGTTGAGTTCTTAATGATCTTGTTTGTTAAACGATCGGTTTTGGCTATATTCTATATAGGGCTATAAGTGCTACTGTGGCAGCTAACCTGTATAATTTAGTGATCTTCACAGCACACAGGGTGACCAGCCGCAAGAAATCTTTGTTGTGATGTGATCAGTGGTAAACACCAGAGAGAAGGCAGAGGAAGGCAGAGCAAGTTGGTGCACCATGGCAACGTTTGTGCAGCCTTGGGGCCTCCATCCAAGCACTCTGTGACACTGATCATGGAAACAGCTCTCATAACATTCAACTTACTGTATGCCTCAGAAACGACTTCAGTACTGATTGACTCGACTATACAGTCAAAACAGCTTGATGTGGTTCCCAATTAAGACTAGTCACATAGTAACATCACTTGCTCTGACGGCCTGTTCTGTGGGAAGTCTATAATAGAATGTACCCAGTCAGTCAATGGATGGCCACAGACAAGATTCTTTAGCTAGCTAGATGACTCCCATCCTTGGTTGTAGGCCCATCGATGGACATAGTGGTATCTGTTCAGTGGAAGTTACTTATATAGACTACAGTTTAAATATGACAGTTGCTGTGCTTTACAAGAGGACAAGGGCATGGTGAGTGATACACTGGAACATCACCACTGATGATCATGGGGTTGACCTTTGACCTGAGGGTTGAAGGGTCAGCGGCTAACCTGGGGCTCTGTCTGTATGAATGAAAAGTGTGTTTGTGTGTGTGTGTGTGTGTGTGTGCATATGTACATTTGTAGGTGGATATGTATGAGTATGAAAAAGATGGGTTTGTATAGAAAAGGACATGTACCATCATCGTTATACTGAGAATGCAAACAAACTACTTATGTAAACAAAAAAGTAAAGTATATGGTCTGTGCTGACCATAATCCTTTAAAAAAACAGACTGAGAATCATGAAAACAATAATTGTCATGTGAAGATGCATTGAAATAGCACTGCGAAGAAATCAGATCAATGATAAGCAAAGAGTCGTCCACTTCCTGGTGATGTAGTCGTGTTTGTGTGGGGGGGTGGCAGCAGTAGAAAGAGTCTGAGGTGGAGGTGGGGGCGGGGTGGTGTGTGTGTGTGTGGGGGTGGGGGGGGGTGTGGGGGGGTGTGGATGGGTTGGGGGTAAGCAAGACACAGGAGGGGAGGTGCAGCTAAGCAGGCAGGTAACCAAGGCAACGGGAGAGGGAAGTGGGTAGGGTGAGGTTTGGCGTGGTGGCTTGATGAGTGCTGTCACCATGGTGATGCATCGTAAACAACATGCAAGGAATACCTCAGCAATGCTTAAGGTGGATGAACAGGAGGGGAGCCGCGCCTAGGTGCCACGAGAGAGACAGGTAGAGAGAGAAAAAGAAAGAGAGAGAGATAAACAGAGAGAGAGGACCGGACAGGAGAGGGGAGGAAGGGGAAGAAGAAGAGAGAGGGTTAACACAGCAGCTTAGTTAGCCAGCCAGCCAACCAGCCAGCAAGCAGGCAGGCAGGCATAGAGCCCAGCTGGGGGAACATACAGACAGCTCCTCCTGTTGGTCTGGAGGAAGAACAACGACAGTGCTGGCTGCTTCTGCTGCTGAAAGCACCCAGACAGGGAAGAAGGGTGTAGTGGCCAGAGGCAGAAACACGCATGCATGCGCGCGCACACACACACACGGAACACACAGAAAACCACACAGAGGGTAAATATAGGGCAGGGGGAGATCATTCTACCTGAAGCATCTGAGGAGACATTACGCTTTGAAAGGTCAGTCTTGTGAGGCACATAAGAACAGTTAATATTGACAGGAAACATTTAGGTTATGACGTTTGAGGCATGTGTGTGTGTGTGTGTGTGTGTGTGTGTGTGTGTGTGTGTCCTGGCGTGTGTATGTGTGCGTTTGAGAAAGATAGCTAGGGTGAACAGACTAATATACACAATGATAGAGGACAGTAACATGAGGCCAGGCAAATATGGAGAAGTCATGCAAGAACACATGAATCCATATTACTCTTCTCTACACTGTCTCCCTTAAATTGGAAAAATGTTGTTTTCAATGAAAATGCAAAATTTCCTTGTGTTTGTACTACTTTATTCAACATTTTAATGTCTTTCAACTAATTCATTTTCAATATATAAAAAGGCCCTGCACTGTAACATTATGTACATCTTTCAGGGGTAAGCTTACGCAGCATAGAGACAAATAAGCCTGCCATCATCTTGTCTTTGTCAGTGACTGTATATAGATGGACGGCACTTCAACTGTCTGTACATACAGCCATTGGTCTTTGTCCATTCTATGTAGTTAGTTCCACAGTATCATCATGTCCCACAGCTTGAGACCCAGTCAATGACCTAATTAGTGTATTATAATTGGTAATTTATGATATTATAATTGGTAATTTATGATATCCACCCACGATGTATGTGGGTGGCCATAGTCCAGTGCTCGTGGGTAGCAGGGCTATGCGTGAAAAATCATTCAATTCATTTAAACTGAAAAATCTAGTATTCTGCAGAAAAGCAACAACAAAAAAATTCTTCCGAAATCGAAAAACGAAAGAACTAGAAATAAATATAGAACAAAATGAAAATGGAGAGGTTGAGTCATTTCAAAGTGGCTTTTTTCCACTTCTGACGACTAATGTAATTTCACCCACACAAGCCTTTTCTCTCCTTAATAGGAAAGTTTCCAGGTTGATGGGTGAGTTGCTAGGTGGAAATGTGACCATAAACATCTGGGTACGGTGGGTTTTGCTGCTCTTAAACCTGAAGCCTTCAGGCTGCCAATCTTCTTGGTTTAGTTACATAATTCTACCTAATCTGGTAGTCATGTAATCATCTTACTGTAATGTCCTTTCTCAAAGCCACAGGACTGATGCCAGTTTCCCAGTCTCTACATGCTGTAATATGTTTATATAAAAATGGCCTCATTGTGTGTGAGCTGTGGAAGAGGTTTGCATGCTGTCATGCACATCTGCATTTTGCCACAGCTGTCACACACACACACACACACACACACACACACACTACAGCAGCTATTTCAGTATCTAGTGAGTCACAGGGTATCAGTGCTGGGGTTAGGTAGACTGACATCACCATGACAGCATGCCAGGAGCATTTAGAACATGGTTTCCAAAGGGAGCGTGTGTGTGTGTGTGTGTGTGTGAGGGGGGCGAATGGATGGATAAAGTTATAGTTATGGATAAAGATGTAGGGATTGTTAAAGTTATAGTTATGGATAAACAGATAGTTGGGATTGATACAGATAGTTAGTCAGTGGGCTAGTCTGTCTATAGTGCAGTCTATATAGGGGAGTAATGATTTGGACAAAAAGTTCAGTGCATCATGACATACATTGTAGGTGATCAGAGAATCAGTTTGGGACGACACAGGTCTGCAGCAGAAGGACAGACAAAGTTACATCGTAAATAAGACTCTGACGGCCTTTTTATCGTGGAATATGGTAAACAGACTGTGAAGTTATGACAGTGGCCTAGAGCCGTGATATTTGAAGGTACTTACGGATTCCGACAACTCCTCACCTGGGAGCAACATGCTGTCAGTGTTTGTCTGCATCACAAAGACAAATGATTGCATGCCTATGACCTCCACTAAAACTTGGTGGCTATTTATATGTAAGTTTATATGTTTCTTATTTATATAGATTTTGTTTAGATGTTATTAATTACACAAAGCAATGGACCTGGAGATAAAACTAGTTCAATAAGCCCCCAAAACTGCCAACCCCCTCACCTAGCATTCAGCATCCATTACAGGTCCATACTGTGAGGGTCTGGATGTTTACAACCCCCCACTGACACTTGGAAGCTAGATGTCAAGGAAGCAGTTCATTTGTCTTATTTTATTAGAAATAGGAAGGTGTGGGCCTGGAGATAAAACTAAAGCAACAGCCATAAAAATCACTGAACAAACCTCTACCTACTTCCTGTCTATTCAGACTGATGACTAAGTCTATCGTCAGCACCATACACAGTCATCACCACACATGAGATATTATTTAACAGGTCATTGCAGGAGGTAAATGGGGTTTGGCTGCCACCAAGACAGCCTGTTCCGAGCCGTCTGTCCCTCCTGCTCTGTAAGTAAGCGAGACGAGGCGACCCACGGCACCAGTCTCCTGGTTCACCTCCAGAGAATCGACTGTGGGCCGTGGGGAGACTGTGGGGAGAGGCAGATGCCACCCATATGCCAGGCTGTCTGGCCTGGAGGGGGACTGGCACCAGAGCTCACTGGACAGGATCCCTGAATGAAGCAGGGGTGCCAACTGACCCTGCCGTCTGCTTCAGGAGGGAGGGGGGGAGGGAGAGAGGGAGAAGGTCATGTGATGCACTTTGGGTGGGAGGACTGTGGACTGAAGCAATTTCAAGAATAAATCATTTTAGTTAGTTCATGCCTCATATACTGGTTGTAGTTCTAGAAAATAGCCCTGTATTAGGCATTTTTAAAATACATGATCGGAACTTGATTTTGTCATTACCCTAAGGCATGCTGAATTTAACTAGCCCTGTTCCCAAGTTGAATTTGGATTTTCGAACCTGATAATTCATTTCTTATGTTTTTATTGATACAGCAAAATCTGCATTGGTGTATCAGCCAGAATTCCCATACAATATATTCCTGTTACCAGTACAGATATTTTGAACATAGCCCTATGTCCTATTGCTTCTTAAACACAGCAACCCAGATAATTACTTGTTATCAGTAGGGCTGATAAAAAAGAGTATGACTGGCTGAATTCAGCCCATCACAGGATTTGTGTGTGTGTAGAAGAAGCCTTGATGACTCTCATGGACTGGTGGGGATTTGAAAGAGAACACGCCTAAGGCAGTTATCAGTGTTGGTTGAATGATCCATTAAAATGTTACATTACCAAAAATTACATCGCAAAACACACAAGAAAAAAATGGGAACCCATCAAAGTCTAAAAATGAGCAAAGATCACATAACAAAGGACGAGTGAATGATGACAAAATTAAGACCTGTTCAAAAATTCATAACTGGGGTACGAAACAGTAGCTATGCAGCTATTTTATTATTTTAATATTCTATGTATAATAAATCAATAATGTCTAAAAAGCCGTAAACTAACAGCAGTCAATTCTTTTGTGGCGTAGCGTAGTGGTTAAGGAACCTGGCAAGTGAACCTAGTGTGCAAGTAGCCTGAAACATTGTGGGTTTGAATCCCAGCTGCCACCATTGTGCCCTTGAGCAAGGCACTTAACCCTAAGTTGCTCTAGGAGAGACTGGCCCTGATCAGCTGATGAGTTGTAAGTCACTTTGGATAAAAGCGTCTGCTAAATGCATAAATGTTTACACACACATACAATGTGCAGACTAGATGTGGAACAGAAGAGCTATTTCACAAGTCTGCAGTGATCACAGCAGAGCTTCTCATGATAACTGCCCGAATATGTTTCCACATGCCTGCAAACACACACTTGCACCACTGCCATGGTTGTGCTGCTGCGTCCCATGCTGTAACCCATCCAAGCATTTTTAAACGGGCAGTTGTTTCTGACTGTTCGCAGCATGGGAGATGAGGAAGCTGGCCATGCTGCAGCAAACTGACAACCATTTACAAGACTATGAAACATGAACAAGTTTCAAAAGTCTTTATGCATGAGTTGGGCATTTTCATAGCCTAGACTTACAGCATTGCAGTACTATATGCACTCAAAATATTTGAAAATGTATACGTTTGTCTTGTCTTACACTGTGTTCAAAAGGCTGCTGTTGACGGCAGTTCAGTATTCTTAAACAGAATGAAGGGCAGTTTAGCACATGGGCAATGCTAACTGGGAGATCACTAAAATTAGCCTATTAAAACTGAACAAGAAAACTTTAATCAATGCAGCACATTAGTACATTAGCTTTAAAGCTCCATTTCATTCACCCCGGTCCAGACAGAAGCACTCACTGGCACACCTATAACTACACACCTACATGCACACACACACACACGCACACACACACACACACACACACGTCCAATGTGTGCACACCCATACACTCACATACAAAGTGTAAGTGTGCAACATATAACTCATATACTTTTAAAATGCCTTGCTCATGCTGACACACACACACACACACAAACAACACGTCTGTTCTGAAATGAACTATGATCACAAACAGGCTGGTTGGACAGCATGGTACTGGGCTACTACCAAACAGCAGAGAGTTGGTGACAGCAGCACTAAGAGTATGTATAGAAACACATCTACAAGCAGATAGACCCATGGTGTCTCTCTCCACCCACCATGGGCATCAAAGATGCTTTGATGGAAGACTGACCCAGAAAATAACTGTAAAAAAATAAGTTAAATAAGTCTTCCAATGGTTCAAACATGAAACAAGGTGTAATCTCTCATCTTAAACATGGATAACAGATAGAGGTGCTATCGCTATCACTATCGCTAGCTCAATCTATAGCCTCCGCTGGTTGGCAATGCACACACACGTACACTTGTATATACACACACACATACACACATAAACACACACACACATCACAAACATGCATGCACGCCCACACACACACACATACATACACACACACACGCACACAGACACACACACACTGATTTCAGATCAGATCTGAGACAACTGCTGCAGATAACACTTCATCTTCTCATAAATGAATGGGGGGAGAACAACAGAGGGGCAGGGAAAGAAAGAAAGAAAGAAAGAAAGAAGGAAAGAAGGGAGTAAGAGAGAGGGCAGGTGGGAGTAAAAGTGGAGTAGGAGAGGGATACAAAGCAAGGGAGAAATGCAAAGAAAAAAGAGGAAGGGTAAAAGACGTTAAGGCATTGATCGAGAGATGGATTAAATGAAACAGGAACGAGAGGAGAGAAGAGAGGATGACAGCGCAAAGGAGAGGGAGAGGGAGAGAAGAGAGGATAGGAAAGGAGAGGGAGAGAAGAGAGGATGACAGAGGAAAGGAGAAGGAGAGGGAAAGAAAAGAGGATGACAGAGAGGGAAATAATGGACCCTATAGAGCAGCCATATCAGCTGCCTTTATATAACCCTCCCACTACCCCACTGTTGCTGCACAGCATGTGTGTGTGTGTGTGTGTGTGTGTGTGTGTGTGTGTGTTCCCATGCTTCTATCACCACTGCACTCATGATGTCCCCAAGGCTCCATATCAACCTTCTTAAAACACAAACACACACACAGAAACATGTGCATTGCTTACACTAAAATTGGCCACTGAAATTGCTTACACTAAGTCACTGAAAAAAAACACACACGCACACACATAAACACACACACACACACACACACACACAAATTTACAGAATCGTGAAAGGTAAAGAATATGCGGTGGAGGCATAGGCACTTACCATGCTTAGTCTGGAGTCTCAGTGAAACAGAGCCGATCTCCCACACACACACACACACTCACTCTGCCACAGACAATCTAAGTCCGCCAGTGCGCGTGTATGAGCAAGGGAGTGTGAGATAGAGAGAGAGAGAGAGAGAGAGAGAGTGAATGAGAGCGGGAGGGGAGGAGAGCAGTAGGGAGCGCATGAATATACACACAGAAGGAGAGAGATCGAGAGAACAGTGTGAGGAAGAGTGTGAGTGAAAAAGAGAGAGAGAGTAATGGGAAATGATAATGAGGAACGACAGGCAAATGGCAGGGCAAAGAGAGAGAGAGAAAGAGGGATAAAGACAGAGAGAGTGAGAAAAGGAGGAGGAGAGGGAGGGACAGAGGAAGAGAGGAACCAGCAACACGGTGTGCAAAACAGAAATAATACAGAAGCAAAGAAAATGAGGAAGAAAGTAAGGAGGAGAGAGAGATTGATGTGCAGAGATAGAGAGAGGGAGGGAGAAAGTGAGAGACGGAGGAAAGAAATGCAAAGAGAGAAATAATCTGTGCCCTGCTTGCAATCCTGCCTGGTTGACCAACAGCAGTGCGACAAGCATACACACACCCACCCCCATACACACACTCACACACACACACACACACACACACACACACACACACACACACACACACACGCACACACACACACACACACACACACAGCCTGACACCCACAGTGACATGTATTATAGTTATTACTGTTATTACAGATAGACAGACAGAAGATCGGACATATAAACAGCCAGACATTGAAAAGAAAAAGGGATGAATTCAAACCAATTGATCAAATGGCAAATGAACAAGTGATGATAGAAAAATAGAAAAAAGAGGGATTGGAAGAAACACACTAAAGCACACTGTAAC
This sequence comes from Tenualosa thibaudeaui, assembly GCA_027481765.1. Lineage (NCBI taxonomy): Eukaryota > Metazoa > Chordata > Actinopteri > Clupeiformes > Clupeidae > Tenualosa > Tenualosa thibaudeaui. The sequence goes on from JAIFZK010000001.1 coordinate 16,532,997, forward strand.
AAGTTGTGTGTGTGTGTGTGTTAAAAATGACTTTCTATCGAGCTAACTAATATTGGAAATTGTGACATTTGCATACAGAATAGATCACTTACAGTGATTGTTTCTCAAACACATACACACATTTATGTATGCACACGCATTCACACACAAACATATGCGCAGATACACACACCCATACATACACACACTCCTCTGCATTGTTTCTCTGCACCTCATAAATCCTCCACACCTCCTGAGTGGCGAGGAGGAGGAGTCAGTTTTACGAGCTCCTCTGCACCGAGGAGGAACACTATCAAACACCAACACATGCTCCCTATCTCTCTCTCTCTCTCACACACACACACACACACACACATACATACACAGAGACACACACATATATTCACGCTTGACCACACACACACACACACACACACCGGCCAATCAGCCTTTCTATTGAAACTCAGAGGTGACTTTCAGAAAAGACACAGACACTCATTCAAACACACTGTCCACCTCTCTCTCTCTCTCTCACACACACACACCGCCAGTCCTCTAGCCTACAACTTACTTTGATGACTGATTTTTATGTGACTCTTTGTCTTTCTTGCCAACACCTCCTTTCCCCTCGGATGAAAATCCCTCCCTTTCTATGTCCACCTTGCTACTGTCTGCTACACACACACACACACACACACACACATCACTCTTTCCTCACTGTTTCTCTCTCTGTCCTTTAGATTGAGCTTGACCTCAGTGTGAAGTGTGTGTGCATGTGTGTATGTGTGGGTGTCTGTGTGTGAGTTCAAGCCACAGTAGTGTTGGGCAGGTATATGTTGTGTGTGTGTGTTGGGCGGGTATATGTTGTGTGTTCACAGTGCAAACGGTTATATAACAGAGAAAGGGTCTGCACAACTCTTTAAAAACATAACAAACTACACTGTTTAGTTGTCTTTGAAAACATGGTGAGAGCTGCAGAATAGGTGGAACAGTGGCAGAGTCTGGTGTCTGGTAGAATGGAATTAATGGACAAAGTGGAGGCAAAGAACAGCTCCCCCCTCCACACCCCGCCCCCCGACATACACAGTCATTATATGTCTGGCTCTGTGAGACAACCGTTGAGTCTCTCATATGAACTACAAGTACTGCAGAACACACACACACACACACACTCCGCTGCCTGGGTCTATATGTGTGCCTCACCTAGTGTAGACACAGATTAAATTGAATTAATCCATAGCCCTGTTGTTTGAGCTCACCGAGCTGGTGTTGGTAAGAAAAAGAACAAGAAAATTTGATATACGACACAGACCAAATAGGGAACTGGCAGCTAACACTAACCAAATGGGGCATAGAAACTCACTTTCAGTTTAATTTTCCTATGCCCCATTCAGTGGCCGGTTCGCTGTTCTGTCAATGTTGCATCAAATCTTTTGGTTCATTTTCCTACACACAGTGCTCAGTGACCTCAAACAACAGATTGATTCACACCAGATTTCTCCTCTAATACACACACACATACACACATATCAACACAGAGATATATAGAAAGACACACAAACAGATATAGACACACATGCACAAATAAAAAGGCACAGATTCACAAGTCTCTATAAAAGACTGTTGCATTTCGTCTGCAAAATCTTTCATTCTTGCAGAAACACACACATACACAAAGATGAACATCTCCAATGACATTGTTTGGCTGCTTCAGGGTGAATGAGAACACAGCTAGATGAAGGGAAAGAGAGACAGAGGGAGAGAGAGAGAAACTGATAGAGATAAAAAGAGAAAAAGAGTAAAAGAAAGAGAAAGAGAGGAGGGTTGAGGGAGATGGAGACAGCACATAAACACCAACTGGTGTTCACTGTCTAAGAATGCATGCAAAAACACACACCTATATACACACACACACACACGCACACACACACACTCTTACTGAAGGGCACAATATCAAACAACCCTAGTAGGTTTGATATCATGTCTGCCCAGATCATGTGCCATCTGTCATTACACAGACATTGGTATTTATTTGGCTACTTAAGACATGACAAACTCATTTTACTGTGCACACACACACACACACACACACAGTGCCTGAGCATAGAACCCACACAGGTCTCCTGTAGTTGCATTCAAAACGCTTGGCTTTCCCAATGCCAGGGTCAATGCATTGTCACAGATCACAGGTTCCAAGACAGCGCATATTGAGGTAATACCACCAAGCTCGCTATTTTGACAGTAACCACCATGTTTCCCTGGTAGATTACACAGAGAACTGATTTTCTTATGTTCAATTTTTTTGCCTTAATTTATTTGTCATAATCATGGGCATAAAGGCACAAATTTTGTGTTTGTCAGGGAGTGAACACACTCCACACACACTCCACAACATTGAAACTGACTGGGTTCTATAACACGTCTATGCACCATGCAGTAAGTAACAACTAATGACGGCAAAGTACGATGACACAAAATCAACCAATCAGGACAGAGAGCTGATGTTCATGTTGGACTTGTTCTCAGTTGATTTTTGTATTTATATATTTCTGTCTCGTTTATTCATTTTCATTCTATTGGTAACATGGAAGGACATTTACTAACTGAATGTTTCTGCATTCAAGCTGGCAAAACAGAAATGTCCAATTTGGGGCAGTAATAGGATAGGGCACAGCTCTATGCTACGGCTACAGCATGTCCTGCACTTACACATGCAGACTGTCACACAGAGATAAACTGCAAGAGTGTGACAAGGAAAAAGTAGAGGAGTAACAGGACAGGAGAAGGGAAGAAGAGAAGAGAGGGGGAAGACCAGGTGGAGAAGAGGAGAGGAGAATTTTGAGAGGAGAAAAGAGAGGAAGAAGAGGAGAGGAGAGAGGAAGTCATTTAAATAAGGCTTGGCAGGAGGGTGCAGGAGAGCATTTGAGTCTCATTAATCACTGGGCTATTGTAGGGCCGTTAAAGTCAACAAGCTCTCCATCCTCCCTCTGCACAGATGCACACACACACACACACACGTGCACACAAACACACACGTGCACACAAACACACACACACACAAACACACACACACACACATATATATGCAACACATACACACTATATACAGCATCCCTCCCCTCTACACACAAATACACATGCACACACACACACACACACACACACATACTCACACTCAGAGCTCCTCTTATAGATGGCACTCTAAGGTAAAGGGCTATCAGAACTCTCATTAGTCTCTCTCCTGACAACACAAAACCCCTGCAACATCCTCACCTCTCAGACCAAAGAACTGAGGCTTTAACCCCTATGCTATGGCTACGATGTGGCTAGGATATAGCTATGCTATGGCTATAATATAGCTATGATATGGTTGTGTACGCTATGCTATAGCTATAATATGGCTACTCTATGGCTATGATATGTTCTAGCTATGATAGGCTATAATATGGCTATAATACGGATACTCTACGGATATGGCTACTCTATGGCTATCCTATAGCTATGCTATGGTTATGATATGGCTGTGATATGGCTATGATATGGTTATGATATGATTATGCTATGGTTATGCTATGTTTATGATATGGTTATGATATGACTGTGATATGACAATATGTATTACATGTGTGACTGACTGATTGACAGGAGCTTATGATGCGTGGAGTTCTAAAGACCACACTTAGGAATGGAGGTCAATTCTCCAAAGCTGGGATCCATCTAGATTCTTTAGTCTGGTATCAGTGCCTATGTAAAATAGGAGAATCTATACTCTTTTGATCCCATGATGGAAATTTGGTCTCTGCATTTAACCCAATTGTGAATTAGTGAAACAGACACAGCACACAGTAAAGTGAAGTACACACTAACCCAGAGGGGTCATGAGTGTGTGTTTGGTCTGTTATGAGTCTCTGTGTGAAAGTGAGTATGTGCATGTGTGGTCCGTTATCAGTGTCTGCGTGGACATGAGTGCGTGTAAGTGTTCTGGTCACTCTGGAGTTTGTATGTGTGTGTGTTTGTGGTAAGGTATCAGTTCCTGTGTGTACAAGAGTGTGTGGTTCACTATCAGTCTGAACTGTTTGATGAGTGCATAGTTAAGTAGTCCTCAGTCCACTATCAGTCTCTGTGTGGATGTGTGTGTGTGTGTGTGTGTGTGTATGTGCACAGAACCTGTGCAGACGTAAGTGTGTATGGAAAAGTCTGTGTAGTGCATGTGTTGTGTGAAGAGTGGAGCATGTATGTATGTGTGTGGACAGTGTGTGTGAATTGTCTGTGTGGGCATGAGTGTATGTGGAGAGTATATGTGTGTGTGTGTGCTTGTGGATTCATAGTTGCTGCGAGTGGTGGGGTGAACAAGGGGTTGAGGGTGGAGGAGGCGGCCACCTCACAGCTGTCTCTGGGGCAAAGAGTTGGCCGGGCGGTTGCCTGCCTGTCCGCCCACTGCATCATCACAGCAGCGGGGGCCCAGTCAGGACACGTTAGCTGCCCGAGATGCGCTGAGCTCAATGCCACTTCACACAGCTGAGTTTACATCAGATGGCTCCCTCTCACTTGCACAGGCACTCACTCTTCTATCTTTATCTCTTTTTGTCTTTCTTTTTTTGTCTTCCATTCTTTATTCCTGCCATCACCATTTATTTCCTAACATCATTCTGTGCTGTCACTCTTGATTCCTTCTTTTTCTCTCCTTCTTTCATAGCCTTCTTTTCTCTCCTATCTACAACCTCTTCTTTTCCATTCCTCTATCTCTCCATCTCTCTCTCTCTCTCTCTCTCACCATCTCTCACTCTCTCTATTCCAGAGCTCTCTTCTCTCATTCTGTTCCTTTCTCCCTTTGTCTCTCTTTTCTTCTGCAGCCTTCTCTCTTCACTCTCTTTCTCCATCTCTATCTCTCCATTCAGTACCCCCTATCCCTCCCGTATGCTTTCAGAATTCAGACTCTCTATTACATAACTGTACTACATGCCAAGCAGAGTGGAAGACTGCCACAACCCTGGCATGTGTGTGTGTGTGTGTGTGTGTGTGTGTGTGTGTTTGCGCCCGTGTGTGTGTTTGCCTGTGTATGTATGTGTATGTGCATGTTTGTGTGTATATTTGTGTGTGTGTGTGTATGTGTGTGGGTGTGTGTGGGGTGGGGGTTGTCTGGTGAGAGTGAGTGGGAAAGAAAGGTTGATGAAACAGATAAACAGATGAATGAATGTATGAATGAACTGATACAATTGTGCTTAAATGAGACAGACAGGTGACAGGGTACATGAATTGATAAAGACAGACTGGCACTTGAATAAAAACATTTAATTTGTGTGGAGAGTGTTTAAGTACTCCTGTGTCTATGTATGATTAATGTTTCTAGAGTCTGTATGAGTGTGTGTGTTCATGTGTGTGTGTTTGTGTCTGCATGATCCTATGAATGCTTTTGTGAGTGTGTCTGAAACCCCCTCCCCTCAGAATGCTTTAAACGAACCAACCAACTGCCAGAGAGCAGTCTGGGTAAGTCTCTCTAGTTCCAGGGGACAAGTGTCCTGCTTTCTCCCTCTATCCTATTCTCCTGCTTTCTCTCTCTGTCTCTCTCCCTCCCTCTCTCTCTCTCTCTATCCCCTCCCTGTATTTCCTAACTCACACATGTCTGTCTCTCTCTCTCTCTCTCTGACACACACACACACACACACACACACACACACACACACATCTCATCTCTCTCTGTCTCTGTGGTGCTTAAGTGTTGTTACTTTGAGAGCTGTCAGGCTGCTGGGGGATTCACACATGCGAATTTTCACAGGTTTACAGGCGAGGATGTAGGGAGCTTCGGAGCGAGTTAAAAAAAGAGAGATGGAGAGTGTTTGTGAAAGATAGAAGGAGCAAGAGAAAGAAAAAGAGAGAGAGAGATGGGGGTAAAAAGAAGAAAACAACAGTGAAGACAGGAAGTAAGAAAGTGAGAATATTTTCCTTGCTTGCAGTTGTTTCCCCTGATGCCATGTCGGCGTGCCAGCAAGCTATTGCGATGGCACTCGCTATCCATGACAAGATAAGGCTCTTTTCTGCACCTCTCTCTCTCTCTCTCCCACCTCAGATATTCACTCTGCCTCTTCCTCAGGGAGGAGAGATAAACTACACCAATCATGTGTGTGTGTGAGTTTATGTTTGTGTGTGATCATACATTTAGTTTGAAAAATATTATTGTTATTATTATTATTGTTGTTGTTGTTGTTATTATTATTAATATCATTATTATTTGACTCTCATCTCTCTCTCTCTCTCTTGCTCTCTCTCTGTTTTCCTCTTTTTCTCACTCTCTTTCTGAGTGAAAGCACAAAAAAGAATGGAGAAATGGCTATTAGTTCAAGTCAAGAGGAAGAAAACACATTACTGAAACTAAGTGCAACCTCAACAACCCCAAAACAACATGACTGACTGGATTTGAACACATAAATAAAATAAAGTCTTTTCCATTTTAAATATCACACGTGTGAGTTTTCCCTGAGGGTCAAACTGACTTGTCGAGTGGAAAGGGTTCAGTAGCTTGTCTGAGAGTCATGACAGTCATGGAGTCTTCAGAGCAGTATTGCTGCAGTGAGCTTGCTTGGGTTAACAATTTAATGGTCAATACAGACACACACAATGAGTGCATACACAAGATATTCTTAGTGACACACAGAGACATACACACACACACACACACACACTGAATTGAAGTTACAGAGATGAGAGATCTCTGCTTCCTGTGGGTACTTTCTGGTGCCGAAAATAAAAAGATTCACCACAAACACATCAGTGGAAAATTCCATCAGCCACATCACATCATCAAGTGTAGACGTCATAGAGACCCTGCTATGACACAGCACTAAATAAAACATAACGGCACACCAAGTACCAACGACAGACTTAGAGCTTCAGAAATTAGAGCTGTTAAAAGGTTTGCTTTATTGTATTGAAAATGCTGCGATCAGAACCCAAAAAGAAGAGTTAAGGGGTTACTAAATTGTGTGTCTGTAAACTGTTTAAAGTGTGTTGCACAAGTTTTCCCCTTTCAGTTTTTACTCAAAGAGCTGTGTGTTGTGTGTAAGGCACCAAAGGTAGAGTGTGTCATGAGGCAAAGCTTCAATCTTCCATGGAACGCCATGCAGTCACGTAACACCTGTATGTCTGTCCTAGCTTCAACTCCCAAATATTAGGTCATGCAGCCATCGCAGGCTCCTCCACCGAAAGCTGTTCCCATAGCAACACCTGCTCCCATGGTAACCACTCTTCAACCACCCCCCCCCTCCAACCAAGAACTAATCTGTACCCCAACCCTACTTCATTCTTCTCTGTGTCATGACAACATATTTGTGACATATGGAGTAACATGCACACCAATCACCCACCATGACAGTGGGAAAGATCTGAGACACACACACAAACATAAACAGTCATGTGTCCCTATAAGAGGCAATGTCAGCATCTTCTGGTGTTTGTGTGTGTGCGTGTGTGTGTGTGTGTGTGTGTGTGTGTGTGTGTGTGTGTGTGTGTGTGTGTGTGTGAGAGAGAGAGAGAGAGAATATGTCTGAGTATGTAGGGAAAGAGAAGAGAAACCTTACCAGGGAAACCGTTAGACTGTCATCATGGAGAAACAAAAATATGATCCACCTGCTATCAATTACTAACCAATGTGCAATTTTTCACATAAACAACCTTTTGCCTCCCCACACACACACACACTACATCTCTGAACATATTTGAGACCCTCAGATTCTTCGACAGAACATTCTCAAAACTGTTCAACTGTGAAAAAAGGGCAGTTACATGGATGATCTCTGAGATGATAACACAATATTCTCTTTCATTTCCCACTTGTCTTACTAACCTTGTTATTATAATAATATAGTAATTAAGCATCCCCAAAACAGTTCTTAACACAGACACACACACACACACACACACACACACACACACACACGTGGAGAGGAGGCCATCCAGTCTTAGAGAGGGGTACAGGCGCTGGGCTGCAGAGTGTCTCAGCTGGGGTGGGGGGTTGTGTGGTTGGGGGCTGATGGAATGGTGCAAGGAGCTGGCTGAGCAGAGCACGCACAGGAAGCAGGAAGTGGGCGGCAGGAAGTGGATGTTGGGAGTGGGGTGGGCCTAGGTGGGGGATAGGGGTGTGTAGATTTGAAGGTGTGGCTTACCTTAGGGGTGGGGCAAGAGGCAGTGGAGAGGCGGGACTGGGTGGCTTGCGCCCGCGGCGACTCGGATGGCGTGGTGCTCAGTGAGGCCGTATCCCGTGGCAACACCTGCACACCCCGGGAGATGATGGAGTCGGGGATCTGCGGGAGGCCCGGTGAGAGGAGCAAAAAGAAACTATATTACCCATAATTCAGCACAGCAGACATTATACATCACAAGCCTGTGACATACTGTACCTACTGATGTAGGAGAACAAAACTGACACAGCAATTTCTATGACAAATGGGATACTAGCCAGCAGGCTGCACCATATCTATTAGTCACCCTGTAGATCTTTTGACAAGCCATTACCAATGAAACACAACATCCTGTTCAGCTGATGGCGACACTTCACAAAATCAAGGAAATGGGCATAAGATATACAGCGATAAACTGCAGTGCTCACAATGCAATTCGGCGTTAAGAAGCTTTAAATGCTCCTGTCACAGAGACTCAAGAACATCCATACCTGAGTGGATTAATCTCAGTGACAGTTATCCATTTAACACGCATTAAGATCCCACTCTCCAGTTTTATCATTAATGACCATTAACGTCAAGTGGCTGTCTTGTTAGGATGTGTCTGTCTGACAGAGAGTGGTGATATGCCACATTCACGGCCGTGTGGAGAGATGTGTCACTGCTTGACACGTGCCATCTTAAATCGGTTCCGTACACCAAGTGGACGGCCGTCGCGAGGAACGTGTTAACATGGAATGCAGTCACAAACACGGGTGCAGACGAGGTGTCCATGGCAACGGGCATGTGTGTGTGTGTGCACATGGTGAGGGGTGGATGGACGTTACCTGTCAAGGGATCCGATGATGATGTTGTGAGGAAGAGTGACAGGTGGAGGAGGAAAAGGAGGAGGTGGGAGAGAGAGATGTGGGGAGAGAAGGCATGCTTGACTGTCACCATGACAACAGCCATCATGATCTTCTGGAGGGTTATATGGAGATGAGATATGGCATGTGCAAACACACACACATACACACACACACACACACAGACATACACACACACAACACAATACAAATGAATTGGCATAAATGTGTAATGTCTATGAATGCACATGCAGTCAGAAACACAAACAGAAGCCCACAGACACACAATAGTAAACAGAAGCAAATAATAAAAATAAGAGATGTTTCCATGGAGATGATGAAGCTTCCCTCCACATTACTAACTAATACATTTCTTCAGCTTCACTGTTCATAAAAGGAAAATATCAACATACAGCAGTGGGTAAGGAGGCACATAGAAGAAACACACACACACACACACACACACACACAGATTGTACATAATTTTACCCTCTGCCGGTTTGACACACTCTCTTTCAGCGGGCAAATATTGCCTCCCACTGCCCGAGCTAGTCACTACAGCACAGGCACCTCTGGCCAACTGCACAGCAGAGCAGCAACATCCAAACATCTAGGTGTGTATATGTGTGTGTGCGTATGTGTGTGTGTTTGTGTGTGTGACCTCTCCCTCATTAATTACAGTCCCCAATACACACACACTGTCTGAGGAGAGACATACAAACACACACACACACACACACATTTTACTCACACATACACACACATACACATACAAACACACACACACACACCTTGGCAGCGATGGAGGCGGCGGTGATGTGGGAGGACGAGCTGTCCTCAGTGGACGCCACGCCGCTGTCCTTCTTCTCTTCGTCTTCCTCCTCGCACTGAACGCCCTTGTCCTCGGTCTGCTTGTGGGGCGAGCCGGCCGGCGGCGGTGACAGGGGTGGCGGGGGAGACGGCAGGTCCTCCAGCTCGTTGGGCACCTCCTTCACCTTCACCACTGCATCGCGCAGCAGGTCAATGGCATGGGGCAGTGCAGGCAGGATAAAGTGGAAGCACTCCTGGAGGGTGAAGCGCATTCGTGCACACACACACACACACACACACACACACACACACACACACACACACACACACACACACAGGCACACACACACACACACACACACGTGGGAGACCACCGTCAGAACTTGAACCCATCAGAACATCCCTGTACTGGTCCTACAGAATCCAAGATCTAAGATGCAAGAACTTCACAGAACAGGACACAGTGCTATGGTCCAATCACAATCTCATATATAGTAGCCCACAGTCATTTATCACACACACACACACACACACACACACACACACAGACGACTGGGAAATTACACCTGTGTAAGTAAGTGGTTGCATTTTTGCTTCTGAAAGTGTGCTTTTTGAAACACGGTCCATAATCTTTTCAGAGAGCCCCATTAGACTGTGGATTAGAGTGATTTAAGAACATCTAAAGGGAGAAAGTCAAGAGGACTCATTGTGGAGTTAGGAGCAGTCTATTGGGGTTTATAGCTATGATTTCTCCATTTTCTTCTAAAATGAACTACTAGTCGAGTTCATCTTAATTTGCCCCTTGGAGATGCCAGAGCACTTCCTCTCCCATTCTCCATCATCCGGCCCTGCGTTCTGCCCAACACTCTCTCCAGTCTGAAACGCTTGCATGAATTTGGATCTACAGATTCACTTCTGCATCTTCTGCAAGTATGTGTGTGTCTGTATGTGAATACACACTTCCTCACATGAATATGTGTGTGCGTGAGTGAGTGAGTGTATGTGTTTGTGTGAGTATTTACTGACCCACCGTGTGTGTGTCTTTTATGTCATACATCCGGTGATGGCAGGTGTTTGCACAAACTGGATAGGAGTTGTTTAGCCTACGCCCAGGTTTGCTGTGCTATGACGCTTGCTATCTCTCTTAGTGGGCCTACATAAAGTATCTTGATTATGGCTTGCTTTTAAATAATAATGAAAAAAAAAAAAAACGTATTGCGATTCATCTTACAAAGTCGTATTGAAATTTCGCCAGTTGGCGGTGTATCGTTACATCCCTCATGAGTATTGATTTATGTGTATGCTATTGCAGTTGTTTTGTATGTGACTGCAGCCCACATCACATCCACAGCAAATAATACAAGTGATGCATGGTACTGAGTTGGCTATCACCTGCAGGGGTCTAAGGCCCTATGGATGAGGTGTGTTGTCCTACATGCAATGAATGCCCCAGTAGGCACAGAGAGTCTGACCTTTAGCCCCTCTCTGCCCATCATAGGGTTCACCTAACGTGTGCACATTTGAAAACCTTTATGTGGCATTTGCAAGCTAGTGCTGTTTATTTGAGATGCATGTTGTTTACCTTCACATTTTGGCACCAACTCAACCTAGGGACTTTTGAGGGCTAATGATGAGATTTTGCCATTGGTGGCTAAAAACAGCCCTATTGTTACTGTGTAACAGTAACCTGTTACTCTGTAGATGGATTCAAATTGAGATTCCTATGAAGGATCTGTACAGGTAGCTAATGTAGCCCACACAATCCAATGTTCTGATGCCAAATATATTGACTGTATCAAATGAGACAGCATTACTTCTATACACCACTGTCTGATCTCTGTATGTTCAGACACAGTCTAATTTGCAATGTACTGCTTTCTGGCATGTTATATAGTAAGAGTTTCATGCTTCCCATTGACCACTCTTTCACAACACCTGACCTAGATTTAGCCTCCAGAAGACTAACATTAAATTGAACCAAACAGTTCATTCAGCTCCCTCTCTGACGAGTGGAGTGGAGTGGAGTGGAGAGAAGAGGAGAGGAGAGGAGAGCAAACAGTGGAGGTGTGAGACACCTCCGGGCAGGCGGGAAAGGAGTTTAGGTGGGCTAGGCCTCCCACGCCTCTCTGAGTGTCTGGGCTTCCACCTCAAACAGACAGCTCAGGCTCCCGCGGGGGGTGGGGGGTGGGGGCGAGGGTGCTGAGCTCATATCACACCTGCACCGATTGGAGGTGATGGGTCCTGTGCTGAGTCAGAGGTGACCCTCAAATACGCCCGCACAAAAAGAAGAAAAACAGCCTTGAGGGGAGATGAAACGAGTACTAGATGATTGAATACTTCTACACACAGACAAGTGTGTGTGTGTGCACGCGTGTGAGTGTGTGTGTGTCTGTCTGTGTCTATGTGTGTGTGTGTCTGTGTACAGATTTACATGTTACTCTCTGCTTGTGTGTATGAGTATGCATATTTACTAGTGTGTGTGCATGTGATTTGTGTGCATGTGACCCAAACACGGATTCTACTGACAGGTGGGCTTGGCTTTGATCGTGGTGAAAGGTCCACACTTTGATCAGGATGGCGAACCATCAGTGTCTCTCAGTTTTAGGCTATATGAGACACTTTGCTAATTCAATCCATTTTGAATAGTCCACTCTAATTTCCTGTTCCTGTGCTGTTTTGAACCCTTTATAAGGTGTCTGCCACATTACAATTTGCGAAAACAGAAGTGAGCAAAAGGGTCAAGACGTGCTTTGAAGGGATTGGGGAGGCATTAACTGCCTTAAGGAGTCAAACAGGATGTGTATGGTCACCCTAGAGACTGTAAAAGAAAATCCAAAAATAGTTAAAATCTAGTTAGGCTGTGGCTTTGTCAGCAGGTGGACACTTGAGTTTTTCTCTTTAAATATAATTAAATCAATAAAGGGAGACTGGGCACTAAGGAGACATAACCGACAGGTTGCCAAGAGTGTGGAGGCAGACAGACAGAAAGAGAGCGAGGGAATAAAGAAGGGAGAGAGAGAGAGAAAGATGAAAAGAGAAACAACGGAGAGAGAGGGAGAGAAGAAGGAAAGGTGAAAAAAGAGGGGAGGGAGAAAATAAGGAAGTGAGGGAGAGAAAGGGAGAGATTTTGCACCCACACGTTCATGTTTGAGAGTTGCTTCCTAGTTAGCTGCATTGTTGCTGGTTGTTGGGTGTTGTTGCTTTGTTTTGCTGCTCTGTTTGTTTTTGTTTTACTTTTGAATATAACCAAGTATTTGCATTGTGTTTTCTCCATCACCATGCCTGAGTTTCATGAAGTATTTCATAACCAAGTAAATGTGTATATATGCACACATTTGTGTGTGTGTATATATGTGTGTGTGTGTGGTGTGGTGTTGTGTGACTTACCTGTGAACCCTTCTTGCTCCCAGGTAAGTTGATGATGAGTGTTTTCCCGCGGATGCCACACACTGGTCTGTAAAGACGTGCACACACACACACACACGCACACACATACACCCACACACACACACTCAAACACACACACACACACACACACACACACAAGAGATAACAGTAGGGGGTGAGACATGACCTATGGGAAAGATCAACATTTCCTTCTTCCCTCGTGTACATGAGTGATTTGAGTCTTGTCCAGTGATGTGTGATAGAGATAAATAGACAGAGATAGAAAGGGAGAGAAAAGCGAGAGAGAGAGAGAGAGAGAGAGAGAGAGAGAGAGAGAAAGTGAATACAACTTGGGTCAACTTACGGGGGCCAAAAGCCCCATTAGTCAGACCCATAGACACACAGGAGTGACTGCAGGGGGTGGAGGACAACAGACTGAACTCCAAACAACTGGAGTCATATCCTTGTGACAAAATCACACTTATTCACACTTGACACAAGCCTAACCCCTGCTAGAGGGAGGGGCAAACAGAGAAGGAGAAAGAGAGAGAGTGAGTAGAAGAGATAGAGAGAAAGAAGAGTAAAAGAGAAAGAGAGAGAGCCTATTGTTTTTGTCTGACTCTTGGTGGGCGGTCTCAGCCGGGTGCAGTCAATCACTGTTCCTACTAGCAGGAGTGACACTGAAGCGTCAGCGGAAGCATCAGCCCTTGTGTTCATCCCTCCTTGTGTGAAGACTGACTGGGTAAAGACGAGCGTGTCTACCTGCACGTGTCCACCGAGCAAGGATACCGACCTAACTAACAACTCACCATGTCCTATTCTCTGTAACTTAATCTTCTGTGCAATCTTTTTCTTGCCACGATGTGTCTCTACTCCATTCCGCTTCTATTCCTCAAAATATATCTGTATGTTATCTATCGTCCTCCAGGTCAAATGGGGGATTTCCTTGAGGAACTTGACACTCTGCTTTCTTCTATCCCTGAGCATGACTGCCCCATGCTTGTTCTCGATGATATGAACATCCACTTAGACAATCCAGGCTCTGCAGAATTCCTATCTCTAATGGACTCCTTTGAGCTACAGTGGGTTTGCAGTCCTCCAACTCACAAAGCCGGTAAGGAATCTCATTTTCACCAGGAAGTGCGCCGCTATTTCGCACACAGTTACTCCTCTACATCTACCTGACCATTACTTTATTCAGTTCAAGGTTTCCCTCTGTCAGCAACCATCTGCTCCTACTCCCACTGTCTCTTTCCATCGCAATCTCCGGAATCTACAGAGGTTCCTTCTCCTAGCCTCTCTAAACCAACTGCTTCCTTTCTTCTTTCACTCCTCTCTCCGAGGCAGAGGTGTCTAAGCTTCTCACAGACAGCCGGCCTACCTCTTGTCTTCTGGATCCTATCCCAACAACCCTTCTTCAGGCCATAACCCCCACCATTGTGACAGCAACCACACATATGGCCAATGCTTCACTAACTAGGGGTACATTTCCCACCACCTTCAAACAAGCCCAGGTAACACCGCTGCTCAAAAAACCATCCCTTGCTCCCACTCAAGTGGAGAACTACCGGCCTGAATCTTTTCTTTCCTTCCTTTCCAAAGCCATTGAACGAGCTGTCTTTAAACAGGTCACAGGATTTCTCACTTGGAATAACCTCCTCGACTCCAACCAATCCGGTTTCAGAAGTGGCCACTCCACTGAAATGGCGCTTCTGTCTGTGACGGAAGCACTAAAAGAGGAGAGAGCAGCAGTTCAATCCGCAATGCTCATCCTGCTGGACCTATCAGCAGCATTTAACACGGTCAACCACCACATCCTACTGGACAAGCTGACCAACATGGGTATTGATGGCGCAGCGCACTCCTGGTTCAAGTCCTATCTTATTGGACGGTCGTTCAACGTATCATGGCTAGGACAGACATCGGCACCAACTCACCACAGGAGTACCCCAAGGATCTGTGCTGGGACCCCTTCTCTTCACCCTGTACATCACCTTGTTGGGCTCAATCATCCACTCCCATGGCTTCTCTTACCACTGCTATGCTGATGATACCCAGCTCTATCTGTCCTTTCCGCCTGATGACTCCACGGTGTCAACACGGATCTCGGACTGTCTCTCTGATATATCTGCATGGGTGAAAGGACATCACCTCCAACTAAATCTCTCCAAAACTGAACTACTGGTCCTCCTAGCCAAACCAGCCATACATCACGACATCAGTATCAAGATCGACTCCCTGTCTGTTTCTCCCACCAAAGGTGTCATGATCGATGACCAACTGACCTTTGCAGATCACTTTGCCTCTGTGGCTCGGTTGTGCTGTTTTTCCCTATTCAACATAAGGAAGATTAGGCCGTACCTAACCCAACATGCAACCCAGCTCCTGGTACAGACCCTGGTTATTTCTCGTCTTGACTACTGCAATGTCCTCCTATCAGGCCTACCAGCCTGTGTGGTGAGACCGCTACAGATGATCCAGAATGCAGCTGCACATCTGGTCTTTAACCAGCCAAAAAGGGCACATGTCACACCTCTGTTCATTGAACTCTACTGGTTACCCTTGGCTGCTCGCATCAAATTCAAGGCACTTATGGTGGTCTACAGGTTGAATGATGGCTCTGCTCCCATCTACCTGAATACTCTCCTGAAGCCCTATGTCACCTGACGACCGCTTCGCTCCTCTAAGGAACGTTTTCTAGCACGGCCCATACCTTGTGCAGGTCAATCCAGACTCTTCTCATATCTGGTTCCGCGCTGGTGAAATGACCTTCCAAGTACTACCAGATCAACTGATACCCTCTCAACCTTCAAGAAACTCTTGAAGACCCAGCTCTTCCAAGAATATCTCCTGGCGTAAATTTTGAGAATGCACTTAACTTAATTTCTCTGCACTGTATTACACTATTGCATATAGTGTAGTTTCTATGTTAGCAATATGCACTCTTTGTTAGTTCTTTCATTGTGTTGTAGCTTGAATGTTATCCTCTTTTGTAAGTCGCTTTGGATAAAAGCATCTGCTAAATGCCTAAATGTAAATGTAAATGAGAGAAGATAGAATACACAGTGGTTGTGTACTGCAAATGGCAGTGGACTGTACAAAATATGTGCTGTGCACAAGAACTTTCGATACATTTGATCAACCTTTCTTTTTATTATCTAAAATAAAAAGACATTACTAGGTCAAATTGAACAGGTTTAGTGGAGGAAAATCACATGTGGATATGCAGGTGTGTGTGTGTGTGTGTGTGTGTGTGTGTGTGTGTGTGTGTAAAGGAAGGTATTGTGGGTAATACAAAATAAATTACAAATAATAACAAATCAAACCCACATAAATAACAATGCATTAGTCAGTATTAGTCAGCTATATAAGAAGCCTCAGGATGTAGGCAGAAACTTGGATTATTATTAGTATGACCGCAAACAATATTTGGATGTTGTTCTGGATGTGTGTGTGTGTGTGTGTGTGTGTGTGTGTGTATGTTTTTGGCATTTCACCTGGACAGTATAACATGCATGCCCTAACCTGAACAGCAAACTCAGCAGAGAGCCAATGAGAAAGCCTATCTGCAAGGCCAAAGCCATGCCTTGAGCCTGGATAGCATGCTCAAAGGAGCACAATATGCATGTGTGTATGTGTTTGTGTGTGTGTGTGTGTGTGTGTGTGTGTGTATGTGTGTGTGTGTGTGTGTGTGTGAGCTTGCCCAGTACAGTATGTGTGTTTGTGCAGATGTCTGTTGATGCACAAATGTGTGTGTTTGTGAATGTGTCTTCTCACTTGGACAGCATGCCCAGTGGAGTAAGTGTGTGTGAAGATATGCCAGAATGGCACCTGGATGTTTGTGTATGTGCCTGTGAATGTGTGTGTGTGTGTGTGTGTGTGTGTGTGTTTGTGCCCTCTCACCTGAACATTATGCCAAGTGGGTATGTGTGTGTATAAACGTACATGAATGGCACCTGGACGCACGTGTGTGTGTGTGTGTATGTATGTGTGTGTGTGTGTGTGTTCTCACCTGGACAGCATGCCCAGTGGAGTGACATTGAGCGAGCCCATCAGCATGGCCAGTGACATGCCTGGAGCCTCTCGCTCTATCACCTCCTTAGTGGCCTGAGAGAGAGAGAGACAGAGAGAGAGATCGAGTGGGAGAGAGAGAGGGAGGGAGGGAAGGAGGGAGAGACAGTCAGTCTACAGACAAAAGTATGTGTGTGTATGTGTGATGAGGAGGAGGATGAAAGAGAGAGAGACAAAGTGGGAGAGTGTGTGTTTGAAAGAGAGGGTGTGTGTCTAATAACCTACTGCAATGTCTCAAACCTATCATTAGTAACACATACACACACACACATCACACACCATACCCACACACACACTCACACACACACACCCTTCAGTGAAATGGCTCTTCCAGTATCTTACAGGAAAAGCAGGAAAGTAAAGCCCATAATAACCACAACGTCACTTCAATACACATGGTGTCTGCCTCTCATGGGCCTTATTAAACTGCAGCAAACAGCAAAACACACATCAGCACTAATAAACACAAACTCAAGCCTGGAGAGGGAAACCTGGTGTTCAAAGCTGAGCTGCCATTTTGGATCCAAGGATAGTTACACTCTATGCCCTCGAAATTCAGACGACAGGGGTGGTATAAGGTAAAATCCGGAGCATTTCAATGTGTAACTCTTTTGTTGGAGGTCAACTAATGTTAACTGAATGGGGCACAGAAACTCACTTTCAGTTTCATTTCCCTATGCCCTATTCCGTTAGCATTAGCTGCTGATACTCTAGTTGATGTCATCATTGAATGATTTCATCATTCATCTGATCATTTATCATTTTATCATTTATCTTCTTCCTACCAACAACACTCGGACAAGGCTATGGATTGAAATGTTCTGGACTTTTTCCTTAACTAATCAAAGACGTGCTCTCTTCAGAGACAGGTAGTACCATAAGAAAGTACAGAGGACCAAAAATGGTTCCTCCTCTTGTGAGACAAATGAAGCCTCTCTGAAATTATGTCTCTTGTATAAAGCAATGTTCAACCAGGGAGAAGAACTGTGTCTCATCCTGGTTTATTATTATGGTGATATGATTAGTCTGTGTCTGTCTGGTTTTTCATTCTAATAAAAGCTATTTCTCTATCTTTCACTCTCTAGCTCTCTCTCACAACACACACACACACACATACACACACACACACACACACACACACACACACACACACACACACAAACAGACATACACACACACACACTACTGGCTTTGTTTGGAAGGGTGATGGAGTGTGTAGAGCATGTGCACCTCAGGAGTGACGTCTCGTGGGGCGAATCCTGTGCCCCCGGTGGTCAGGATGAGATTCAGCTCTTTCTCATCGCACCAGTCCACCAGTGTCTCCTACACACACAGAGAGAGGAGAGAGGAGTGGTTACAAAAGAGAGAAATATTTATGCACACACTTACATACACACCACACACACACACACACACACACACACACACACACACACACACACACACACAGAGGAGAGGACAGGAGTGGTTACAAAAGAAAGAAACATTTATGCACACACTTACATACACACCACACACACACACACACACAACCCCCCCCCCACACACACACGCACACTATTTCAAACACACCTGTCAATCATACAATCATTTAGTCAAGCAAAGTCAATCACTGTAAAGAGGAATACATTGTTATTACAGAACAAAAAAAGTATTATAATTTTGTTATTTCCAATCTAATCTCAGTCTGGGATTTCTGTGCAGATGGAGGGAGCCCTCCCCTGCAGCTTGGCTCCAGATAGGCACGATCACTGCCTCCAGGTATTCATAAACAGCTCCCAGAACTCACCTTAATCTCATCAATCTCATCGGGGACGATTTTATACGCTGAGATGGTTCCTCCGAGCCTGTCAGAGAAAAAGATAGAGAAGAAAAAAAATCATTAAACATAAATGACAAATTGCATTCTATGTGTGTGTGTGTGTGGGGGGGGGAAGCATGTGTTGGGTGTGTGTGCATGTGTGTGTGCATGTGTGTGCTTGTAGGTGTGTGTGCGCTTAGCTCAACACCAAGGTCATGAATGTGACACCCAGTGAATCCACAGACTGTGTGCAACATTGAATGACAGACATTCTACATCAGCCTCTAGTGAATTCTGAGGCACACTGTGTTTTGTGCTTCTGAATACTGATATCTGTTGATTTTGCTCTGTGTATGTGTGTTTGTGTTGGTGTGTGTGTATATGTGCATGCATGCATGCAGAGAGTGAGTGTGTGTGTGTGTGTGTGTGCATGTGCGTGCATGCATGTGAGAGAGTGTGTGTGTGTCCTTGAACATGTCTCACTATGAGAGGACTTCTCTTGGCTGGATTCTCTCAAGGGGAGCAGAACCATGGGCTGCATGAGGCCCTCTACTGGCTCCTCCATGCAATAGCATGCAGAGAGAGAGAGGGAGAGTAAGAGCGAGATGAAAAAGAGAGAGGGAATCAGAGAGATGAGAGAGAGGAATTTCAGAGAGAGCGGCAGATGAGAAGAAAATGGAATTACAATAAAACCAGGGAAGAGAAAAAGGACAAACCAGAGTGAGAGAGAGAGAGAGAGAGTGGGAAAGACAGAAAGTGAAAGACTGAGAGAGAGAGAGAGAGAGAGAGAAGATCCAAGGAGGACTAACAGGGGGTTAGAGAGGGAGAGGTAGAGAGAGGAGAAAGAGATGGAGAAAGAGAGGAAGAGAGAGCAAAGGGCAAAGAGAGAGGGAGAGGGAAGGAAAGAGGGAGGGGAAAACCCCCAGCTGAAGGTGACGATCTGCACAGACACATCTTATGTAAGCTTTTTTTGTGTGTTCTATTTTTGGGAGACAACTGCATCATGTTTCCACTCTGCGACAGCCACTAACGTACATGATACCCCTTCATAAGAAGACACATGCACACACACACACACACATGCACACACACACATAAACACACACATGCTCTCACACAAACACATATCTTCATACACACACACATAATGAAGTATGAAAAATGTACATTCATATACTGACAGCAAACACACGCTCCCCATCGCGCGTGCACACACACACACATAAACCCATAATGCTTACATATAACTATTTCTGAGAAAAGTACCCTGCCTACATTTATATGGTTTATAAAAACAGAACCCAAGGTAAGAGGCACCTTAGGAGAGGCCGTTGAGCTGTAGTGAGTGTGGTGTGGTGTGTGTTCAATCGAGCGTGCCTGATGACTTTCTGTGTAGTGGTGTATTTATACCCACAAGAGCGGAGGAGAGGATAGGAGGAACAAGGGTGCAGAAAACGAGAGGAGACAGGGAGCGCAGGAAAAAAAGAAGGGAGGGAGAGGGAAGTGTGAAGGCATGCAATATGCAGAGGGAGCTGACGGAGGGGAAGTCCCTCTCAAGATGGAGGATGAGAAAGGGAGAGTGAGAGAGTGTCTGACTGACATGGGCAAACTTGGTCTCCTTCAAACTGAAGTCAATCTGACTCTACAAGCAATCTGACTCTACAACCAGAATTCACTGGAGGGCACAGTCAATGAAGTCATTTTTGCCAGTTTTTAGGATATGAGGAAGAGGTGCACTTCCTTCTTCTACATTCTTGCAGAGATCATGTTTCCATCTGATTCTGTGAAATGTTTCTCTTTTTTGTGAATTTGAACTCCGCTGTTCGGCACTTGGAATGGAACTTATGGCTCCAAACAGCCAGGGCTCTTTTTTTCCCCCGCCTGGTTTCCAAGGAAACCACTTTTAGTCTGAGACCTGCCTGGCTCGCCGCCGCAAATGAGTTGTTGCCAGAGTGAGCTTCAGTGCGCACATGGGGATACCATGTTTCTCACGAACCACTGAAGTGTGTGTGTGTGTGTGTGCATGAGCTGTCCCTCTCTCTCTCCCTCTCTATCTCTCTCTCGGTGTGTGTACATGGAGGGGGTGAGGGTGAAAACCTGCTCTTCTGATGGTGTGTGTGTGTGTGTGTGTGTGTGTGTGTGTGTGTGTGTGTGTGTGGAAGGAGTGAGGGTGTGTGTGTGTATGTGTGTGGAAGGGGTGAGGGTGAGAACCTGCTCTGCTCTTCTGATGGTGTGTGTGTGTGCGTGTGTGTGTATGTACGTTTGTGTGTGTGCATGTGTGTGTGTGTGTGGGCCACAGGGCATTGCTTAGAGTGTGTTCTCATGTTCATACAATCCCAAAGGGCCTAGCCATGCATTACCCCGTTTAGTAATGCAAAGCTGAATGACCCCACACAGCCCTTTATTCATGCTCCATTGTTTTTATGCTAGTTTGGGCTTTGTTTCTTTAAACCACTGAAGGCTCAAGACATGCAATTGGATTTTAACACAATACAGTTGCTAACTTAACTTAGTTAGCAACCATGTTGAAATTTATCCCAGATTTCACAGTAAAATCTGAAACAGGTACCTATGGAGAACATCATGGTTTCTCCCAAAATAATGACAATCTAAGACTTTCAATGACTTTTAGAAGTAAGATTTGTGTCCACTGTATATGTTTGCCCAACTTGTGCCAACAGTAGCACTTAATTGGGTCTAGTCTAGTTAGCCAGAACCCTTGTGGTGGGTGACAACACAGGTCTTCCTATTGTCATGGGCAGATAATGATATTCACTTGGCTGATGTGTGTGCATGTTTAAAGAATATTTGCACAATCCCCATGCCTCCTCTAGGCATTAATGCACATGTTTACTTTTTTTGACGTGTCTCTTACATTCTCTGTCACTCTGCCTATTCAGTTCATTTCACATAGCTCTAGTTGGCATGATTGGCCAGTCTTTCTCTTTCTCTATCCTTAACTCTTTTTCTCTTTCTCTCCATTCTCTCTTTCGGTTTCTGTCTCTCATGTATGCCTCTGTTTCTCTATTCTTTCCTTCCTTCAGTCCTCCCCTCCCTTCTTTATCTCCATCTATCCTCCACTCCTCCACCCACTCCCCTTCTCACAGCTCACTCAGCTTCTCATTCTCTTCTCCTCTCTGTTTTCCCTCCTTCCATCCATCTCTCTCTTCCATCCACTTCTTCACCTCCCTCTCTTTCACCTCCCTATTTCTCCCTCCCTCCTTTCACCTCTCTCTCCTCTTCTTCACTGCATTCTTCTCATCTCCCTCACCCACACTACTTCGCTTCCCTTTCATCCTTCCTCTCTTTCTCTCATTCTCTCTCTCTCCATCTCTATCCTCTCATCCACAGTCCTGAGGTTGACTTATGGCCTGGCGAGGGAGCTGCGATTGGACTCCGATGGAGCCTGCCACTGAGCGGAAAAACACGGCCACGCCAGTGCTCCTGCCTCGACCACCACATAAATAAAAGACAAGAGAAGAGAGAAAGAGACGTAGAGAGAAAGAGAAGAGAGAAGAGGTAAAAAGAAAAGAAGTGGTACATAAAGGGTGAGGGGGGAGGAGATGTGTGAGGAGCGAAGAGTAAGAAAGAGACAATGGTGAATGAGAAAGAAAGAGAGAAAGAGAGAGAGAGAGAGAGAAGAAGAAAAGGTTTAAGAGAGAAGGAGAGAGAGAAAAAAGGGATGGACAGATTAAGAGTGAGGGATGGGTAAAAGTATACAACGTAAGTTGTGTGAGTGTGAGGGCATGTATGTGTGTGAGATGGAAATGCTGTATGTGTTTAATAAAGAAACAGTGAGACAGTAAGAGATGCATGAGGCATTTGCATGTATGCACACATGTGTGTGTGTGTGTGCATGTGTCTGCACATGTACATGCACATGTAATGTTGTTGTGATGGTGATGATGACTGTTTTCCTCCCCCTCTTTACATGTTGTGTGTGTGTGTGTGTCTGTATGTGTGTTTGGGCAAAAGCCTATAATTGTCTCTCTGTATGTTTGTACATGTGTGTATGTGTCACTGTGACTACACTCCTCCTCATTTATATATGTGTGTGTGTCTATGCAGACATTTGAATGAGTGAGCACATTTGTGTTGTTTGTGCATGTGAGCATGATGTGCATGTGTGTGTGTGGTTGTGTGAACTATGAACGCTTGCATATTTGCATGCGTCCTATGTGTCCATGATGTCAATGTGTGTGTGTGTGTGTGTGTGGTGACTGAAGACCATCCTCACCCTTTCTATCCCTCCTCTCTTTCTTTCATCTTCATTTTCACTTTCTCTTTCTCTCTCCATGCATACCTCTCTCCTGCCAAAGCCACACGTGTGTGTGTGTGTGTCTATGTGTGTGTGTGTGTGCGTGCGTGCGTGCGTGTGTCTAAGCTGGGCAGATGTGCAGTTCTGGGCCACCACCGTAATGAGAGCCATCTGCTCCTGTGATACAATTCATAATGCAGGCCCTTTGTGCTACAACTTAGCCAGCCATCTAACCCTACTCACAGCCACTGTACCACCAGAGAGAGAGAGGGAGAGAGAGAGGAGGGGGGAGAGAAGGATGGAGGGATGGATGGATGGTTGGCAGGTTGGATGGAAAGACGGAGAAGACAAAGACGAAAGAGTATGAGACCATGGGTGGGGGAAAGGAGAGTAAGAGGGATGGATAGAGAGAAAGAGAGAGGAGAGGAAAATGTAGAGGGGAAAATGAGTGAAATAGTAATTAGGTGGAGAAGCAAGAAAGAGAGAGCAGAGAGAGAGAGTGAACAAGAAAGAGAGAGCAAAGAGAGCAAGAGAGAGAGCAGAGAGAGAGTGAACAAGAAAGAGAGAGCAAGAGAGAGAGCAGAGAGAGAGAGAGTGAACAAGAAAGAGAGAGCAAGAGAGAGAGCAGAGAGAGAGAGAGAGTGAACAAGAAAGAGAGAACAGAGAGAGAGTGAGCAAAGGCTGGAGAGGCTCCTTGTTTTCTGTCTTGGCTGCTAACATGGTAATGGGACCCCAGAGATGTGGCTGTAGGGAAGAGAGTGGTTCCACTCTTTTCTTCCTCCTCCCTAAGCCCCCATCACTCCTCTTCTCTCCTCTGCTTCTCTTTCTCTTTCCCTCTCTCCTGCTGCTGGCATAGGAGACAGACATTGTTTTCTGTTTATGCTGTGAGATCTTGTATTGGAGATGGGTGTTTGGGGTACTCACACAGACACACAAGCTCAGACTCTACAGACTACAGTCACATCTGAAGCCACAACGCAACAGATAGTGAGTAAAGAGACAGACAAATTCTGTAATTATGATCCTGATTATTATCTGAGGTTTATACAGTGATTTCTCCATCTCTGAGGTTAAAACATGAGAGAGGACAATACATGGGAATACAATCATTTTCTTCATTCTACTTTGTCACAAAATCTTGACTGAGTCTGATTCAATGAAGTAATGTTTAGTAAACTGTTGTTAATACACCAGTGTGTTTTTTTTAGTTTTTCATGGTTTGTATTTTGGAAATGACGGCTGGGAACAGACATATCAATACAGACAGTAGATTGTGCAGAATAATTGTACATGGAAAAAAACAGAACATGTGAGAGAATGAGACAAATGGAATTAGAGGGAGAGAAACAGAAACAGGCAGACAGATAAATCTGATAGATAGATAGGTGGATAGATAGATACATAGAGTGTGTGTGTGTGAGAGAGAGAGATGAAAGGGCTCTGCGATAAAGCATGAGAGAAGGAGAAAAAAAAACAACAAATGACCAAAAGACAAAGGGCAAATGATGAAGTATCTGGGGCACATCTTCACTTAAAGGAGACAAAGGACAGCGGACTCCTTGGAATTGTATTTTAGGTCACCGATACCCACATCCCACAGTCGACTGGAGTACAGGCACGCTCCACAGAGCACCTCGCCCCACAAGCCTCAAATTAAGGCCCATCCTCTGCTCTTAGCAAAGTCAAAAGCATCATTATCCAATCAAAACACAAAACCCTATTCCTGTAATAAGGCCTTCCTGATGAATATCTGCCACTGATTTGCCTCTAAAAAAGCCACATGCAGCCATCTCGTTTTACATAACAAAGTCAGAACCAGATCATGGTGTCCTTTGAAGCCCAAAAGCACCTGTAGCCAGCCAAGCTAATCAAGCTAACGCTTGTTGAAATTCCATCCCAACACAGTGGAACATATCGTCATGATGGTATATTCAATTGGGTTGTTAAATAGGGGTTGATAGGATTTCATTAATATAGATGCCAATGTTGATTCTGCTTATCGGCTGAACTTGCCACACATTTTCCTTCCCTGTTCCCCGCTTCATATCTACAGCTGGTACAACCGGTCTTGAGGATTTTATTTTTGGGAGCTGCAGGTCAGACCATTATGACTTGTCATGACTTTTGACTAGATCATCTTTCCTCCTCACAGGAAACTAATAAATCACAGTGTTCCATCCTTTGCCCCTTGTCATTGCCACTCATAGAATGGCACTGTGAACTCAGACTGCTCTATATCCAAGCCACACTGGCTTGTGATTACATACTCACTGCATAGGCTACTGACTGCATCTGATTACATAATATGTACTGACTTTACACTGCATACTAACCTCATACTAACTTTATACTTAGACTACATATTGACTGCTGTCTGACTGCAAATTATACACTAAGGGCATTTTTCCCAAGCCCTACCTTGTAATGTTTTCTGCCCTGAATGGTATGTCAGGTATGTTAAAAAATGTAACTTGTATGGCAGAGTATCCTCCTCTCCAATGCATGTCTCTACCTTGACCACTAGAGGCCTCTTCACGTGTGTCCAGAATTCTGTACATCTGGTGGAAAAGTAACTGTGGGCTGACTCTGCACTTACTGCATACTGCGTACTGCGCTTACTGCATACTGACTGCATAAAAACCTCATATTTCCAATGTGCAGGCGGCATACTGCCTCCACCCATTTGTGTTCTTTCTTTCTCATCCTCACAACAGACTCATGTAGCATGTCCTTTCCATATCCTGCCGCCAGTGGCCAACATCACACGCATTCACCTCCATTTATTTAGCAACAGCTCTCACCCACCTTGACATGCTGTGGGGGAGGGGATTGGGGGATTGGCTCACAGAGGACACAGAGTGAGTTTGGTGACCTTGGTCATTAATAACTAATGCTACTTGTCAAGGTGGCACAGGACACTCAGTATAGCCTATGCCCACCAAGGCTTGCAGCACACACAGGCCTATTGTATTCATTGACAACTGGGAAGTGAGAAAAGTCCTGCTTTAGCGTGGCAACATCACTCCTGAATGTCCACTGAATTAGGAATATCCCACTTTGTAGCGGGGGCTCTTTGAAAGCTCCCTGGAGAAACATTGTGAGGTGATGTTCATTTGACATTACTAAAGACAAAAAAGGGACTTGTTCCAAGTACAATTAAGACACTTTCATTTTATTACATTATACTCATACAATCCAACGATCATTATGTTAGTATTTATCAAATTACTTCTTCTGATATTATGCAAGCCCTCTGGCTACCTAGCCTATGAACATCAACAACATCATACTGTCAGTTTGTCTTTATCAAGTGAATGCCCTCAATATAGAGGTAGGGAGCTTTGAAGTGAGACATGACATGAATGCAGAGTATATTTTTTTCAGCTCTTTTAAACTGTAGCATTGGGTTGCCACCTCCATCAAAAAGTGACTCTTCCAGTGGCTCACAGTGTAGCGTAACAAAGTTCATTATCTCCCAACTCAATCCAATGCCAACATTCCTGCATAGTTTAGCATATCCAATACTGGCTCCCCTAAAGCAGTGCAGATTAGATCATCTGGACTGGTAGGGGAGCCAAGTATCTAGTCCCCTCCCCCACCATTCATCCCCAGTGTCATTGAGTGGGGGCTCTCCAAGTGTGAGAGGATGATGGTGTGGGAGCTCTCAAAATGTACTCTT